>JALBUQ010000011.1:0-317547 GCA_024364755.1 Pseudohyphozyma bogoriensis
AGGATGGAGCCGAGGCCGAGGATGGATGGAGTGAAAGCGTTGACGCCGGACTCGGCTGGGAGGATCTCGGGAGCGGCGGCGGGGACAGACGTGCAGGTGCGTTGATGCCGCTTGAGCAGGTCCCTGGGAGATGCCGGCGCGAGAGGACATGTCAGCTGGGCGTCAAGTGCGTTGAGGGTGGAGGAAGATGCTTACGATCTGGCGAATGAATGTCCACAGTCTTCACATGCGAATGGACGCGATCCCAGATCTACGATGCGTCGCCGAGCCCCCCCAAACAACCGGGTCAGCTTGCGATCCTGGTCGCCGTCCTCCACACGACACAAGGTCCACTGTTCTGCCACAACCTTGCGCACAACTACTCACGTTTGAGTCTTCGATGTCTCTGTATTGTCAGCCACAGAACGCGTCAGGATTGTTGGTCTGTACCGAGTCACCCAGCGAGCCAACGTGGGGACGCACCTCGACATACTCGCGTCGCGAGAAGGTGCTCTCGCAATCAGGACACTTGAACTGGCCGGCGCTCTTTTCTTTGCCCATCTTTGCTGCCGGCTTGGCTTTCGACGTCGATGTTGAGGCGGCTGGAGGCATCGCGGGCAGCGTCTGAGCGTGCTAGATCAGAGGAGCCACAGGCAGCCCTCCACCTCCACATCGCGACCGAGACCCGGGGGTGGCCGTCAAGTTTTCCCAGAATGTCACATTACACGTGGCCATTCTGTGTGGTGCATTGACTCGAAAAAACAACACAGTCCCATGAAATGATTTATACTCATCTGCGAGCACGTCAGAAGAAAGACTATGAGAACACGTGGCGACGGCCGCTGCGCATGCCGGACAGCCGATAGGATTGCTTAAGCAGTGAGGCTGTTGATGCTTCGACATTCACGCTTTGTCGACCTTTCGAAGTGCCGTATGACTTGCTCTAAAAATAAGTAGAAGTCAAAGCTCGCACCCAACTTCCTACGCGTCGAGGGCTAGCCAGCACTCTCTGTCAGCACTCCCTCCTCATTCACCTCTCTCGAGCATTCACTCCCATCATGAATCGAAATCAATAAAACAATTTGCAAAAACACACAAACATCGACCTCCTCCTTCTAAAATCACCTCCGCTTCTCGTCATTTTCACTCCCAGGCCCCCCGTCCAGCCGCTCAGACCTTGTAGTTCTGATGCAAGGTAGGCTTGACCTGCACGACCCTGTCCAACAGCTCTCCGACAACCTTTTGCCTGTTGGACTCGAACTGCGACTTGATCTTGGCGAGCGTGTCGGCCGTCGACTTGTCGAGCTCGGACTGAGAGGTTGTGGAGTCGCCAGAGTGCTGTGCGTCGGCGTGCGCGAAGATGGGAAGGGGTTCAAGGTGGTTGAAAGAAGTGGAATGGGGTCAGTGGGCTGAAGTGAGGCCTAAAAGTGGTCGAGGGGAGGAAGGCAGGGACGTACCTGCTCCTCGAACGACTTGTACTCAGCATCAGCCTTGGCCTTGAGCTCCTCAATCTCCTTCGACGCCTCTCCACGAGCGTCCTTGATTCGCTGGTTGCGGTCTGTTGGACAAAAGAGCACCCACGTCGGTATGCGAGCAGTCGAGGTCAGCATTGGCGCCCGAGCGGCAACCCAAGCCCCCACTCCTCTCAAGCGCACGCGGTGGGTTGCGGTCGAAAGGCAGAGGTAGGGCAGGAAGGGGAGCGAGACGAACATTCTCTGGCAGCGGAAACAATCTTGGATGCTTCCTGTAGACAGAGAAGGAACCGAGATGAGTGTCAACAACGTAGCGGTGCGACGAGAGGAGGTGCAAGCGACGGACCTTCTCGGCGTCGAGGAGGGTCTGGATGCCTTGCGCTGTAGTTGCCAATAGAATTAGTTAGCGACAATTTCCTGTGTCCTTGCACTCAGTTGCTGGGTCGCGACGGGGACGAAGGACGAGAGCGATCCACGACACGCTGCTCTCGCCGCCCCACTGGACGTGCGTGCGTCCCTCCTCGCTCGTGCGGCACTCATTCGGCCAGACTTCCGCCGTCCACACCGTCATCTCCTTCTCTATCCTTGAAAGGCAAATGAGTCGTGCAAAGGCGGTGAGGGCCGGGGTGTGTTGACGAGGACGGCGGCGTGCGCGTAGGACGGGTGATGGACGACTGACAGTTTTGAGCGGACTGCATTTAGATGGAGGAAACTGTAAGCTTCTGTATACCATATAAACATCATAGAAAGCTCACCATGGTTCGTGTATAAGCAGAAGTAAGTGTGCAGAAGCCAAGCTGCCGTCGCCGCCTTCGACCGTCGTGCGCCTGGCCTCGCGCAGCCCGCCTTGGGCGTTGTTGATCCCGCGCCGGCCAGGGCTGCTTCCCTCCTCCGCACACCCTTCAACTTTTTGCACTAATTCTAGCTCGATCTTGCTCTGTGGAGCGATGGCAGGAATCGCACTGCCCTCTCGCCTAGCCTACAAGTCAGTCGTCACCCTCGTCGCACCTCGGTTACCCCGCGTGCGCGCTCGCTCATCCAACGCTCGTCCGACAACTCTCCCTACTTTTGCAGGATCCACTCGGCATCAGGACACACCTCGACCTTCACTCCCGAGCACATCCTCCACGACCTCCCCACAGACCAAGCATCACGCTGGACCGGCGCCACCTCCGCGACCCTCGACGACAAGCCCTCGTCATCGACCCCGTCGTCGACGTCCGGCCGTCGCTCACCGGCGATCCCACTCACGCCGAACGATGGCAACTCGCCAAACTCGCACAAGACGTTCAAGCGCGAAGTGCAGTACATCATCCTCGAGCTCGAGCAGCCAGCCGTCGTCCAGCGCATCGGGTTCGGCAAGTACCACAAGAGTGAGTCCCCATTGCTTTCCTATGCGTTAGAAGTAGGGATGACGCTCATGTCCATTCTGTAGCACATCCATGCAACCTCGCAGAGTTCTCGGTATCCGGCGGACTGTCCCCCAACCCGAGGTACATGGAGTTGCTGTACCATGGTGGCTTGAAGAACGATAGCCAGAAGGAGACTTTCGACCTCAAGACGTCCAACAAGAACAGCAGGCTCAGGGATGACGTGGTTAGCACAGTTATCTTCTCTCTTAGGGTGAAGCTGACGGGCGAACGCGGTAAATCAGCTGCTGCCAGTTAAGTACTTGCGTATCGACGCGTACGCCGCTCATTCGATAAACTACAACGTCTCCATCTGGTACGTTATTGGTCTACCAGTTTTGCACTCATGGTGAATTTTACTCTCTGTAGGCACGTCTGGCTGGAGGGAGACGCGTCACCAACGCTCATGCCCACTGTTCTTTCCACCTACGACGACGTACGTGTCCTTCCCAACGGGTTTGTTGTCGCATCTAACCAAGCTTGCAACAAAAAGCACGTCAAGACCGTCACCTCACAGGTTCTTCTCGCCCACCTCCGTCGCTCGTTCCTCCTCTCCGCTTTCTCGACCCTCCTCACCACCCTCCCAACATCCATCACCTCGACATTCGAACACCCACTCGTTTCAGCCCTGCACACTTCCCTCGTCCTCAGAGGTCAGTTCACAGGTCCAGACGGAGCCGAAGTGGTCCTGGAGGAGATGATCAAAGAAGGACTGTTTGATGAGTGGGGGAGAAACAACGACGACGACGGCGGGAAAGGAAAGGGCAAGAGCGTCGCGCGGTGGGAGAACCTCGAGGAGGTTGGCGCGGGCGTCGGTCAGGGCCCGAGTCCGAGGGGCGGACATCAGATGGTCCGAGTAGGAAGAAAGCTTCTCCTCCATGGTGGGTGGGATGGGAGTCGCGATCTCGGAGATCTCTGGGAGCTCGAGCTACCGAGGTCTACTGAGGGCGATGGCGCGGTCGGCACGTGGAGGTGTCTGAATGACGGGCTGGGTGGGAAAGTAGGGGAGGAGTACCCGAAAGCGAGGAGCTGTCATCAGCTGGCGGTGGATGAGAGTGAGGGGTGGGTGTACCTCCTCGGTGGGATTTGGACGATCGAGGGCGAAGAAGAGTGGGTTGGGAAGGAGGAACCGATGGATGAGGGCGCGCCGCCCGTAGTGGAGAGGGATGGAGAGGAGGAGGGGGAAACAGGGAGAGCTAGCAATGGGGTTGATGGGGATGAGGATATGGAGGTTGAGCATGTCGGTGAGAGTGAGAATGGCGTGGGAGGGGGGTCGAGGGAGGAGAGCGCAAGGAGGAGGGCGAGGCCGTACGCGAACGATTTTTGGAGATACAAACCTGGTCCTGGGGGAGGGATGTGGGAGCTACTGTCAGAGGATGTTAGTGCCGAAGGTGGCCCGAAGCTTCTGTGCGTTGCTCGTTCTTTTCGCTGACGTGACGAGGAAGCGCTGACGTGGCACTTGAGCACTTCCATAGGTTCGATCACCAGATGATCGTCCATTCGGGAGCTGGGATGATTTATGTCTTCGGCGGCAAGCATGTCGAACCCGTTGCGAACTCGGATGCTGTCGAGGGAGTTTTTTCGGGCATGTTTGCGTACTCGATCGAGAGAAAGACGTGGTCCGCCCTTTTGTACGCGTCACTTCGATCGTCAGTCTTTTGAATTTTGGAGCTGAGCTTGACTTTTGTATGTAGCGGCGACCCAACACCGACCGACGCATTCAAGTCCGAGCGGCTTCTCTCACGTATTGGCCACTCGATGCTCCTTGATACCTCCGTCCCCAGCCTCTTCATCCTCGGCGGCCAGCGTGGCGAGAGCTACCTCTCCGACCTCTGGACCGTCCAACTAGCCACTCCTTCCTCTGACGACGCTGATGAGGACGCACCACCACCACAAACCTCCCTCCCTACTCTCTGGCGTTCCGGCGCTGTCATCGACCCTTCCTCCCCTACCCCGACTATCGTATCGACGAAGATGTTAAGTCTGGACTACTCAAAGGAGGACGGACCTCCTGCTGGGTTCACGCAACGCACGAACCTCGATGCTGAGACGGGCGAGTGGACGATGCTGAGTGGGTTGAGGAGCGATAAGCGCGGCGAGAGTCCGACGAAAGATGTCTGGAGGAGGAGCAGAAACGGAGATTGGGAGCAGGTAGAATTGAGGGGTGATTATCCTGTCGGCAGGTTTGCAGCTCCTGTGAGTTTGGTTCACTTTTTGCTAGGTTGGAAGAGATGAAGTCGCTCATGAGCGGTATGTCTAGGTGATGTACGATCCGCTGAGGAAGGAGCATTACTTGATGGGTGGAAACCCTCAGGATCCCGTCGATGACTTGAGGAGGCTAGGAGACCTGTGGAGGCTCAAGGTAGTCAAGTGAGTCTTTCTCTTCACGCGCCGGCGACCACCGTGGCTGACGTGGCGATCTGCAGGCCTAGTCCAGAGGAGGCTCTCAGGATGGCCAAATTCCTTGTTCGCAAGCAGAGGTCCGTCTCTGGAGGTTTTGAAAGGGTGGTGGACATCTGGGCTGACGAAGACTTGTCGCTTCAGGTTCAACGAGATGTGCCAAACCGAGCCGACGCTCAACGCTCTCGCCTATCTTCAAACGACGCTATCATCGGTGGTAGACCACACCGATGAGTCAGAAGCTTCCGCTTTCCGAAACTGCATGGCTTCGCTCCTCGCCGCTCCCGCATCGAACAATTTCGAGGATCCGATGGACGACGATTCAGGCTCCGAAGCCGGCCAACTCGCCGAGTCGACGACGTCGGACTTTAGCGCCTTGTCGGAGTCACAAAGGTTGGCGAAGACGGAGATCAAGGAGGAGTTGTTCAATCAGCGTCACGAGCTGTTTGAGACCCTGCTGGACTTTTTCCCGGAGAAGGATAGGCAGCCGAGGGAGGATTTGAAGGAGATGGCAATGCCGAGGTGGAACGAGGTCATCAAGGGTAGATTTGACTAGGTGACATCGCATCTCGTAAAGTTGGCATCATTGGCACGATCTATACAACACTATCTCGAGATCACCGATTTGGAAAGGCTCGGGCATGAAGCTGCTTCGCGCCAATTGTGGAGCATGACCGAGGTTACTTCGGGTTAGCCTTTGTACCATAAAGCAGCTTCTCTGAACATGCGCATAGACTGTTGACTTTGTTTGTGTGGCGACCCAGTGGAAAGCCGGAACGCAAGCTCAGCGTGTGCGCGCCCCGAACCCTCGCGATTTTTCGTCGCACGACCGATGTCCGAGCGCGCGGTGTCCGAAAGCGCGCGGCGCACGGCTGTGCACAAGCTGTAAGCATGTGAGACCAGTGCCAAACTGGGACTGATTTGCGCAGAGGTGATTTGTTGAGCAAGCCAGAACACGGGGCTAGGCCGCTCGACCCTTCCTCGAGGCCAACGCCGGTCGATTCGTTCTACACAGATGCCAGGATCTTTGGTACTTTCATCTGCTTTGACAACCGCAAAACATAAAAACTCTTGACTTGAACCAGTGTCTGGAAGTCTGATACCCATCGGGCTCCGTCACCCCTAAAGCATAACGACGCAGGCGCTCTCGACGTGTCTGTTCGTACGTACACCGTTCGACTCTTTTTCAAAGCCCACCGGACAGCTTGAAATTTAATCGTAGAGTCAGGTAGGTGATACTGCCCACTAGATAGGTCGTGAGGGTTTGTCCCTCGGAACGATCCGTCATAGACAAGGATGAACCGAGTCAGCCCGGACCACGTCACTGCGCATGCGGCCAAGGTACCAGCTCGTCCTTTCAAATGATTGCTCAGTCCCAGGAGGACACAAGGCTCAGGTACGACTAGCCAGGTGGTTTGTACTGCTGTTCATCCCTGGATCATTCCGGGCGCTCTGGCCCTGCGGGTGCGTTGCTTCGGTGCGACGAATTTTTGCAGCGAAGCTCGCTCCTCGGAGCCCGTGTTCGAACGCGCTGCTTCACCCAGCGAAGTGCTTCACTTCTGTCTTTCTACCGCGATGTATCGAAAGCTTCACCCCTGCGATAGATCCTCTTGAAGGAAAGATTCACGGCCATCGACCATGTCGACAAGCGAGCCCTCACCGCTCCGGTGCATCGACGCCGAGGACACATCCGACGACGTTTCTCTCGCCACACGCACGCCCTCCCCACCCCTTCCATGGCCTCCACTCCAAGCTCCGACTCGATCTCAGCAGTCTTCTGTTGTTCAGCAGATAACGCGCCAGGAGCACGCTCGTGAGCCTAGCCTGGCGACAAAGGAACCGCCCAATCCTCTCGCACCTCTCCCGTGCTCTGCCGCCGTCACTGGGATCCGGCTGTACGACCCAAAGAAGCCCGCCTCCGCATACCAGCGACCCAACGATCCCAATCCAATAAAAGTTATAGATCGCACGCTGAAGAAGACCCGCGTTGGTCAGAGTTGTGTGCCCGTACGTGTCGCTCCTCCTTCTCGACACTCGCCCTCGTCAAAGCGCTCTGCCAACGCGGCACAGTCGCTGATTTGCCGTCTTGACTTTGTATTCAACAGTGTCGCGACAGAAAGATAAAGTGCACCAAGGAAGAATACTGCACTGTTTGCAGGAGACGTGGGACCGATTGTCATTGGGCACCGGGGTCCAGGCCACGCAGGGGGTTAGTCGTGCACCGATTTCTCCTGAATCGTCAGAGGGGCCGATGGAAGCTGACACTTTCGTGGAAGAAGGTCTTCTCCAGATGCTACTTCTAACTACTTGGACGTTCTGGAGGCAAGAGTGCTCGACGCCTGCGCCAGACCTCCTACTCCCTTTCCGTCCGTCGATTCCCTCAAGCCAACTCAATCTGCGGGCACCACGGCCTCCACGTCTCTACCCAAACTCCGATCTCTGGGCCTCCCAGGCCTTCCACCAAATCCAGAATCCCCTCTTCTTGCCGCCAAACTCCTCCCCACCGACCCCGCCAGGCCCTC
The DNA here is from genome assembly GCA_024364755.1 of Pseudohyphozyma bogoriensis. NCBI lineage: Eukaryota > Fungi > Basidiomycota > Microbotryomycetes > Chrysozymaceae > Pseudohyphozyma > Pseudohyphozyma bogoriensis. The sequence goes on from JALBUQ010000011.1 coordinate 7,783, forward strand.
GAGGCCTTCCAAGGCGAAATATCCTCGGGATCCATCTCCTCCGCTGCGGCCTCCGACACCGACGTCGACGTCCAAGTCTGTGTCACCATCCCCATCTGACATACCTCTATAGATTATTGCTGAAATAGCCTATCTGTATCGGTACTTTAGTCTGTCGGTGATGTCTGGTACGCGACGCGAGTGCTTAGAAGAAGGAACCGAAATGGAACACGACTACGTTGGGAGCAGAGAGGAAAGGGTCTGGTGTTACAATTAAGCAGAGCATAGATTAAGTTCTCTAATGGAGAAGCGCCACAAGACCATCCTCAAAGTCGCCCGATGTGTCACCCTTGATCGCCTTCTCCATCGTCTTCTTGTACTTCGTCAAGTACGCCGTCTGGACGTGCGCGAACCTCGCCTTGTTCCAGTGAGCACGAAGGACCCTGGCAGTAATGTGGTTAGCAATCATTTCCGTTGTTTCAATACTCGGCGGTGGCGCACCGGATAGTCAATAGCTCGTCCTTGGTGCCAGGACCTGCCATCGTCTTGTGAATGAACTTGGCGTCTCGCCCTACGTATCGCTGTTTGTCAGGGCGCAGTACCCGCAAGAGTGGAGATGGAAACATCTTACAGCAGCCGGTAGTGTCCTTCTTTCCACCCTCGAGAGCGTAGAGCAAAGCCTTGCACAAGTGTCCGTTGAAGTGTTTCTTGACCGCCTTTGTGAGGGTCTGCTTCTTCTCCGCCAAGTAGCCGAGCTGGAGCTGGTGGAGGAAGGCAGGAGATCGCCCGAAGAGGATAGAAGCTCTGCAAAAAATTTATGGGTCAGTCACATTGCTGATGTCTATCTAGGCGAATCGCTCACACTCGAACTTCGTCGTCCTTGAAAAAGCCGAGTGCCTGCTTCAGCGCCTCGAGATCCTGACGAAGCATCTGTTGGTCGACCGGAGCATCCTAGCCTCCAACATCATCGCCCCTTCCACCGTTTGGCCTATCCCTCCACTCGCAGATAAGCACAATCTCGAAACAGTCCTTAGTCTTGAACGACAGCTCAGACAGCACCTCCTTGACGAGCGACTTGTGGAACGTCTTCTCGTACGCCGCCTTAGCATATCCATGGAGGAGGGCGTGCGGCCAATGATGAGCTCAGTGAGGAGCTCCTCGTTTGTGCCCATCGAGCACGCCTTGTGGACGAAGTGGACGTCGCCGTACAGCGGGCCTTTGCGAACGATGACACGTCAGCGCCACGAGGCTGGTGCGAAGCTTTCGCGGGAAAAGGAGGCTTACCTCGAAGCAAGTCGTACATCAAGTCCTTATAGTGGCCTCCCAGCTCGGACTTGACGACTTCCTCCATCGCCTTCGCATGACGAGCACGGTACGCGTTCTTGAGGACCGGAAGTCGGACAGCTGGGAGCGGAATGATGGTCGCGTTGAGCTGCTTCTCGTTTGTTCCGATGCCCTACAAAGTGGTCACATTCGTCATTTGCATACCAAAGAGCTTAGATGGAGTCTCACCTTGCAAGCCTTGTAGACCTTCTCGACATCAGCGTCGGGGTTGTACCCATCAACGCTGCTCATGACCTGCTCGTGAGGCCCAAGCAACGGGTTCTCCGACGGGTGCAGCATCGTCCCGAGGTAAGTCCTAGGAGGACCGGCCTGCTGATGGATCTGCTGAGAAGCAGCGTAACTCCCCATCTGAGGCGGGCCTTGGTGGTATGCGGGCTGCGGCTGGCCTTGCTGGACGAACCCGCCGGGCTGTGCACCGTACCCTGGTTGCTGGGGATACTGAGGGTTGTATCCCCCTCCTCCGTAACCTCCACCTCCAGTGTTGAAGCCCGGCTGAGAGGTGTATGGGGCTGGGGAACCCACTAGAAGGTGGCACGGTACGATACGGGCGCGGGGTTAGCCCTCTCTCGCGTCGTACGCTCCGTCTGAGGATCAGCTTACTTTGTCCAGGAGGAGCTCCATAGCCTTGAGCTGGGCTGTAGCCTTGCTGAGGGTTATGTCCCTGAGGATTGTACCCTTGAGGTTGAGGCTGGTACGCTTGAGGCTGGTACCCTTGGGCAGGAGGTGCTCCAGTTCCGCCGTAGGCTCCTGTGTACGCGTTGTTGGCTGTTTGGAACCAAACGCAGCGAGGTCAGCATCGTGAAGGCACGTTCCAGTGAGCGTGCGAGGAAAGACAGCGAACGGTTCATTTTGTAGCAGAGAAAGTGTTGAGGACAAGGAGGTGATGGGAGGAGGAAGAGATGGGCAGAAAAAGGAAAGGGGGAAGCCAGCTCGGAGACGAAGAACGAGAGCCCCGGAGGCCGGAGTCGAAGCTATTTTGGCGAAAAAAGTGAACTCCTCGACAGGCACAGTACGTGTATTGACCAGCTGCTCCTCTCTCTCCTGGAAGCAGCCAAAAATAGTCGAAACACAGCGCCAAAATTACAGGTTGTGAGGGAATGTAAAAAACAGATCCTTCCGATCCTCAGCTCTGCTCCTCCCAACTCCTCATCTCGCCCATCATTCTATACTCCTTCGCTTCCACCACCTCACACCTCACGCCACTCCAGCAACCTCATTATTTCTCCTTCTTCGGGTTGTTCCAGCTGTCCGACCACACGACGTCAGCAACCACGTGGTGCCACCTAAGCGATCTAGGAGACAACGCACCTCAACCTTGTCATATCTCCAAGCTTCCTCGGCTTGATCAAGTGCCTCAAAGTCAACGCGAGGCCAAGGACGAAGCAAAGACCTCCGACGGCGATGTAGGCGATGCCGAGGAAGGGGTTCTTGCCGCCGATGAACGACACGGTGCTGAACACAACCGACTTCGTTCCACCGAAAGGTGCTACGGGGTAGTCTGCAGTCGTGAAAGACAAAAGCGTCAGCCTACGATTCGATATGAGGTCAACAGGGATCAAAAGTGAAAACGGGGCGCACTCATGTAAATCGACATCTCATAAGTCCCCGCCGACATGTCCTCATCGTCGTTCCTAAAGTACAGCTTCCTGAACGTCGGCAATCCTGCAGTCCTCATCCAAACCTGGAAGTGCTCGTCCTGGGACAAGTCGGGGATGGCCGTAGCGCCGTCGGCGGTGTAGCCATTGGGGTACCTCGCGGCCCAGTAAGGGGGAGGCACGACCTCGGTGTAGTTGTACTTGGTCTTGCCGTACTTCTTCGCCTCTCCTGGCCAGGCAATACCGGTGTCGGTCATGTTGTACGTCGAGTTGGTTGTGGCGCCGGTCGAGTCGGCGGTGAGGACGGGAGCGGTGAACGTGTCTGAAAATGAGAATCTCGTCGTCAACTCAAGCCCTTGCTATTGACCACCAAAAGTTTCGACCCACCGTTGAACACACTGTTGGCAATCAACCCGCAAGGGTAGATTGGCTTTCCGTCCTGCACGGCGACAGGCTTGCACAAGCCACCGCTGATCGACGAGGCCGACGATGCGTCTCCGCTAAGCTGGCCGGACTCGATAGACTTGACGTAACGACGGTGGTTCTGGTAGTAGTTGGTGACTGTTGACCATAGACGATGGGCCGATGGTGAGTTGGTTTATCAGAAAGCGCCATCAGCTCAATCGGGCCAGGGAGCACAGGAAATAGCTGGACACGCACGCTTGTAGTACATAAAGACGGGCTTCTTCATCTCCACGGGCAGCTGGAACTGCAGCATGCAGACCTGTCCCGTTCCAGCCGCCGCGGTCGAGTCGTTCTTGAAGAGCCAGAGCGGCGCAGTGACCTCGGCATCCGACTCGACGTTGTAGTTGTAGTCATTGCTGGGCATCGGCGACCAGTCGGTGCTGTACGCTGTTACGTCGCATGCCGTGTAGTCGATGGTGAATTCCTTGACCTGAGAGGAGAAATGGGGAAAGGTGGATGGAAGGGCGCGTCGGACGGTCAGCAATCTTGTCCGCGTCATGGGCCCTCAGAAGCTGTTGATGCCTTGAGGATGTCATCGATAGCCCATCCCACACTTCTCAACATGATTGCGGCCTTCCACCATTCTTTCGGCCGTGCGCGCCCTCCTCTCGCGCCGGCCAAGAACGACCCTCGGTCAACGTCTCTAGCGGCGAGTCTGCCTCGGTCGTGGCCCTCCGCGCTCGTTCGAGATGGCCATTCGTGATGGCTCGGGGATGGTTGCTCACCTGGTTGCTGCCCCACAGGAGGACACCGCCGATGGGGACGAAGATGATGCCGATGAGGAAGAAGGTCGGGAGGACGGTTGCGGGCGTGAGGATGGGCTGCCACGCCTTGAGTCGCTGCTGCTTGAACGCGGTGTCTGTTGGAACGAGAGAGCAACAGAGAACGGTCAGCATTCCTCTGATCACTTTGCAGCTGGGGTGTGCCCCTCGATCCCGTCCGCCGCCGCCGCACCCGAGAGGAGGTATGCTGCTCGCCGCCCCAGCCTCCACGCCGCTCTTAGTCGCACGACCCAATCTTGCACCACTGCATCCCACTCGACACAATAGAGAGACTAGTGTCCCAGTTCACGTCCTCCAACCCAGACGAACGGAGGAATGGTGAGGATGGACGACAGGACGAGAACAGTACGCACTGGCTGGCCTCTTGCTCCACTTGACCTTCTCCTTCTCCTGCGCCTGCAGCACGTCCTGGTCCTCCTGTTTCGAGCTCTTGCGGTTGAACAGGCCCATCGGAGACTATGTGCTGATTGTCGCGCGTCGACGATGGAATGTGCCGAAAATGGGAGGAGCCCAAGCGTGCGAGGCCGACGACGGTCGAGATCGACTGGGCTGCGCGAGCTCGGAAAGTCGAAGTCGGCGCGCCATCAATCAACGTCCTTCCTCCTTCTCTCCCTCCACTTTTCTCACGACTTTTTCATACTTTGCACGATCCACGGCCAGCTGCACGATATATCCCACCACTTTCTGGTGACAGCCCACCTCGACACGGCCTGGCTTGAATGGTCAGCTCGCCCCGGCTCCCGCTGAGCACGCCTGCAACGCCCCAGCTGCTCCCGTTCCCCGTCTCGTCCGCGACAGCTCGGCGGCGTCCCACCGTCTATCGATCAAAATCTGACGACCTCTCCAACTTTGACTTTCTCGTGCGCGTACGTCTCATTCACGCCCTGCCCGCACCTCCCGGCCGACAGCTCACGCGGACCTCGTCTGCCTTCCAGCGCGCGCGCACGACAAACCTCGCCGTCCTTCTGGTACCACCCCTTGTCGCTAGCAAAGCCTCTTCGCAACAATTAACATCATGTTCTGCATCAGCTGGCAGGCGTGGGGTGTGTCTCGATCCTCCTGAACGTGCGGTTATGGCTCTCCGACGAGGTGCGCTCTCCGATCCTTCCAATTTCCACCGTGAGCTGATCCGTGCCTCCCTCCGCCCCTCAGGTGTTCCGGAAACCCGCACTATTTGAACGAGTGCCCTTGTCCGTCCGAGCGACGCTCCAGAACCCGCATTCCCAACTCCGGCACCTAGTCATGGTACGTCGGAGACACGCGCGACGGTGGCGTTCGGCGGAATCGTGGATGGCTGATAACTTCCCCTCTCGCGTACCACAGGTACCAGGACACGCGATCTTTACTGGGTGTGATGCTAGCACGGCGACGTTTGACAAGGATTGGATATTGGAACCGTATCAGCATGACGGGACGGTCAAGACGCTCATCAGGCACTTGTCCAAGGGAGCTGAGATTGCGGTGCAGGATCCAGAAGCGTTGTTGGTCTATAGCGGGTGAGTGCAGCTTCTTTTCGGGGGTCGTGGAGGACAAAGCTGACAGTAGGAGGACGTGGAAGGGGACAAACACGACCTGGGGCGGAGTTGTCGGAAGCTCAGTCGTACGCGAGATTGGCGAAAGCGGGAAACGTGTACGAGCAGTTTATGGTCCGCGATCCGAAAAAGAGTCTGCACCCGGCTGGGTCAGTCTTTGAGAGGGTCACGACGGAGGTAAGTTCCTCGAGATGGGCTGAACCGAGGCGCAGGGATGGTGAAGGGCGAGGCTGACTGTGAACGCCACTGTTTTTTCTTTGTGCGCAGGAATTCGCGCTCGATTCGATGTCGAACCTTCTGTTTAGCATTGCTCGGTTCAAGGAGTGAGTTTATTTCTGAGGCTGGTGTTGGATGGTCTGGCTTACCTTCTCTTGTCCAGGTTTACGGGCCACTACCCGACTCACAGTGCGTTGAGTTTCTCGCGCTGACGTGTCGCCAGCAAACTGACTCCTTCTGACCTTTCTGAATGCAGTCACTGTCGTGGGGTTCGCCATGAAGCGACGGAGGTTCGAAGAGATCCATCGAGCGGCTTTGCGTTGGCCGATCTCGGCGTTCAAGTATGTCGGGATCGACAACGACGAGGTGTCGATGGAGGCTTTCGAGGGAGAGGTGCGCTGTTGGAGCGGCTAGGATCACGGAAGGGATGACGCTGATTTCGCTGATATTATGTCTCACAGAGAACGAACGGGCTCGAACCTTTCTTGAAAGACCGGTACGGGTGCAAGGGGCTGCTGCTCGCCAAGAAGCGGAAACGCAACCCATATCGCCGGTACCATCCTTATATCAGTTCAGGTGCGTGTTTGTCTTTCGACCTCTTTAGTCGCATGAGCTCACGACTTTGCGAACAGCTCCAGAGCTTGAGAAACTCTTCGAGTACTGCCCGAAAAACAACGAGCTGTTCAGCGGGAAACTTCCTTGGGATTGAGGGGGTTATGTGTAGTAGGGTCATGGTGAAGATTAGAGCTGTAACAGGTTACTTTAGACGTCATTGTACAGGTTCTGAGAGTTTGTGCTCAGGGGACGGTGCTGGCCTTCTCGGCAATGTCTTGAGCTCGGCTGACGGCTTCGTCGATTCGCTCTCAAAATCTTCCTTTTTCTCCTCAAAGCTTGATGCACTGTATAGTTCAATACTGACTTCAACTGTTTCACCTCCGCCCCATCTGATTGAGGAAAGGTGGCACGATTTCGAACGCCACGTCACTCTCCCCGATCGGCTCCCCTTTTCGGGATTTCGAGGGGCATCGCTGCCCACAGAGTGGTAGCAAGGGGTGCAACTTGGCCCTGATCGACACACTCTCCAGCAGCAGTTTGAAGGACGAGAAATGTTCGATCCTCACCGCTTCGCTCAGTGCCTTGGCCTCACGCCTACCGTCGTGCCTCTCGCTCCGAACGGCGCTCGCTTCACGACGCAGGAGGACAAAATGGAGGCAAGTCCACTCGTGCTCAGGAAGTTCACCGTCGTAATACTGATAGTAGAGCAACAGCTAGCACGGATCAGCCTCGCTAATCCGATCGCAGAGTCGTGCTCGTTGGAAGACGCGGCTTGCTTCGTACGTTGTGTTCCCTCCTGTTGAGCAAACCACTTGACAGGTTTACGTCGAGCAGGAACTGTTTGCGGCACACTACGTCCATCAACTGGTCCAACGTATTGGGGGTAGTCAGGATGGTGGCATATCGGATTTGAGGTATCCGTTGCTCGTGAACTTCGTTCCAACGCTCGTGAGGTGGGCTCCGTCGTGGCACCGGTGCGTGGCAGTCCTTGCGAAGCTGTCAAGTCTTGTCCGACGCTCTTTCTTCAGCTACTTTCGACAGTCCCTTCAGGGAGCCAAATACCTCGGCAATCTGATCACGCTGTTCTGTACTCGAATTTATCCCGCCCTGCCGACCTACATTGATCAGAATGTCGCCGTGCGTTCCTTCGCTGAGTTTCCGATCTCAGCCTCAGCTTACTGAAGTTCATCCCTTAGCCGTGCAAGCTCGCATTCGGATTCTTGCTCGCCCTCAAAGACACGGTCATCGCGCTTCCCTCGTTCGACGCTTCCCTCGCCTCCACGTTTAGCGAAGCGGTCCGCGTCCTCAACCACGCCCGAGATCACTACCAGCAGCTCCGGAGGAACGACCCAGAAGTCCGTGCTGATTCCGACTGGACTCCAGACTACGACGAAGCGAGCAGGCGATTCGAGGAGATGACCACCCCGGAAGGGTTCAAAGCGGTGCAAGCCGACTACCAGCGAGAGCGCGAGGCGATATGGGCGAAAGCCACGAGTCTTGGCCTCTCGAACGACAACGCCGGAAATTACGGCTCGTACCGATACGAGATCTTTTCAGCAATGATCAGGACGAAGCCGCCGTACTCGACTTGCAACCTCTTCCAGTGTGTGGTCAACAAGGAGGAGTCGATGAAGCTATGTGGGAAGGTGCTTCCTTTTGCCTCTTTACTTGAACAGCCAGTCAACTTACTCTAAATTGACATCTTCCACAGTGTCTGGGCGTTCGGTACTGCTCGGAGGAGCACCAGAAGGAGGACTGGCCGACGCACAAGAAGAGCTGCAGGAAGCCGATGTGGTAGCGAGATGAAAGTTGGGAGCGTCGGGTGAGATTGGGTAGTTCAGCTGTGGAAAAGCAGGTTTCGCCCTTTTTCACATCTTCGTAGATTAGAGCAGCGGCGAACTGTCGGCCTAAGCGCGCTTCAGCTCAACATCTTCAGACTCATGCCCAACAAACATGTATACCTTCCTTGCGTAGTTTGAGAAGAATTTCACCCTGACTGGCCTGAGGTGGTGTGCGAAACAAGGGGTATGGAGATGCAGGGTATACGAATATCTATCTACTACTCTTCTAGTCATCACCGTCATCCAAATGAGTGATTACAACCTCTCGGCTGACGGTGAATGGGATGCCACCGTCCAGGCGATGCGGCGGTTTAGAATTCCGTCTGAAGATTCTCTGGAGACACCCGAGAGCCATCAGCTCCAGCCAAGCACTTGCACACCATCTCAAGAGATACTCACGGAGAGATCAACGTCGAAACGATTCCCAATCTGAGAGGTCTCCGCTGAAGCCGGCGGCGTCCCGGAGGGGAGGTTGCGGATGGCGTTCCCGACGAGGAAGCAGTGGCCCACCAGCACGCCACTCCCATAAATCCACAGGAAGCCAGTCATCGAAAACTCGAAAGTATGCCAAGGAATGTTGAGCGCCACGCGTCGGAAGTAGTTGGAGCAGATCCAGGCGCTGTATCCGCCGAGGAGGACGTCGACGAAAGTCGTCGTCGTGCAGACCTTCAGGAGACCGTGTCAGAGGAAAGCTGGCTGGAGAGGAGAAAGTGATAGAACGTACCAGCACCAAATCCCTCTTTGCTTTCACGAGCGCCATGATGTCCTGCGCTTGAGTCGTCTTCTGCTCGCCGGCCTCCGGGCATGGGCAGTTCGCCATGCGTCGAATGGCCGACACGGATGGCGCTGGTCGACCGGCAGGGACATCCCCATTCGCAGCTTCGCACTCAATGGTGTGGACTCGCTGCATCGGCCAACCCTCGCTCAATCGCTCCACCCGCCAGTCGATCTGGCCTCTGATCAGACGCGCCAGGCCGAGCGAGTAGCCGTTCACCTGCGGGGGAGGACCGGTAAGCAACGAAGTGATGCAAAGTAAAATTCGAGGTTACAAACTGCGCAGATTACGAAGGCTGAAAGGGTGGCCAAGAGATACAGCGCTGATCCCGCCCTAGGGAACAAAGCCACGTCAGTTCTGGAATTCCGATGGAACAAAAAGAACCGTCTGCTTGCGGCTTACTTGGCGTAGTCATCGAAGTCGATCTCCATCTTCATTAAAGTATCCTCTAACGGGAGTATCTGGGTCACATTCAGGGTTCCCGTCCATCCAGCTTCCAGCGGGCCCAACGCATCCATCAGAGCCACGTAGTGGCCCGTCGCCTTCCTGAACGAAGTCGTCGTGAATGACGCCGATATCTGCAGTTTGAATGTCAGCATGCTTCTTCAGTGATATTGAACATGCACAAAAATTGGCTCACGATGAGAGCAGTGAGGAGCAGGGAGCCTCCACCGAGGAAGACAATGTTGGCGGCTCTGGCGGGGACGAGGCGCGCTTGGTCGGGAGTGAGGAGGAAGGCCTGCACGAGTCCCCATGCGACAATCCAGCCGTGGACGACCATGCTGATCATCGGGAACGTGAACCAGCCGGTGATGTTGGTTTCGGGTGCGTTGTGGAAGAAGACGGTGAACAGGGCGTGGATTATGCCGACGAAAAGGGTTAAGTTGATGCCTCCGAAGACACAGGTGAGTAATCTTGCGCTTGAGTTCCCGAAATGTCAGCTGGTGGAGGGTGGAGAAGGTGGGAACGAAGGACTCACTTGCACACGATGTACGCGCCGCCCTCGCGCGATACGATCTTGTAGATCCAGAACGGGGACGCTCCTCTCCGCCGGCCCTCAATAAACATGACCACAAGGTGAACGAGAGAGACCGTGATGCCGCTGAAACGATAGCCGTCACGCGTTAGCTCGCCCGTCCCTCTCAACACACACCACTCCACTCCACACCACACGGTGTCGGCGATCGCACTCACACGGCCGAGATGGCTCCCAGGACCATGAGCCGCACTTTGAACCCTTTGGATGGCGTTCTGGTGAAGATTGCTTCGAGCGCCGCACAATACACCGGGAAAGGGTTCGTCCCGGCGGGCACGTTGGGCAGCAGGGCGTCGGCCATGGCGGCGCTCTGATCGAAGGAAGTCTCGACGCGGGCAACGAATGGCGGTGCTCGACTGAGCCCGAGCTGTGAGGGTCGGGGCAGTCGCGTGAGGGAGAGTGTGGACAGAAAGGTAGTGGATGGAAGGAGAACAACGGCGGTGGCAACACAGGTTCCCATGCTTGCGGACAATGAAAAGTGCCACCGTGTGCCTTGGTGTATTTGGAGCCTGGCTCGGCGCGGTCCGGCAGGGGGAAGGACGACGCCATGCAAAGTGAAGAAAACAAAGAGGAAAGCAGTAGCAGGAACACGACTGCTCTTGCCCAAACCTTTGTGCCTTGACGTTGTGCTTCGCATTCTGCGAGTCTTTTGAGGTAGCCGGCGCGAATAGGTCACGTGTCCGGAACGTGCGGGTCTCCAGGTTTTTGTGCAGAGAGCAAGCCGAAGGAGAAACGTAGACACGTCTGACTGAGGAAATCATGGTTTCGTGAGTGATTCAGCTGAGGCAGCCTGCTGGAACTCTGCCTGAGCGTTGCAGATGGCGACGGACGATGTGGCTTGATCGATGACGTGGCTTTCCATATCTCGGCGACCCAATTTCTGGTCGAGTCGCGATGTGTTGCTCAATATCATGTCAAGGTTGAATATAATAGATTGAAAGTGCAAATCACTAAGGTTATATTCTGAAACTGAGTGCCTAGTTGGTCTGCGGACTGGCGCACCGGCGGGGCAATTGCAGACGGACGCGCTAGCTTGCCTTGCCTTGGGCTCGCGAGCCTGCTCACGCTTGGGCTCAGACCATCGCCATCGACGACGACGACGACGACGCAGGGGGACGACGACGGCAGCACCATCGACCCAGACTCCCCAGCGGCCTCGCCCGCCCGCCCCGCTCGACCCTGGACGCTGAGCGTCGGCAGGCCCATGTCGTCCGCCTCGCCTGAGCTAGCTCCTCACCACCACGAGGTGCGCCGTCCTCCGCTCGTCCGACAGCCGTCCGCTGTGCCTCACAGCTAGCTCACACAACTCACTATAACTACATTGCAGGAGCCCTCGTCTTTGTCGCCTTCGCCCAACCCTCCCGCTCCCTCCGCGTCGCCACGCGCTTCCCGTTCTCCGCCCTTCGTCTCGTCAGTACCTCCTCCCCGCTCCGGCACGCCATCGCAACAGCTGCACCAAGCGCCCCACCCACCGCACCAGCAGTTCCCCCAGCACAACCCCTTCCCCCTCTCGTATTCCCCGGCGCCCTTCCCCGGCGGCTATGACGCGCTTCACCACCCAGGACAGGGCGCGGGCTCGCCGGCCGGGTTTCACGTCGTGCCCTCTGTCGGCGGGAAAGGATCTAGAGCAAACGGAGCAAACGGAGCAGGAATTGGCGCACCTCCGCCACCCCAGCCGGGCGACACGAGGACGCGTGAGTCATTTGTTTGGCTTGACCGAGTTTGGACGACAGCGGGCGAGCGAGGAGCTAACCGACGTGCGGACGGGATGTCTGGTCTGCAGAGCTCTACGTCGGCAACCTGCCATTTCGTGTTCGCTGGCAAGACTTGAAAGGTACGGCTTTGCTCCCAGATCGTTGCCGGTCCAACTGCAGCTAAAAATTGCACACCACGCGTACTTGCAGATCTGATGCGCAAGTGCGGTCAGGTGCTCCGAGCCGACGTCGCTTTGACTCCCATCGACGGACGGTCGAGAGGGTTTGGAGTCGTCCTGTTTGCCAAAAGGGAGGATGCGCTGGGAGCGATTGAGCGCTACAACGGCTACACCTGTTCGTCTCGTTTCCCCCCCTCGCCTTGGATCGTGTTGAGCGAAAACTCACGCACGGTGTCAATACAGGGCAAACTAGAACTCTCGACGTACGATTAGACACTCAGGATCCAACAGGCGTGCTCGCCATCGCCGAAGCGAACCGCCAGGCTCAGCAGCAGTCGCAGGCCCAGCAGTTCCAGCAGATGGGCTGGGCGCAAGGTCCACCGCCGCCGCCAATGGTCGTTGGAGGGATGATGCCGATGGGAATGATGCCGATGGGAATGCCAGGTCCAGGCTTCTACCCGCCTCCCGGCCCTCCTCTTCCCCAGCACCCGCCTGCGCCGCTCATTCCCTCTCAACTCTCCGCCATGGCGAAAGGTCCTTCCTCCCTCGGTACCTCCGACTCGTCAGCTAGCGTCGGATCTAAGTCTCCTCACCTCACTCCATCTTCTCCGCCGACTACCCACTCGTCGGTGAGCGGCGCTGCCACGGATGACGGCGATAACGAGAAAGACGTGGCCAGCAACGGCGCGGAGGACTCGGCCGTTCGCGTGGCGGCGAAGCAGGAAGGAGATGAGGGTTCATCGATGGGGCTGGGTGTGAGCACCATTGGGTCGGCAACCATTTCTGCTGCGGCCAGTAACGGAGGATTGCCGAGGGACGGCGGGAGCTACGGTGGCATGGAGCGCGAGCACGAGCGGGCTTCGCATGGGCAGCTTCCTCCAGGGTACCCTGGAAACATGGGAGTCCCGTTGGGCGGACCGATGGGAGGGTTTCAAGGATTCGGCATGGCACCACCTCCTCAGCAGCCTCCGTACGGCGATGGAAGGGGCGGAGGATCGTCATTCGCGTCTTACTTCTCGTCACCTGTGAGTTTTCCTGTCTCGCAGAAGCTAAAGTTGACTGACGCGGATGAGAACGTAGCAACGAGGAGGTCATTCGTCGTCGTCGGTGCCGCCAGGCTACAACAATCGCCACCTCTTCGTCGGCAACGTGAGACCTTTTTTGGACATCTTTGCTGAGCAGTTGCTTACCCTTTCTCCACCCTTTTCTCTTTCTTTCTAGCTACCGTTCAACTGTCAGTGGCAAGAGCTGAAGGACCTGATGCGAGCTGCAGGTGCAGTGCTTCGCGCCGGTTGGTACATTTCCTCACGATGACATGGCCTTCAGCTGATCGCTTTTCGTGGCAGATATCGCTCAGGGTCCGGACGGAAGGAGTCGAGGCTTCGGTTCCGTCCTCTTTGGAAACTCTCAGGATGCCGAGCGAGCCGTTCAGATGTACAATGGGTTCGTTTGGTGTGGACTGCGATCGTTATGACGGTTTTCTCACGAGCTCTCATCGTAACAGATATGACTACAACGGCCGCGCCCTCAAAGTTCACTTTGACAAGTTCTCGCCAACTGCTGGATCATCGCCGTCGCTCTACCCCATGCCGCCACCTCCACCTTCAGGCATGGGCTACCCGCAGCAGCCGCCGTACGGGATGTTCGACGACGGTCATCGAGACTACGGCGCAATGTACGGAGGCTACCCCCAGCACGAGAGCTTCAGGATACCGAGCAATGCGCCGGAACCTCGACCCAGCGCTGCCTCGACGTCCGATGCTCACGACGACGACTCTGGAGAGCCTGTTTCTGGCACGGTCCCCAGCACCTCGTCGCCCTCGTCCTCGATGAAGCCACACGCTTCGCCACCTGGCAGAATCGCCATGCCCCCGCCGTACCCCTTCTCTGGCGGCCCCCTCTCGCCCATGCAGGGTCGTCTACCGCCGATGACGCCGTCGATGCCGGCGTTCACTCTCGGTGCATTCCCGCAGACGCCGCCACTGTACCCTCAGTTCTTCTCTCCAGGATTGGGACCATTCTCTCCCATCATGGGCCAGTCATCCTTTTTCGGACATGCACCGTCGCATTACATGAACGCTGCTCCTGGTGCGCCGTCTTCTTTTCCAGCTACCGTTTCCCTCTCTGACTTGATCCGGTTTCAGGGGCTCCTCTTCATCGCGACATCACTCCAGGTGCTGTTGCTCCTGGAGCAGACACGCTCTCTCCCGCTTCCAACCACACCGAGGGCGAGAAGACTCCTCCCGCTCGCGCACTCGGAGGCGAGCCGAGCTACTTCCCTCCAGTTCCCGTCAGCACCTCAACGGAAGCTCCTGGAGAGCCGGAGGTATCGTCCGCCGAGCGTACGCCCGAGCTGTCGACCAAGGACAAGGACGTCGCGACCGGAATCGCTCAGCTCAAGCTGGATTCGAAAGGAGGCGACGGCAAGGCGGGCGGTACCATGAGCTCGCCATCCCTCCAGGCCGGTTGGGGCGGCGCCCTCGGCACCGGTCCTGTCGAGGGAACGCGGCGCAGGTCGTTTGTTCCTGGTGCTTCTGGCGCTGAGGAGCGTTCGCTCGCTTTCGACGTAAGGCGGAGGTTCGAGGGCGGCGAGTCGGAGAGGAGGGCGAGCTTCGAGGACTCAGTGCGGACTCGACCGGCGTTCGGAAGCTCGATTTGGGCGACAAATGGAAGCGCCATCGAATAACTTACTCTTTAGATGGGTCAGAAAGACATTGGAATCAGAATTGGGATAGGTGTTGTGCGTTTGTATTCTTTTCTGGAGATGGTGCCCACGGTTTTACGGGCGAGGAAGGGCATATGGAAGGGACAGTGGGTTGTCAGGTTCAGGCGTTTTCTTGAAGTACAAAATTGAGCTGAAAGTATGGTCCATTCATTCTCCTCTCGGCGTCTCGAAACGTTTTCCCGGCGTACACGTGTTTGGAGACATGGCGAGAAATAACTACTGTTGTGGACAGAGACAGAAGGGTGCTACTGATTGATGAGCTGGAGTGTCTTAGAAAATGTCCAGAAGGTTGCACGATGGGAAGGCCTTGTCGAAAATCGGGGCCAGTTTCGCGTGTGCCCACGCCTTTCTGACTGGGTCCAACGGCGGGCCTAGCACGCCTCCACTCCCATTGGCTCCCAAGTCGTTCTGAAGTATAGCGTTACCGAGCAGGCACATCAGTCCTTCGGGAGTTTGGTCGTCCGGAATGCCGTTTGTGAAGCCGGGAACGTTGAGTACGTCGAAGCTGTTGACCTTGCCTGCGTTGCCTCCGAATGGCACCGGAGCCAAAGCGTACATCCTATTGGAAGTTTTAAGATGGCACTCAGTCTTTCTGCATGTGGACCTTCTACAGTTGAACTTACTTGGCAATCTCGGCGGCAATTTCGCTGAGGACGTAAGGCGAGTCCCTTGTAAACCAGTAGTCAGGAAGCTTCCAAAGCAGCGTCAGTCAAATTCATAGCCTAGAAAATCTGATTGTACCCATTCAGTGTCTTTGACGAAGCTCTTGCGGTCTAAAGGGCGTGGTCATTAAGGAAATGGGTCGAATAAAAACCACGTGGAATACCCAGCTGGGAAAAGGACGCACCGTTCTTGGCGATCACCCCAAAGATTGTATCTATAGTTTTCCCATCTGGCAGCCCAGCCGGAGTTCCCTCGTGAGCACCGGACGGAAAGACCGTGTAGAGGTGCGATGCAGCGCCGTAAAGGATCAATTGAAGAGGGCCGAAGACGAAGTTTGGGTTTAGAGCGACTGAACGCTCCCATCGTGCTTTACGGATGGCCGCCATGCATGTAACTTGAGAGCGGCATTGTCTCAGCAGGCTTTTCGTATGCGGAAGAAGCAGCAGCCGCAGACTCACAGTTCCACAGACCGCCAGTCGTTTCCTGGCAGATGTCGCTGGACATCTTGTAAGAGCTGACGTTCAAAGTCACACCATCGCCGGTTATTCCTTTGTCCTAGAAGAAGCCTCCTTCAGTAATTTGGACTTAGCATCACGATTGAACCTAACGAGGCACTCACGTCCCTGGCGATGGATGCATCTTGCTCGAATTCTCCATGATTGCCTGCTCCCGCCGAGTTGGCCCAAGAATAGTCGGGCCGACCAATCGTGATACGCTCCGTCTCTAGATCTCCATTTGTAATAAACTCCGCTGCCGTGAGGAACACTGCTTGGTCTGGTGAGCCACGTCAGTATTGTGGGGGTAAAGTGGCAGGCTACAGTCCAGTACCGTAGCCCACGTTCCTGAGAACGCATCGAAGCCAGCTCAGTAAACTTTCATCAATCATTTTCCGGGCTCAAAGAAAGCTCACCACATGTTCACGACCCCGCTGACGATCTCATCGAAAGTCGTCCTCCCGTCTCTCGATCTAAGATGCAATGACATTGAGCAGTCGGGAACCGCCCTTTATAAGAGAGAGCTCACATGAATCCATATCTTGCCAGATTGTTCACTGGTCCGTCGCATTCATGAGCACACTTTCCTGACCACGTCGCAATATGAATCGTAACAGAATAGGAACTCACGACCGGGGCACGGACCTGTGATATCGTCAGGTCCAGGAGGCATCCACTGATGATCAGGATCACTGCTTATTCCTTCACTGTCAGCATTTGTCTCACAAAACAATAATACGCGGCTTACCCATCTGCGGGAACTTTCCATCCGTTGAAAATGGTGCCGGGTTTCCCTCCGACAGATCCGCCGTACGGGTACTCCGAAGTCACATCCGGTGCCGCACTGGACCGTTTGGAGAGATGTAGGTTTGGTCCGTGAATCCGATCCTTGTGGTTGCCGAAGCCTCGAGAGCGCTCCATTGAGGGGAAGGCGCTGACGGCAGAAAGCCAGACGCACACCAGCAGCGCGGCCGAAGTGCTCTTGCCGCAAAGGAGCCGAGCCATTGGATCGGATAGCGCGAGAACCAAAAAAAGAGATTGGTGGCTGAAAGAGAAGTGTCCACGCCTGGCACAGGACGAATCACTGCCCCCTCGAAACCGACCTTTCCGAAGAGTTCTGATCGCAGCTGCTTCGGGCCAGAACCAAGGAAAGAAAAGCTTTCAACATTTCTTATCCAACCGACCCTTTTTTCTCACAGTAATTCTGCTGGGCATACCGCTGGAAATAGCCAGTGCGCAGAAACGGTCATTGCGGAGACAACACGTGTGGGTTTGTGACCCCTCCGCTCGCACGTGCTGGGGGTTAACAAAGGCAAAGGCGAGCTAAAGGTTACAGATGGAATTGAAAAAGGCTCTATTCCGTGCCCTACTTTATGAAGTCAGTAGGAATGAGACGCTATTGCGCGGAACCAACTCGCCCGCTTAGTCCACGCCCAGCTCGTCGACATTCTCGCCCTCCTCGGTGGAGCCATCCTTCTCCAGCTTGGCATCCTCAGATTTGGCTCCCTTCTCAGACCCTTTGACAATCTGCAGAGTCACAAAGAAAAACTCCTTCGAGCCGCTGCGGTTCCGCGCAACGAAGGTGACGGGCTGTCCGTCCCTGTTGATGCGTGGCCTGGTTAGAGATCGAAAGAAGGAGAGGAAGGGTGGGAAAAGATCGTACCAGTAGCTTGCCAAAGCAAAGTGAAGTCCGCCGGGAAGCTTCAAAGAGAGCGTCTTGAAGTCGATGTCTAAGCTCGTACACACCACGTCAGCCCACGCTCGTACTCGCAGTCCGAATTAAAGCGCCGAAACTTACAGCCATTACAGAAGTCGGCCGAGATCTATAGCAAGGGAGTAGATCAATCCCGGGAACTGGGATGACAAAAAAGAGGGAATGGGCTTACGATGGTTCCAGCCGGGATCGTAACCTGCTTCCTCTTGGTGGCATCATTGAATAGCTTCTTGCGCTTCGCCGGCGCTCCCTTCTCGACCTCCTTCGCCAACTTCCTGTTCCTCTCTGAACCGTCTGAGAATAGTGGGACGATGTCGTCGTCGACAGTAGGACTCCAGTCGGGCAGGGGCGTCTTCGAGTCAGCAAGGGTCGTCGAGACGTAGTTCATCGTGGCCAGCAGAGGCGACTTTGAGGGAAGAGCTCTAGTCAGTCAAACTCTACGACGCGAAAGAATAAACGAGGACTTACGAGGGCCCATGGCTTATCGGCGTACACGTCTTGCTCGAGCGCGGGGTCGACAATGTGGACGAACTTGAGCGCGGCAGAGGTTCCGTAGGGCAGCGAATCTCTTATTGGCTTGCTCCAGCAGTTTCCCCACATCTGTATATGCACCAGTGGATCAGCCGCGATGCCTTCTGTTGAGGCCATCAACCCCAGCGAGAACGTACAATCTCGTCGGCTTCCTGATCGCCCGTAAACCTCCCCTTGATCACGATACTCCACGTAGCCCCGTCCTTGAAGCTGCCAACTTTGGCCGAAGGTGCAGGCTTTCCTTCCTGTCCTTCTGGGCCCAGATAGTCCTGGATCCGCACAGCAACGGCTCCCTCGAACTCGCTCGAGCTCACGTCGGTCGGCTCCTCGTTGACTTTGACGGCCTTCAACGAGTCGAGTGAAGGTCCAGCATGGACGACGATGCGAGGCTGCGCTGGCATCCTTGTGTCGAAAAGTGTATGTAGAAAGAAACAGAGTCTCGCGTCCGATCGCCCCGGTCAACCACGACGTTGCAACTCGCTGACGCGCTTGGGCCAGCTTCATATCCGCTCATCGACTCCACGGACTTGCGGGGTATTTTCTGCCTTTTCTGTCAACAAAGTCTTTATTTCTACCTGGACAACAGCCTACAACGGAAGCTGAGCTCTTGACTGCCAGAACCATTACTTTCACCATCGATAGTATCGCTTAGCATCAGAAGCATGGCTTTGAGCAACGAGCACGACCCAGAGAAAGCCGGCCTTATCAGCGGTCCACGCGGCGGCGGAGGAGGCGCGCCGCTCAGGCGAACGAGCCTGGACAGAGCAGGGCCAGCAGCTCGCTTCGGCGTTTTGATTGGCGCTGTGGTGTCTGCTGGAGCTTTGTGGACGTGCTTCACCGCCAGCCAGCGAGCTCATCCCGGCGCTGTTGGCGGTGGTCCGCTGTGCGAGCAGTTCTCTTCTGTTCTGCCGCCAGCTCACGCCGCCGACGCGAACAAGGAGATCATCTTCAGCTCAGCGTACCAGACAAAGAGCGCCGGTATCCTCTCAGGGCTCGTTCAGATCCCGTGAGTGCCTCCATTTGTGCTGAGGCGCTTCGGTCATCGCTCATACTCCTCTCGCAGATCCGAATCGTAGGTAGGGTTAGGATTTGACGCTGTGATCGGATCTTTGAGCCTTGTATCAACAGATACGACGACAACGGTCCTGTAGGGGAAGATCCTCGATGGTCAGCGGTGCTGTTCGATTTGAACGAGTTCGAGCTGAAGAAACACGTGGTTGACACAGGGATACCTTCAATGCCATCGCACCCTACTTGGAAAAGGCGTTTCCATTGGTGTAAAATTTGTTCTCCTAGCTAAGTATGTCGGGTGCGCTGACTGGTCTCGTTAGTCATCAGCACCTCAACCGCACCTTGATCAACACGTACGGCCTCTTGTACGAGTGGAAAGGCTCGGATCCTTCTCTCAAGCCAACCATGTTCATGGTGAGCCGTATCGGTACTGTCAGCGCGTGCTCGGAAAGTGCTGATTGTCCTGTTCACCAGGCTCACGTTGACGTCGTTCCTGTCAACCCGGCAACGGTTGACGACTGGACGCACCCGCCCTATTCGGGATTTTTCGACGGTAGACATCTGTGGGGCAGAGGTGAGTGTCCCTTTGGCTGTACTTTTGGTGCTTTCGCTCACCTTCTGTGCGTGTCAGGTTCCGTTGATTGCAAGGACACAGTGTCAGCTCTATTGGAGGCTCTCGAGTTGCTGCTCGAGAAGGACTTTGTGCCCAGGCGCTCAGTAATTCTTGTAAGCCTCTCACACACACTTCTTCTGGCACATGTTGACTATCAGGCTTCTAGTCGTTTGGCTTCGACGAGGAGAGTGCTGGGACGCAAGGCGCTGGACGGCTCGGCGCCTACCTCGAGTCTTACTTGGGCAAAGATTCGGTCGCATTTATCGTCGATGAAGGCGGAGGAGGTGTGGGAGAGATGTGGGGAACGGCGATGGCGCTTCCCGGTACTGTTCGTTGCCCTCCGCACAGCAGAGACCTGGCTGGGTGATTGAGCTGACGTGTTTCCACCACCCCACAGGGCGAAAAGGGCTACATGTAAGATCATTGCTCATACAAAAGAGATACGGTTACTGATAGCATCCGCAGTGATGTGACCGTGTCCTTGACAGGTCCTGGTGGGCATTCGAGCGTCCCTCCCGACCACACCTCGATCGGGATCATTTCCTCAATCGTCACGGCTCTGGAAGACGCACCATTCTCTCGTAAGCTCTCTATTTTCTCAAAAAATAAATAACGAGTAAAGTCTAAAATTCGACTGCATTTGATCATCGTTGGGCTACTCCGCGTTGCCAGCCTCGCTTCCCGCCAACTCGCCAATCCTTTCCCTCCTCCAATGCGCCGCGACTCACGGAGAGCTGTCGAAGTCCCTCAAAACTAGCGTGTTGGCTGCCAGCCAACCTGGAAAGAAGGGCGAGAAGGGAAGACAGAAGCTCGCTGAGCAATACGCTGCGCTTGGTGGAGAGGAGCGTTACCTTGTGCAGACGAGTCAAGCCGTTGACGTGATCAGCGGCGGGGTGAAAGGTGAGCGGTCGAATACTTGTTAGAGGAAAAAGCTGTTGACATATGCGTCTGTTAGTGAATGCGCTCCCGGAAACCGCTAACTTCACAGCCAACTACCGTATCAACATTGACAGCTCGCCGAAGGTCAGCAATGTTGATGGGTACAAGATATGGTAGTGACTGAACATCGTTGTTCACTTCA
Organism: Pseudohyphozyma bogoriensis; assembly: GCA_024364755.1. Lineage (NCBI taxonomy): Eukaryota > Fungi > Basidiomycota > Microbotryomycetes > Chrysozymaceae > Pseudohyphozyma > Pseudohyphozyma bogoriensis. The sequence goes on from JALBUQ010000011.1 coordinate 28,608, forward strand.
GGATGTCAAGGATAAAATCACAAAGCAGCTTTTCGCCACTGCGAAGAAGTACAAGCTCGACGTCGATGCCTTCGGAACCACGTATTCATTCCGCCCTTCACCCCAATCACCTTCGAGGGGTGTTCTCAAAGCGATCGGAATCGGGTGAGCTCTGAAGCTATACATTTTATCTAAGAGATTGTGGCTAAAGCTCAATTGCCTTTGCAGAGAGCTGGAAGCAGCTCCAGTCTCGCTAACATCGGCGAGACCTTGGGAGGTCTTGTCCTCAACCATCCAGCACGCGTTCAGCAATCGTTTCCCTGATGGACTGGTTGTGTCACCAGGAAGTAAGTAGCCAGCTTCAATTTTCCTTCTTCAATTAGTATGTGCATCGACACACAGCTATTTAACCACTTTCCGCATCTAGTGGACACTGGCAACACCGATACTCACTCTTACTGGTCCCTGACCAAGAACATCTACCGCTTTACTCCTTCTGATCCCAGCTCAAACGAGTTCATTCATACGGTGCGGCCGTCGTCCGGTTTCACGGCAAGGATGCTGACGTTGCCACGTGCTTTGTAGGTGGACGAGCACCTCTTGTTCAGCGAACACACCCAGTCAATCTGGTTCTTCCACGAACTGTGCGTGTCCCCTTGAATTTTAGAATGTTTGTACTTGGATGCTGAACCTTTCCTATAGCTTGCGCAACGCGGACGCGGCGGATTTGTGAGAATAACCGCGAACCTTTACGAGGGTTCGAATGCTTTGGCAGAACACGCCTTCATGTTACATGCCATGTTCTCACTTCCACGTTGTTGGCGAAGGAAGGGCGTTGTAGACCTCCCTGGCAGCGATTGCGTTGAGAGTAAGAAAGAGAGGAGCGTCGCTACGGCTCTATTCTCCCCCTGCTCGCAGAAAGGCTCTGTCAAGACACTTCGATCGGATTTGATTGCTCCGAAGAAAAAATACATTTTCGATGCTCGACAATTTCTACTCTTCCTCCTCCTCCGACTCCTCTTCTTCGGACTCTTCTTCCTCCTCTTCCACCTCCGCCATGGCAGCAGCCTTGCTCTTCCAGGCATGGGCCAGCTCGAGGAACTTGAGCGAGGCGGGGTTGGTGGCCGTCTCGTCGTCGGCGAAGATCATGTCGTAGTCTAGTCGGGATGATAGCCATGTCAGCACCTTCCGAGCGCTTCAAAGAAAACAAAGTGAGAAAACACGTACACTCCTCCATCATCGACGAGTCGCCATCGACCTTGCGCATCTTCTTGACAACGCGTGGCATCATACCCTCGACCTTGGCGAGCGACTCGGCGTCTCCCTGGTTGACCTCGAGGGCCTTCCATGCCTCGAGAAGGACAACACGCTGCGAGTGAAGCTCAGAATCAGCATCGGGGCAGCAAAAGAGATGGAAGAAGCCACAGCGTACCTCCTCCTTGAGACCCTTCAACTTGAGGTCCGCATATCCTCTCTCGAATACCTTCCTCGCCTTCTCCAACCCATCCTTCTTCGCCGCATCTACCGCCTCCTGATCCACCTCAACCGGCGCCTTCTCCTCTTCCTCCTCCTCCTCATCATCCCCACCACCAGCAATAGCCTCGGCGATGGCGTTTCCAGCATTCGCCTCGAACTGGGCGAAACTGACCCAGACCTTGACGTGCGACGTCCTCCTCAACAGGCGCTCGTACAGCTCCCTCGTGCGATCGTACTCCTCCTCCTCGTACTCGAAGTCGATCCAGGACTTCCAGATCAACTCGGGCATGTCCATGGACGGCTGCTCGATCGCCATCTCGTAGATTGCGCGAGCTCGGTCGTGGTCCTGAAGGAGGGCCTCCAGCTCGGTGAACTTGATCCACGCAGTTGCGTTCGAGGCGTCGTACTATGAGATAGAATGCAAGGGGTCAGCTTTTGCTCTTCCATACTTACAACACATCACAGCAGCGGCACAACAAGGGAACGCCGCAGATCGCAATGAGCAAAACTAAAACTCACCTCCAACCACTTTTGATACAAAGTCCTACACCTATCAAACTCCCTCAACTTCAACTCCAACTCGATGTATTCCTTGAACAGCTTCTCCTTCGGTGCCATCCCGATCGCCGTGCCCATGATCTTGCGCGCCGCATCGAGGTCGCCTCGACGGATCTCGAACTCGGCGAACTGGGTCCACAGCTTCGCGAACGTGAATTGCTTGTGCGGGACGAGCTTGATCGCGGCTTTGTAGATCTCGCGAGCTCGGGTGAAGTCCTGCATTTTCGGACGCTGTCGAAGTCAGAAGCTGACAACGTGGTAGATCGTTCGGGAAGAGCGGAAGAGAAACGAGGCGCACCTTGGTCTCCAGCTCCTCAAAGACCGCATAGTTCAACCACGTAAAGATATACCTCCTCCAATGTCTCTTCTCCCCACCTGGCGGGACTTGCGCAACCGCACGCTCATACACCTCTCGCACGCGTTTGAGCGAGTCTTCCGAAGTATCGCCCCTGAATGCATCCTCCTCGAGACGGGCGTAGTCGAACCAAACGTCGTAGTTTCTACTCTCGTGGGTGAGCTCCTCCTCGTACTGGATGCGACGTTTGCCGAGGACGGTAACTTCGATGGAGGAGCGGTCGCCGTGCTGCTTCTCGAAAGCCGAATAGGACGCGTAGAGCTGGGAGGACATGGACCGGGGAAGGCGGTCAAGAGCGAACTATTCAATGTGTTTCTTGTAAGTGTTTGCTCGAGCTGAGAGTGGCAGTGAGGGAGGACACGAACCTTGTAGATGACGCGAGCGCGGTCATACTCCTTGTGTCGGGTCTCCATCTTGGCGAAAGCCGAGTACAGAGACTGCGACTTGTTGATGCCCTCCTCATCCTGGCCGAAGAATTCGAATCCCATCGTGAAGATCTCTCGCGCGCGGTCTGACACATCAACCACGGTCAGCCCTGCTCCCGTGCCACCCTCCACCACTCCCGAGACCAATGACTTACCAACATTGCCCCTCTCCTCCTCAAACTTGGCCCACTTGACGAACTGCTTCGGCTCCGGGTGACAGTTGACGCTCCTCTCGTACACCTTGGTCGCCCTCTCCATCTCGCCATACCTGACCTCCATCTTGATGTACGCGGACCACGCCTTCTCGTCGGGCTCCCATGCCATCCACCTCTCGAACACCTGACGAGCACCAGAGACGTTTCCGAGGAGTTCCTCGAGGTAGACGTATTTGTACCAGATCTGGTCGATACGCGGAAGGAGGGTCACGGCGCGGTCGAAGAGGTTGCGAGCATGCGCGACATTGCGGGCTTTGAGTTCCTGTAGTTTCGGAGTCGGAGAGGAATGTGAGCAAACTGATAGCTGTGATGGTCAAAAAAACTGCGGTGGAACAGACCATCTCAGTGTAAGAGAGCCAGAGCTTGATGCTGGTGGCCTCGACGTCCAACGCCCTCTCAAAGACGGACCTTGACCTGCGACATTCCGACTCCAATGATCAGCCGCTACTCTTGAGTAGTCACAGCTAGGAGAAGGAACAAGACGCACCTCGGGAACTCGCCCTGAGAGGCCTCCCAGTTGGCATATTTGGTCCAGGCGGTGATGTTGCTCCTCGTCCTCCTGATGACCTCCTCGAACTCCTGCCTCTTCCTGCCGCGGTACTCATTGAGTTCCTCGAAATCCTCGACCCTCTGGCGGGGCTTGGGAGCAGATTTCTCTTGGAAGTCGGCGGCCTCACGGAGGAGTTGCTCCGCCGTGATCTACGGTGGGAGTGAGGGTGTGAGTGGGAGGATCGGGACGGGTGAGAGGAGGAGGGGCGGACCTGGATGGGCGCGGGCGCACGATTCTTGACGCGACCGCCTTCTCTGCCGCTCACTAATGGTGCAGCCAGGTGTGCAGCGACGGGCGGATGGTGCGAGGTGCGAGTGATGCAGCGGAGGGCGGGACGAGCAAGGGCGGGTGGTGAAACGAGACGGGAAGCGAGGAGGTTAGTTGCAGGCCAAATGGTGATATAGTGAGAAACGCATGCGCACTCTTGGACGATGCTCCAGACTACAGATTCGTGCGAGAAGGAGCAGCTCAACCTTGTGCGAGCGCCAACTCACAGCGTGACTGAGGCGCGCTCAGTTTGGGGCACACCCCCCTCCTGCACAAAGTCCGCGGAAGTTGGGGGCTGTCACCCAAGTTGAGCTCGGATCGCACGGCGGGACTTTTTGCTCTCGTCCTCGTCGCCTCTGAGCAGTTCTCGATACATCTAAACTCTATCTTCCACGATGCCGTCCTCGCTGCCAAAGCAGGCGTCCAAACCTCAAAAGTCGTCGAAAGCATCAACCTCCAAGGCGAGCTCGGCGTCGCTCCTCTCGCAAATCACCTCGCTCGCGGCGCTCCTCCCTCCGTCCGCACCTTCGTCTGCCTCGCTCAACCCGCTTGCCGACCTCGTTTCGCTGTTCGAATCCCTCCCGCTCGACCTCCCGACGACGACGCCGACACCGCAGAAGGAGGCGAACCGCCAGGCCGTGCACGCCGCGCTTCACTCGCTCAAAGCAACTTTTGAGCTCCTCGTCAAGGGCGGTCGCATCCACGGCAACGTCAAGGCGGGCGCAGTCAAGAAGCAGAAGGTCGAGGACGACAAGGTTGTCGAAGGGCTGGAGAAGGTTCAAAAGTGGCTGAAGAGCCTGTGGGAGAGGTATCTCAAGCAGGCGGCCAAGGTCGCGGTGGCGCACTGGGATGAGAATGTCAAGGTGCGCTGTTGGCTTCAACGGTAGTCGAGAGGATGAGATAAGAACGGGAGCTAACTTTCATTTGTACGTGTAGACTGCAGCACTCACCGCCCTCTTCTCCCTCTTCCGTACGGAGTCCACGCTCCTTACGTCCCTCCACCCTTCCAAACAATCTCAGTTCCCCATCTCTTCCTACCAAATCCTCGTCTCGACCCTCCTTCTCCCTTCCGATCCTCCACTTCTCACCCAAACCACCATCGACGATTTCAAGAAGTACCTCGAAAAGTACGACGACGTTCGGTACTACTTCCTGTCGTGTGCTTCGTACGTCGCTCCTGCTGTTTCTCGTCACCGTTTTGTTTATACATTCTAATTTATCAATAATATCAGTGCCACTCTCGCACCCTACATCCCCTCCAACGACAACCCCTCGCCCTCATCCCCCCCACCAGCACTCTCCAGCAACCTCCTCACCCTCCTCACCTCGCTCACCACCATGCCCTCCGTTAACTCCGCTCTCAACACGTGGTGGTGCCCCGCTCCAACTCCCTACAAGACGTCCACTCCCTCCACCTCCTCGAAAAAGCGCAAGGCGACGTCCGACCCCTCCCCCGACGACGGTTCGACCGGCATCTTCGACTCGTCCTCCGAGTCTGAGGAAGAGGAAGTCGCCGCACCACAGGCGAAGAAGAAGCTCTTGCCTTCTCTGCTTACTATTTCGGCGCACAAGAAGGTGTTCTCGAGTGCGTGGTTGGGACTGTTGGGCCTCCCGTTGAACGAGGACGAGTGCAAAACTGTGTTGGCCAGCTTGCATCGAGGCGTGATTCCGTTCTTGACGGACCCTAGGAGGTTAATGGACTGGTTGGTGGACTGCTTGGGTCGTGGAGGTGCGTTCTCTCCCTCTCGCTGTGCTATAACTCACCATCTGGAAGGAGCTGACGTGGCCCCATTCCCTCTTCCTACCTCCAGGCGGAGTCATTCCCCTTCTTTCCCTCAACTCTCTCTTCCTCCTCATCTCGAAGCACAACCTCGACTACCCCGATTTCTTTACCAAGCTCTACGCCCTACTTGATCGCCACGTCTTGCACGTGCGCTACCGCGCAAGGTTCTTTCGTCTGTTGGAGACGTTTATGAGCAGTTCGTAAGTTTATGCTTTTGCTATACCCTGGATTGCTCTTACGGGTTACATCTGACACCGTTCATCTTCGTTCAGCCACCTTCCAGCGACCCTCGTCGCGGCGTTCATCAAGCGCATGTCGCGTCTTTCGCTTTCGGCACCGCCAGCCGGCATCGTCACTGTCATTCCTTTCGTCTACAACCTTCTCAAGATGCACCCGAGCTGCATGCCTCTGATTCACCGACCGGCGAAGGAGGAGGATGAGGACGAGGCAGAGCAACAGCAGAGGTTGATCGAGACGGGTGAGTAGTTTGAAGCCAGTGCCATTCTTTTTGGCCACATCGCTCATCTTAAACTCTCTATTCGCCGTCAGACCCTTTTGACCCTCTCGCGATCGACCCTCTTAAGTCCCACGCGCTCGAGTCTTCGTTGTGGGAACTCGCAACACTCCGATCGCATTACCTCTCGTCCGTCTCTGGCCTCGCCAAGATCTTTAACGAGGTCATGTCGAAGCAGAACTACGCGATGGAGGACTTTTTGGATCACTCGTACTCGACGGTGCGTCCCAATCTTCCACCTTTGTTACTCGGGCGAGGTACTGACGTGCTCTTTTTTCCTTGCGGACGCAGATGTTTGAATCGGAGATGACGAGAAAGATCAAAAACGCACCGGCGTTGGCACCGGTCCCACAAAGGCAGCCTATTGGAGACTCGTTCTTCCCTCTTGCTGGAAAGGAGGCGGAAGTTGATGAGGATGGAGACGAGCTCGAGCTAGTCGACATCGTGTCGAAGTTGTGGGAGTTTTAAGCGGGTTAGGGGTCAGAGGAGGAGTAGAAGTCGTGGTTGAATCGACTATGTGCATCATTCAATTTGAGCTCTCGGACGAAAGCATCGAGACCCGTTGGCCGCGAGAGTTACAATGATGTGCCTACTTGGCAACGTGGCTTAATAAAACAACTTTTCTGGAATCATCACCTCTCCACGCATGATCTCCCTAGCTGTTCTTGTCATCACAATCCCCTTCGGTTTCCTTCCCCCTCCTTCGCCCTCAAACCGCACCGACGAGCTCGACACTCCTGCCGCATGTCCCGCCCTCACCGTCACCACATCTTCCTCTATCACGCCCTCCCCCCTTAATTCATGTAATATCGTCCCAGGTGTCCCGAAACCCAGATTGAGAGCGGCCAAAGCTGTCCCCGGTATCGTCGCATGGAAATCTCCCGAGCTCACCGCTCTCACAAGCAAGTCCGCATGCCTCGCCGCAACGACCTCACCAGAAGAACTAGCGTACCCCTCCGGAGGGACCGGGCCTACAAGAGTAATCTTGGGCGAAGCGAGTGAGATAGGGATGTTGAATTGTGAGGCGGCGGCTTGCCGGAGGGATTCTAGGAGGAGTGGGAGGGCGGGGTGAGCGGTAAGGACGGGAGCCGGGGCGGCGAGAAGATCGGGAGGGAGGGAGAGGGAGGTGACATTGACGAAAACATTGGGAAGGCCGGCGGTGATGACTGAGACGGGGATTGGCTGGCGAGATTGAGAGATTAATGGGAGAAAGTGGGGGCGAGGGGAGCCACGTACATCGTGCCCGTCGAGGTGAATTAAATCTCTCGCACGACCAGTTACGAGCCCCCCTTCTCCTCCACTCTCAAATCCAATCGGGAACTCCAGCTCAATCGCAGCACCTTCTCCGGGAACTCCTGCCAACTTGAACCCCTCGCCGTCGGGCGGCTGGAAGATCTCCAGCGAGATTGGGTCTAGCGGGACGCGAGCGTAGATGATCTGGCTGTTGGAGGCGGAGAGGATCTTGAGTGGGAACATGAATGGTTTCGTTTCGTCGCTGAGGGCGGAGAGGCCGCCGAGGCGGGAGCGGGTGAACAAGGTCGAGTACGGGAGGATGTGTGAAGAGATGGCCGCGTGAGCGACAGCTCCGAGCATGTTGCCGCAGGTCGCAGACCTGATGACTGTTGTTTAGCTTCCAGTGGTGTTTGGAAAGTGTTCAAGCTCACCAGTCAACTGTAGAATCTCTCACGCCGACCTGAGCAAAGCGGTACACTAGATCGTACTCGCCTCTCCGACTCTCATCGTCCGCCCACTCGCACCCCGGCAGCCTCCCATTCGTCTTTTGATCTTCCAAACCCTCACCAGGCAGCCCAATGATAGCCGCTTTGGACAACGAACTCACGCCGCCGCCGAGTCCGCTGATCTGTCGGCCATCCGGGTCGGGGCTGCCCATCGCCGCGAGGATGACCTTGTCTCGGACGGCAGAGGGGAGAATAGCCATGGCGTTGGCTCTGAAGATGAGCCCACGCGAGGTGCCGCCACGCCAGAAGGAAGCGGCGATGCCATATTGAGGCATCGCTGGCGGATGTACAGTGCGCGCCGCCGGACGAGGAGTGCGATGCAAAGGTGGCAGGGAAAAACGTGTAAGTGGTGTTGAGCTTGTGTGTAGAATGAGGGTGTTGAGCTTGTGTAGAATGATGTTTCCAGAAGGTTGAGGAAAGGGTGCTGAGGAATCCAGCCAACACCGTCGGCGACCTCGGCGGGTTTTGCGGCTCTGGCGGGCGGCGAGCTTGAGCTTGAGCGACAGCAGGCGCCGCGCGGCTGCAGAACGCCAACCGGCTCTCCCAAACCTCTCCAAAACGAGACAATTTTTCAAAACGCGCCTTGAGAGTTGCATTTAAACACAGAAAACGAAGCCTAGTAAAAGAAGAGTGGAGGGAAAAAATGTAACGCGATGAAGACTGGGAGGAGGGAGGGGATTTAAGGAGGATAGAAGTACACGAAAGGGAGGAACGAAGCGATTGAAAAGTGCCAAAGCGTTACGACCACTCTGAGAAGTGGAAGTGCCGATAAGGGGAGGATGAGGTATACAAAGCCATTCGTGTCCCCACCGCACCTCCACCAGACCCGACTCGCCGCTCGAGTGCCTTTCTCGCTCCCACCACCTTTCTATAAACCGAAAAAGGAAGAGGACCACCGCAATCCACCGCAGCGACGACCTTGAACGCTTCCTTATGCCGTGCCCTTCTTCTGCTTCGACTTGCGCGGAGGCGTGACCGGGCGTCCCTGCGAGCGTGGCTCCGCGCGTGAGCGACAGCGTCGACAAAAGGTAGAATAGAAGAGATGAAACGCACTCCTCCAGTCTGGTAACCGAAGCTCTTCTTCTTCTCGGCAGGCTTCAGGATCTGGAACGAGCAGAGCAGCGTCTCGTCGACCGACATCATCGCGCCCGCTAAAGTCGCAAAAGTGAACGTTTTAGCTTCTAAATCGTCTCAAAACGTCAAAAATCACGTGATCCGCACCATTGTCGAATTCACCACAGTAGTTCCTGCCGCACGGAATAGTGGTCGACAAGCCGGAGAGACGATAAAGGAAGCAAACACGTCAGCGCCCGCGCCCCAAGAAAACCGAGAGATGTAACGCACGGAGCCGAGAACAACGTCACGAGCTGCCTCTTCGCAAAGAACTCGTATCCATCCTCGACGACCTGGTGTGCTCGGCAGATGAGGTCCATGTCGTGCTTCTGCAGGAATCGCGAGACGACGTCGGGGCCGAACGTGAACGAGACTCCACGGTCGTTTTCGGACCAGCCTGTGATGTCCTTGTCCGGGTCTGACCACAGGAGGTCGCAGAGAAGTCCTGTTGCACACGACAGATCGATCATCAGCTCACACCCTCGGTACTAGGCGCGCACGAGAGCAGGAACGCGAGGTGCGAGCGGGGCAAAGTGGGCGGGGTTGAAAAGGACCAGAGCGACTCACCTGTGTCTGGCACGTCGGTCGGTCGCATAACCCTCCTGATCTGCTCCATACTCTGAAGATCCGGACTCAGTCCTCCGTGCATCGTAAAGATCTTCTCGTCGATGATGGCCGCGATTGGGAGACAGTTGAAGCAGTCGGTGAACGTCTTCCAGAGTTTAATGTTGTACCGCCGCTTGCCTGTAAGGAATCAGCATGGTGATCAGCCACGAAACCCCTTCTCCGACGGCCCCCAAAAGCGCCTCCACCCCATGGGAAACCCAGCCACTAGAGAGGCAAAACTCACACTCGTCGTAAAAGCCGTAGATCCTGTTGATTGACGCGCACTCGTGGTTTCCCCTCAGGATGAAGAAGTTTTCTGGGTACTTGATCTTGTACGCCAACAGGAGGCAGATCGTCTCGAGCGACTGCTTGCCGCGGTCTACGTAGTCGCCCAGGAAGAGGTAGTTGGCCTCGGGAGGGAAGCCGCCGTACTCGAACAAACGGAGGAGGTCGTAGTACTGTCCATGGATGTCACCTGGAGGAACGAAGAACGGCGCGAACAGTCAGCGGCATGGTCCGGCGCGCGGAGCCGCACAGGGGACAGCTACGGGGGCTTACCGCAGATCTTGATCGGTGCCTCGAGCTCGAGGAGGATGGGCTGGTTGATGAAGATCTCTCGCGCCTTGGTGCAGAGGAACTTGATCTCGTACTCCTGCAACTGGACCTGCTTGCCGGGACGGTTGCCACGGACTGGTGATGCGAACGGAGGAGCAAGAGTCAGCGCGCGGCCACCGGGTAATCAACAATTGCTCCCTCGCCGTGGTGGCCCTCCCATTCCGCTCCTTGATCCCACCCATCTTATCCAAACTGGAATACAGACTGCTCCCTCCCCCTTCCCGCGTGCCCGCCCTGCTCCAAGCCCCATCACGCTCACGCGTCACGATCGTCCCTTGCTCCCAGCAGCCGCATTCCTTCGCCCTCCCACCCTCAATCTCGCCCCAATCGTGCGCTGAGCCCCTTTCTTTCACCGTTAATACTCCACCGCCATCTCCGGGGCCGGTACGGATGTCTGAGAGGCGCGAGTCGAGGAGAGCGCGCGACGAGGAGAGGAGGGGGAGGAGCGCGGTGGAAGCGAGACCGAGAAGCGGGCGGCGAGAAGACGCGAGGAGGGTGGGCGACAAGTACGACACTAACCTTCGAGCAGTCTGTCGATGACCGAATCCAAGTCAATGTCCTGGCCTTCTGCCATGGTAGAGGTGGGCGGGAGGAGGGGGGAGGGGGGAGCGTCGAGGCGGAGTTGTCGTCAGAGGGTGGGCGCGGGTCGTGAAGGACTGCAACCAAGCCGCCGTTCACGTCAGTTTCGTCTTCCTTTCGGTATGTATTGATTGAATCGCGTCGTGGCAGGCCTGCACCGTCCGGCTAGCGCGAGGCGCGAGGGGCGACAGCGTTGGCTCGTCCTCAACCGTGTCGCCTCGCTCAACGTCCCCAGTGCTGCCCTCGCGCTCGCGCCCCAGCTCCACCGTGCCATGGACGCTGCAGGCAATCGTAGTCGTGCGAGAAATGAGACTGACCTCGTGAGGTGGCGGGCAAAGGCGGACGCGAGAAGCTAGGACGAGGTTTTTGGCTGTGGCGGCACGACGACGGGGCCCGTCAGCACACTCGCCAGGAGCAGGCTTTTTCCCTAAGCGCGCCCACGAGTGCACCCAGGCGCACGTGGACACTCACTCGCCGGCACAAGTTAGATCAAAACTCACCTGCGCTGAGCCTGTGGACGGAGGACACGCTGCCCCTTGTTTGCCCGCGTTCGGAAAACTTGGGCCTGGCGGAGCGCGAGCGGGCGCACCCAGGTTCACAGGGAGCAGGCCTGGGCCCTCGCGAGAGAAACTCCAGTGAAGTACTGACGTGGCCTTTTATTCCTTCTTCCCCTTCTCCTGCTTTGCAGCGTGTTTGGACAAGTGAGGCTGAAGGCGAGATTGAGCGGAGGCAGAGCGCATTGTTGACAGGGCATGACGAACAGCTACACGTGGCCTCCCTAATGAAACTCCGCGGACGACGGAGGTCAAACCACACGGACGGCGTGAGCGGACCGGACGAGCGGGCGGACAACTTTTACCCCGAGCACACGTCAGCATCGCCCCTGCGAAGCATCACTTTTTCGGACTAGAGCAGACCGTGTTTCTACTTTGGTTCTCAGCATGATGGAAGGGGGGCCTCGGGATGACGTGGCTCCGGCGTCGTAACTCCAAGCTGGGGCAGCGTGTCGGCCCCGGCGACTAAACGGCGGGTTGCGGGCATCGATAGGGCAGAGGGAAAATCGATCGCCCGCCGGTGGACCAGGCTGTGGACAAGCAGAGAAAAGCGATCAAGGCCGCCGCCTGCCGCTGGGCGAGCCGGAGTGCAGGCAGCAGGACCGGAGGGGCGACGCACCCGGCGGCCACCCACGCTCTGCCTCCGCCCACTCGCCTCCCGCTCGTCCAGATCCTGTCTGTGCTCGTTCCCGCTGCTGCTCTGGATGGAGAAAAATCTGGAGACCCCTCTGCGAACCCCAACCTGCTGTCGAGGGGCGCCGCGTTCAATGTTTAACGCGCCGTCAGCGCCAGTGCCCATTTTCACCGCGCGCGCCCTGCTTCGGCATGCCCCCTTCCTCGCAAAGCTCGCCCGTTGAGTGGTCGCCCGCGTTACTCGTTCTTCCGGCCCTCCATCCTCTGCTTCTGCCCATATTTCCCTCCCTCTCCACCGAGGCTCGCATACCCCAGCTGCTCCGACCTCTCAGGACCAGCCCCAGCTCCTCGACCTTCCGCGGCAGACTCTCGTCAGATCGACGACGCTTGCCACTGCGTCTGTCGCCTCGTAACCCTCTCTCAGCACCTCTAGTCGACGCCGGCTCTCTTTGCCAGCTTCAGTCACCCTATACCGACTCTTTAATCGACCCTTTCCGTTCCCCTTTACCGTCAACTACACCTCAGCACCGCCACAAAGAGTAGGCCATTGCGCATCTCGAGTTGATTCCACGGCCGAGGGCTCACGTCGATGGCATCGCAGTGGGATTCAAAATCGTCGAGGCTGAGAACACCCCGAAGGAGGTGTACAACTACAAGATCTACACCACCGGAGTCGTCATCTCCTTTGGTGCCCTCTTGTTCGGTTACTGCTCCGTGAGCCCCTCGCGCGCTCGCACATGCCCACAAACGCTCAGATGCTGACTGGTTCGACTCGTCCACTCGTGCAGAGTTTCATTGGAACGACTGTAACCCTTCCTGCGTTCAAGAGGGACTTTGACTTGGCCAGTCTCCCGTCAGACACGTCTGCCAACATCGTCAGTCGCGTCTCCATTTTTTCCCGCTGGCGGCCGACATAACCCCGCACGGGGAAACGTGCGCTGGTGACTGATCAATGCGCTTTCCTGCAAAACACAGGTCTCCGTTTTCCAGGCCGGTGCCTTCTTTGGTGCCCTTGGCAGTTACCCCATCATGGAGACCATCGGTCGCAAGTGGACCCTCCTCGGTGTCGCGCTGCTCTTTGAGGTCTCCGCCATCCTCCAGGTCGCTTCTACGGGTCAGATTGGCATGATTTACGCCGGTCGTGTCCTTGCTGGGCTGTGTGTGGGAGGCGTTACTACAGGTGAGAAGTTGTTCACCTTTATTTTCGTTCGAACTGCTGCTCATGTTGTTTCTCTCAATCAGTCTGCCCTGTCTACCTTGCCGAGCTCTCTCCTCCTGCCATCCGTGGTAGGCTCGTTGGCTTTTACGAGATGGGATACCAGCTTGCTGCCATCGTTGGATTCTGGTGCGTTTTTGGCCTTGCAGTGCTTGACTGCTCTTCCAAAAAAAAAAACCCCCCTCTGATCCTAACTTTGCGTCCCTGCAGGATCAACTACGGTATTGAGGCACACATGGACCCCAACCTCGCTTCGACCTGGAGGATTCCCATGGCCATCCAGCTCATCCCCGGAGGCATGCTTTTCGCCGGTGCCGTACGTCCTTCCTCCTATTGAAAGATGTGTGGTTCCTGCTAATCCCATCCCTCTCTTCAGTTCTACCTCGTCGAGTCTCCTCGTTACCTCCTCAAGATGAACCGCCCCGAAGTCGCCGCCAAGAACCTTTCGTTCCTGCGCAACCTTCCCGCCGACCACCCCTATGTCGAGAACGAGCTTTCGGCCGTCGTCGTCCAGATCAACCGCGAGCGCGAGGTCACCAAGAGCACGCCTGGGAACAACGCCGTCACTCGGTACTTCAGGGGAATGTACCACGAGTGCAGTCGCAAGGGCATCAGGAACCGTCTGTGAGTGCTTGCCTCTCCAGTCCTGGTGACGTGGCTCGGGGCTGACGGAAAATTGTCTTCTTAGCATCATCGGTGCTCTCATCATGTTCTGGCAGAATGCTTCCGGGATCAACGCCCTGAATTACTAGTATGTTATCTGTGTCTTTGCACGCTTTTGGACGATTAGAAGCTGACTCTTTACCCGAACAGCTCGCCCACGCTCTTCAGGTCCATCGGCATCACCGACACCGGTCTCTACACTGGAATCTTTGGTGTCCTCAAAGCTGCCGCCTCGATTGTCTTCTTCATCTGGATCGTCGACACCGCTGGCAGGCGTCTGCCGCTCATGTTCGGTGGATTCACCTCTGGTCTTTGGTTCGTCTATTATCCCACGCAGAATTCTTGCACAGCCGCGCTAACCCCAGGTCCGCAACAGCCTTCTCTACGTCGCCATCTACCTCAAGATCGGTCACCCCGACACCGCTGACGTCCTTACTGCCTCGACCATCGCTGGCGGCAAGGGTGCCACCGCCTTCATCCTCCTCTTCGGTGTCTTCTACTGCTTCGGTTGGAACGGACTCGCATGGGTGATCTGCGCCGAGATTTACCCGACCAACATCCGTGGGTTCTGTGCTGCCTGGACCGCCATGTGGCGTGAGTGTTTTTCCACACTTTATATCAATCAGACGCTAACATTCTCTGCATTTAGAATGGATTTTTCAATTTATCGTAGCGAGGGAGACCCCTGATATGGAGGCCGCAATGGGGTGGGGCATGTTCTTGATGTTTGCGATGCTGAACATGGCTTCGGTCATCTGGGTCTACTTCGTCCTTCCCGAGACCAAGGGTCGCACTCTGGAGGAGATGGACGTACGTCTCATTTTCTTCCACCAGACCCCTTCCGCGCTATATGCTTACGTTTTGCCTTTCCTTTCAATCAGCTTGTTTTCGGTGTCGGAATCGAGAAGGGCGAGAAGCCAGTGATGCTCGAGGACGTCAAGCCAGTTCGCGACCTCTCCGAGGTCGTCTAAAAGAAGCTACGCTTCAATAGCAAACGAAGTTAGACTGGGAAGGGTTATTTAGATGTTTTGCTGTAGAGTTTCATATCATAGATTGATACGGATGGCAATGTGTATATTTTGAGTTGCAGGCGCATCATCCCATGAGCTAAGAAGAGACATTCGTTGGTTGACGTGTCGTAATTGTGTCACAATCGTGACCTCTCAAACTCGCTTGCATGATTACAGCGGGAGTCCAGGCATTCCACAGGCGAAGTATATCGACTTGCCAGCTCTGGTGATGCTGAGAACGTTTCCGACGCCTTCGTTGAGCAGGCAACCTCTTCGGACCGCCGCGTCTCCGGCCAAGCAGAGGGCGGCTTCCAGTAAGTTTCAAGACATGAAGTAAAACCCAGGTGAATATGGAATTACGTGCTACAGATGGACAAGAACGCCGTCGGAGAGGGCGTAGAGGTGTTCAAGGTTGATGATGCGCTCCCGAGAGACAGCGGACCTGAATCGATGTCAGGCAGTGAGATGAAGCAGCAAATGAAGGGCGGACTGGGTGTAAGACTAACCTCCTTGAATATTTGGATCACCTTGTCAAAGTTGTCGAGCTGGTTGACCGAAGACGGGCTCATCGAGGTTGAGTAGAGGAGGCCCATTTCAACTTTTTTCTCCGGCTGCAACTCCCACACGCTGACGACTGTTGACCTGGTCCCATGACCAAACAACTTGATAAGATTTTTGTGCCCGAGGAGATTTGTGGGCAATGACAGTGTCGGAAAGGCAAAATGCGCGCTCCGTCTGGCGAATCTCAACTCCCCGAGGGCTGTGTGAGCAACACGTGTGTATTGTTGCAAGTTTGCGCTCTTCGTCTGCCCGCCCACCAGTTGTTGCCAACGTTCAATTCTTCTTAGTTGAAAGTATCTTATGCGATTGCACAACAATTACGATATAAGAACGAGTAAACGCAAGGTAGACAGGTCAAATGGTCGAGGTACCCGTCTGTACGGCACAATCTCATCAGAGATAGAACCGCCACGCTCGACCAAAGGGAAAACTCACGGTGTTGAAGAACGTCGACCACGAATCCCAGTCGAGCACCCCCTCGGGCGGGAAGATGGACTGGTTCAGATCAAACAGCCCTCCGTTGAGGAAGTCGTCTCCGGGCGCGTTGAGCGTCGGATTGAAGTTGAGAGCATCGGTCGGGAAGCCAAAGAGTTCAGCATTGGGGTCAGTCGAAGAAGCGATGGGATCGACAGGTGCAGCGACAGCGAGCACTGGGTCGAAGGTCGACGTTTCCGGCTCGGCCTCGCCAGGGACATGGGTGGAGCGGAGGGAGGAAGAGTACGCGGCTTGCATGCCCGGCCGAGCTCGAGGTGGATGCCAGTCTTGCTCACTGGAGGGTGAATATGGTCAGACAATGAAAAGCTGCTGACAAAGGAAGGCAGCTTGCCGTTGTCGAACTCCCACAGTCGGGTTGAGGACGACAGAAGCGTGACCGGTGGATCCGTTCGTCGACGGCGGGGTGGCCACACCTTCAGCATTCTCGGCTGCAGTAAGAAAAAGTCAATGACTGTTTTCAAAATCATTCTGTGGCATGGAAAGGACGTACGTGCCCACTTCTGCACGGAACAAGCGGTGTGATAAAGAAGATGAACAATCTCGCTGATCTTGCTTCGAGCGTAGCACTCTCCCTCTGCAACGACGAGACGCTACAGAAATACGATGGAAATGAGCACCATGCGCGTAGATCTGGTAGAGCAGGGATGCAAACTCACCTTCAACGTGTCACGAGCCAAGCGAAGCGTGTCTAGGGAACGAGCATCACGACGACGGATGTGCGAGTGATACTACAGCGAAATGATCAGCTTGCCGCTCAAGGCGACGTTAATCAAACTCAATGAGCAAACGTACCATGATCAGACTGGCGATGAAGAAGGCGTAGATGCCCACGAACCACCCCTCGAGACACGCCTCGTTCCGGTCGACCCACTCGATCGCCTCCCTCGACTCCTTCTCCATCTTGTTCCACTGCTCAATTCCGACGGAGATGTTGGCGAATCGTTCCGGAAGTTGGAAGGACACCCTCATGAATGGTCGAGTACACAGAAAGCGAACGGGGATGTAGAGGAGGTGCAGGAAGCCTGCATAGTGGAGGAAGGACGGCCTTAGCACGTAACCTCGCGGAAAAGTCGCAAGCTGAGCTTACCTGCTGAAGATGACGACTTTTCCGGGCCCTCAAATTTGAGCTCTTCGGGCACAGACTCGAGCCACGAGTCTAGGTCGGAGATGAGAGCGTCGGCGTCTTGACTCGAAAGGGTCATGATACCAGCTACAAAACGAGACCAGAGTCAGAACCTACATCACTCGTTTTCAAAAGACAGCTGAACTCACTCGGAGAGTAGACCATCTTGAGGATCCGCCCCAGCAGAATCGAGAGAGCCAGCAGCGCGCCGTTGAAGAGGTACGGCCGACGCTCAGCGTCGAATTGCAGGTTCGGCCGAATGTCGAAAACAGATGGGAGAAGGCAGTCACAGTCAGCGAGATCGATCATCATCGGTTGACCGTACTGCAGATAAGAAAAAGAAGAGGCCACGTCAGCACCAACTCATCCACACCTTTATAAACAAACAAAAGCCACTCACAATCGCAGCGATCCACCTATCTGCAATCAAGCATCCACCCCACACACGCCTCCTCAACTCTGTATGATCCGACTCGCTCTGCTCCTTCACTTCACTCCCCAGCTTCCGATGCAGTCCCAAATCCTGCGCCATCCGGATCGCCAACCCAACAGCGTTCCACGACTTGCTCCCTGGGTTACCCTTCTCGAGCTCGAGACTGAACGAGTAGATGAGGAGGGCCTGGATGGTCGAGATGGACGAGTTGTCGAGCACGTCGTCGTCGCGGATGAGATGGCGAATCGTGCCTTTGATAGTTCGAAGGATGGAGGGGGAGACGTGATGAGAGAGAGCAGAGATACCGCAGAGAGTGTTGAAAAGAAGAGGGCTCGGAGTTTCGGAGGAGAGGAAGTCGGCTTTCGAGACGATGGGGAAGTGGGACGAGTGGGTCGCAAAGTAGTAGTTGAGGAGCTTCTCGGCGTCGCCCTTCTCAATCCCCTGGATTGCCAGAGGCTCTCCAGTATGATCCACACCCTCACCATCGCCATTCGTCACGATCGTGATGAACCCGTCGCCCGTCTCGTTGACGTTCAGCTCTTGTCGGTACTTGAAGTCGACGGGTGCCATCCGCTCGACGGGAAACGTCGACGTGGAGTGCATGATGTGTCCGATGCTCGTCGGTCCCATGATTCGAGGCTCTCTCCTGTGCGCTCCACCCGTCGGATTGTCTGGCGAAGAGGCGTTCGAATGGCCTGAGTGATACACGCCTGGCGAGGTCGCTGCCGGGTGGCCGAGGTGGTTGAAAACGGGCGGGGAGGCGGAGGTACCATGAAGAGATGATTGTCGCATCGGCGGGTGAGGGACCGGATGCGGTTGGTTCAGCGAGAGAAGGGACGCGGCGGAGCTGGTGAGGGCCGAAGTGGAGGCGCCGCTGTGATGTGAGGCGTCGTCGTCCTTCGCCGCCTTCGAGCGTGCGAAGCGGGTCATCGAGATTGGAAGGATCCATGAGCAGTTGGTGTTGTGAGATCTGACATGCAAGGTCAGCCTTGCTGGTTCCAAGAGGCGCACGGCGTCGCATATCCCGCGAACTTACCGACAATGGACGCAGATTGGTGGGTTGGTGTCGGCGATAGCGTCGCATCTGAGCAAAGTTCAACAATGTCAGCATCCTCAGAGACGAATGTCTCGCACTCTAGATAGTTGATCGAGGCGCGCCGTGTCGGTGAACCGAGTCAAACAAACACCCACCTGATCTTCTTGCGCCTGGCAACAACAACAACACGAGTGCGTCAGCGCCCACTTCCTACCCACTCCTACATTCAAGCACGTCGCCTCAATCTTGACGTACCTGCACTGATCACACGCACGCGGCGTCTTGATCCTCTTCTTCTTGTTGCCGTCCTCGTCCAGTTCATCCTCGTCGTCCTCGCCCGCGGCTGCCGACGACTTTCGCTTCTTTGGCGCCTTCTTCTTGTCGGTCGCACCTGGACCTGGCGACTGGCTGTTGACTGTCGGCGAGTTGGTCAGCGACGCGGGCGAGCCCGTGAACATGGTCGGACTGTTGCTGTTGAGCAGCCCCGACGCTGCAGGGTCGAACGGCGGCGGTGGAGGAAGCGATTCCCCGACGTAATTGTACTCCATTCTCTCTTCTGATGCCGTGGTGTGTGCGGATCTGGCGATAAATCGGTACGCGGCGAGTGAGCGTGGGGGCGAGTGCTCGGCAGGGAAGGGCCGTTTAGAGTTGTTCGCGAGGTGGTTGGAGGAGCGGGAGATGCGAGCGGAGACAGGACTCGCCCTATTCGTCGAACGCCGTATCTCCTTGCCTCAGAGTCGACGTCAACAGACCGCCGAAATGTTGTTTGTTGTGGGAAGAAACGAAGGCGACCCGCTGGAGACCCGCGCGAAGCTCCGTCGCCGGCGCCGGACCCTTACGTCCGTCGGCACGCGTGTACGTCACGTCAGAATAATGTATTCGAAAGAACGAAACACAGATTGAAGTCTAATTCAACAGTATTGATAAAGGAGAACCAGTTGGGGACAGTTAGAGAACAGACAAGAACGGCTTCGGCAAAGACGTGGCCATATCTCCGGGCCTCACGCGAGATGCCTCGATGCTTCATCTGACTACGAACTTGTCCTAGGTTGATCAAAGATCCACCAATCTTTCATCAAACAAAGAAGGACGTCCTTCCTGTCCGTTCACCGAGATCGCTCGCTCGCAACTTGGCCCTTAGAACCCTGTCCACCTCGAAGGTTTCCTCCGGCGCACAGCCGATCAGCCATAGTAGACTTTCTAACCACCAATTACATGCACTACAGCCACGGTAGCTCTTCACAGCCCCATCTCTGCCTGCTCCTCCTCCTGCCGCCGCGTCGCCTGATCGAGCATGAACCTCAGCGTGAACGTGTTCTCATCGCACCTGAGAGAGCAAACCAATTAGCTTCCACTCATCTCCCTAAACAGAAAAGCTCCAAAAAGCAACCCACAGTTTCACGATGTTCTCTTGGAAATCAGTCAACCCCTTCTGAAGCGCACGGAAGGTCGCCGCGTGGTCTCCTGACCGCTCTCTCAAATGACGACCATGAGCCTGGAACAACGACGAGATCCACACGAGGTGGAACTCGACATGCGGTGACGACTCCATCTGCTTCGCGATGAAGCTCATCAACGCCTCGGCGTACACGACGGGCAGCTGGCGCGTAACGAGCTTGACATCGCGTGGCGGGATCGCTTCGTACACAGAGCGGATGATGGGCTGCTCGTTGAGTCGGAACGACATGACGAGCGCTTTGAGGTAGTGGCGTTCCGTGAGGGTCTCGGCAATCGTCTCGGGCGTGATGTCGACGTCGAGGTCGAACGGGTCAAAAGCGAGCGTGTCGTCCAACGAGTAGATCAACAAGCCCTCCGTCGAAGCGGCCGCCCAACTTCTTCCAGTAGGCGAGAAGCGCACGCACTTCGTCCTAGCCTCCGGTCGGTACTTTCGCTTCGACATGTCGCCCGCCCTCGCTCCCGGCAACGTCTTGTCGAGACGATCCTCGAGGTCCGACAAATCCCCACGATCATCGATCAACTCCATCGGCCCTGCCTCCGTCAACTTGCGACTGTCAAGGAACTCTTGCGTGCCGTCGAGCGAGAGGTTGTGGGAGATCTCGAACCGCTTGAGGAGGACGCCATCCCTCGCGTCGTAGAGGCACACGTGTTTGCTGTTGCCGCCCGCGATGACGCACGCGCCGTCGGCGGTGTAGCTCAAGCTGTTGAACGACTTGCCCGACGAGTTGTTCGCTGCCGTCATGCGATCCTCGGCCTTCCTTCCACCCGAGATGTCCTTCCTCCCCTCGATGAGCTGGCGCTGAAGCGCACCCCTCAAGTCCCAGAACATGATCTGGCCGTCCAACGTCGACACGGCGACCTCGAGTC
Source organism: Pseudohyphozyma bogoriensis (assembly GCA_024364755.1). NCBI lineage: Eukaryota > Fungi > Basidiomycota > Microbotryomycetes > Chrysozymaceae > Pseudohyphozyma > Pseudohyphozyma bogoriensis. The sequence continues at coordinate 49,431 of JALBUQ010000011.1, forward strand.
CATCGGGACGGAATGCAAGCGCCAACGCGTCGGCATTCAACCTGAAGGGCTCGACGGCGTTGCTCCTCCCATACACGTCCCACACTCGAATCGACTTGTCCCACGACGCGCTGACGAGTCGGTCCCCCAACGGCGAGAAGGCGAGTGCCGAGATCGGCCCCTCGTGTCCGACGAGAATGTCGATAAGCTTGCCCGTCTGCGTCGACCACATGTAGATCTCGAACCCATCGCCCGTGCCTCCGGCGCACACGATCTCTCCACTCGGGTCGACAGCAAGCGAGTTAAACTGCACTGGCGAAGGCGTGGTGAAGGTCCTGAAATTCCGGTATCGCACGAGGTCAAAAGCTCGAACGGTGCCGTCGAGCGAGGCGGAGAAGACGACCTGGCCTTGCTTGGCGAACTCGACGGCTGAGATGGACGACGAGTGCTCGGAGAAAGTGACGAAGCAGAACCCGCTCTGAGCGTTCCAAATCTTGACCTTTCCGTCATCTCCTCCTGTCACGATCTGCTGACCATCGGGCGAGTAGGAGAGGGTGTTCATGTCGAAATAGTGGCCCTGCTGCTTGAGGACGTAGCTCTCCGACTGCCACTCCCAAACGAGGAGCTGGCCAAGCTTGCTCGCACCGAAAGCAAGCCACTCGCCGGTGGGGTTGACGGCGACGGACGAGATCTTCTCCTGCGAGACGGAGAGGGTGTGGACGTTGGTGAAGGACGGCATCTCCCAGAGGCCGAACACGCCGTTCGAGAAGCCGACGATGACGAGTGACGAAGGCGCGTGGAACGTCGTCGAGACGACTTTGGTTCCGGTCTGGAGGAAGTAGTTGCGTTGCTGGATGCCCCAGCGCGTGTTGGCGATCGTGTTGTCGGGTCCGGTCGAGGTCGACGTGGAGGCGTGGCTATCGACGGTGATGCCCAGTGGGCCGGTTTCGACTGCCTCGTCGGAATCCTCCTCGTCAGAGTCTTCCCCATCTGATTTGGCCGACCAGGTAAAGATGGCTCCGTCGCGAGAGACGGTGTAGACCTGAGAGAAAGCACACGTTGGCTCATGTGAGGTCTGGAGACGGAAAGAAGCGGAGCTCACCGTCTTGTGGTCCTCCGAAAAGTAAGCATTGACGACGGCGTCCCGGTGACCGGAGAAAGTCTTTGGTCGGTAGCCCTCGACGGGGTAGAGGGTGTACAAACGAGCGGTCATGTCCTTCGAAGTCGTCAGGAAGAACCTGCGCGAGGCGGTGTCAGCTCCCTCTCAGGCCCATCTCCAAAGCCCTGAAGAGCTACTCACCGAGAGTCCGCACTCCAGGTAATGGAAAGGACGTCGTCGTAGTGTCCAGTGTAGACTCGGTGGAGGTTGAACGGAGCAAACTCGCGAGCGAGGTGCGAGGGCGTCTGCCAGACTTGGATCTGACTGCCGTGCGTCGCGGCGATGAACCTAGCAAAAGGTTCGTATGAGCTGCTTGATCATCCAAGATTATACAAAGGTCCACTCACTTTCCGTCTGGTGAGAACTTGACGTCCCTGACGGGCTTTTTGAAGTTGAAGTGGTGCAGGACGGTGGACCTCTTGAAGTTGACGAGCAAGGCGCGACCATCTGATTCCAGCAGAGTCTTGTCAGCTCCCAGCTCCCCTGTTGATCCACGACCGCTGAAACAAGCGCTCACCTTCGTCAATGCTGATGAGGACGGTGGCGTCGGGGCTGAGGGCAACTTTGGCGATGTTCTTCCTGTTCTCGAACGACAAGGTCCGCGACTTGTTGCTGGAGATGGTCGGCAAAGAAACAGTCAGCTCTATCTCCTCTACCTCGTTGAGCCTGTGGGTGCCTCCTTCCTCTTTCTCAAGACCTGCCGCCCATCTGTTGACAGCTGCCTTCGCCTCGAGCCGGTCTTCGCGATCCCACCCCTGCCTCCCTCATACTCCTCGCTTTACACCTAGCAAGCTCTCTATAGTCTCAATATGTAGTGCACCTACTTGACGAGGTCAAAGACGGAAACCCTGTTGCCGACGGGGGAGATGACAGAATTGCCGTCCGGGGTGAAGCAGACGTTGCCCTGGCGGTAGACGGTGCCGGCCAAGTTTGAGAATCTGAACGCCGTCGACCCGGTCATGTCTCTCTATCTTCTTCTCGCTCTGAGCTGTCGGTGGAGGCGATGGAGCGGCGCAAAAGTCGTGCGAGAAACGCCAACGAGCGCGCCGCTCTCTGCCCTCGCCTGGCACACTTTTTGAAGGCGCAGCGAGCGTGACTGCAAGTCCGCGGACCTGAACAGAAAGCGGGCCAAGCTCACAGGAGTCGGGGTCCCCAAACTCGCGCCGGACGTGTCTGGTTCTGCCTCCCGCGACTGTGTCCCAAAACGCCTTCAAAGTTAGCTATACTTTGTGAGTGTGCGTTCACATTCTCGCCATACTTGTCCACTCGACCACCATCATCCACACCTCACACGAACGCGTCCCCTGTCTCGGCTCGCTCGGCCACGGTTCAGCGGTGGATCCAACGCAGAGGGCGGAGCATGTCGAATCGCTGTGGCTGCTCTCCAAAGCAATTTCAGCAGGAGGAGGAGCATCAGCGCCGCTGGAAAGGGGAGCAGACGTGGCCAACGAAGGAGCACACCGCCGGCGGAGCTACAGACGGCTAACGGCGATGTTGACAACGCTTGCTCACTCCGCAGAGAGATCTCGCGCCCAATGTCGCTTCCTTTCGCCGAGAAACCATTCATCGTCTTCAGTGACTTTGACGGAACCATCACCACGTCAGTCACACATTCTTTGCCGTCAGGAGGCCTGGGCGAGGCGCTGACATCGTCATTGCTTTCCGCACCTCCTCTGCCCGCCGCGCTGTCCACGTTCCTACTTTTTTGCCACTTTACGACGCGATCCACGCTCCATTCAACAGCGAAGACTCCAACGATGCCGCTACCGACAACGTACGTATTCGAAACCCGTTACTTTCCGGTGGGCAGGACGCGGTAGCTGATCAGATCGCACTCGAAAACAGCTCGGCTTTGGACTCGAGAAGCGAAGGGCGTTGAACGTCGAGATCTTGAACGGAAGCACCACTTTCAGGGGTGAGTAACCGTTGGTGTGAGGTCATGGTGAAGGGGAGCTGACGTGGGACACATCAGATGGATTCCGCGAGATGATTGACAGCGTGGCCGCCAAGAAGACGTTCGAAGAAACCAAGGAGTACCTCAAGAACAGTAAGCCTTCTGATCTTCCCCAGGCAAAGAAAAGATTCATAAACCGCGATGGGTCTTGCCAGAGATCAAGCTCGACCCTGGCTTCAAGGAGTTCTACCACTGGTGCAAAGCCAACGACATCCCCGTCGTCATCGTCTCCAGTGGAATGGTCCCTATCATCAGAGCTATCATGGAGAACCTCGTTGGGCCCGAAGACGCCGCCGACATCCCAATCATCGCCAACGAGGTCGATCAGAAGGAGGACGGCTCGTGGACGATCAAGTTCCGTCACCCCGAGTCTGGCTTCGGACACGACAAGTCGAGGACCACGACTCCCTACAGGGACTTGCCTGGAGGCGGACCTACCATTTTCTTCTGCGGTGATGGTGTTTCGGACCTTTCAGCTGGTGCGTGGGCTTCCGCTTTTGCAGGGGAAGGTTTGCGCGAGAACTGACGTGGCTTTCTGTTCTTCCTCTTCAGCTCGTGCTGCCGACCTTCTTTTCGTCAAGGTCATCCCCAAGTAGGCCAAGAGTCTCGACTGTACTTTTTTCAGGAGACTCACGAACCTTGATTGCCAGCCACACGAACGACCTTTCGGTGCACTGCGACCGCGAGAAGATCCCCTACGTCGCGTTCGAGCAGTTCCTCCAGGTCAAGGACACTGTCGAGTCGGTCGTCACGAAGAAGACTACGATCGAGGCTTTGTTGAAGAAGTAGAGCACCGAGTTAGATTCATATTCTCTTCTAGATCGACAAACCAACGAAGCTGGCCTACGTTTTTATTTACACTTCTAGTACAGCTTGCAAGACGGCGAAACGGAGACACTGGATTCTCTCAAAGTCCCTTGCAAGCTAGAGTGATTTGGATGAATTATGCTCTGGCTAATCTATACACGTCTGCGGCGAGGTACAAGCTCCCCGCTACGACTGCCCGCTCGCCCTCCTTCAGCCGCTCAATCGCCTCCCTCACGCTCTCTGCCTCCTCGACATTCTCCACTCCCACCTCCTTCGCCGCCTTCGCAATCTCCCCAGTCGCAGTAGGTTTGATCCATGGCATTGACTCTGGCTCCGTGAACGGGACGCAGATGACCCGAGAGATTCTCGAGCCTTTGGGGACGAGGGGGCTGAGGATTGACAGCGGCGCTCGAGGGAAGGAAAGGCCGATAATGAGTGTCGTTGGTGATGCGGCGTTGGTGAGGGAAGAGAGATAGGAGGCGAGGTGAATCGAGGAAGAAGGATTGTGAGCCCCGTCGATGAGGATTCTGTGTGGTGTGGTCGAGGAGGAGGAGGAGGAGGGGAGGGCGAGGGAGATCCAGTCGAGTCGGCCTGGCCAGCGCGTGGCTTCGATGCCTTGCACTATAGTCGTGTCGGTGATTTTTGTGAGAGAGGGGAGGAGAGAAGTTGCTCGAGGGGAACTTCGGAGGACTTGGGCGGCGAGGGAGGCGGCGGCGGAGTTGGCGAGCTGGTAGGATCCTGGAAGGGGGAGGCGGACGGAGAGTGGTGGTGATGAGGACGAGGGGGATGGGAGGGCAGGGTGGGTTCTTGTAGGCGTGAAAGGGAGTGATACGAGAGGATCTGGTGTATCGGAAGAGGTCGATGGCGTTGTGTCGATGACCGTTGTCCCCTCGCCAGCAAACCACACTTTCGCGTCCATCTCGTCTGCGACCTGCTCCAAGATGGTCTCCACCTCCCTGTGATCCTGCTTCGCCAACACGACGTCGCACCCTTTCTTCACGATCCCAGCTTTGACCATCGCGATCTCGGAAATCGTGTCCCCTAGGAACTTCTGATGGTCCAGCTCGATACTCGTCACGATGGACAGCAACGTCCGCTCCGCATCAACGACATTCGTCGCGTCCGTTCGGCCTCCCATCCCCACCTCCACAATCGCAACGTCAAGCTTCGGACTCGCCCTTCTGAACACCTCGAACGCCGTAGCGGTCAAGAGCTCGAAGCTCGTCGCTCCAATGCTGCCCTTCCGATCAGCATCCTGCACCGCCTCGCGCGCGTCCTCGAACGTCTTGCGGTCGATCGTCTTGCCACCGATCTGGAGGCAGTCCCATTCGTCTACGAGGTGAGGACTGTTGAATCGCCCGACGTGGAGGGAGGAGGAGAGGAGGATGGAGGAGAGGTAGGCGGAGACGGAGCCTTTGCCGTTTGTGCCGGAGATGTGGATGATCGGGGTTGCGAGGTGCGGCGAGCGGAGGGAAGAGAGAAGTGTGGATATCCGATTCAGTCCGAGCTGGTTGATCAATAGGAATGTTAGCTCCCATTGATGGTGTCTAATGAGCGAGGCTGTGACGTGAAGGAGCGTACGGAGATGCCTGAAGCCATGGTGGTTGACGGAGAGTCGGTGGACATGCGACGAGTCTGCCAAAGGATCGAAAGAGCGAGTTCTATCAGCCTACACGTCCTTGCACAATCTCTTATCGTGTGAGTTGCTTGCTACACGATCTCCGAGGACCGTCAGCTTGCTCGGCTCTCACGCCGTGGCCCACATCGTATCGGCCCAGCTCCGCATTAAAAGCAGACTCAAAGTAGAGCATCACTAATAGCACCCAGCGTTGCCCTCAAACCAGCTCGATTCCCGTGCTGCCGATGCTGTTCTCCACCCGAAAAAACCGAGCCACAACTCGGAGCTCTTCCGGAAGCAGCATCGACTCACCTGGACTCCAGAACAGCTAGACTTGCTTCAATAAGACTAATCCCGCCTTGCTACCGCCGGCACTGTTCTCGCAGAGCTCGACTTTGAGCAGACCGGCTGGCGAAGTTTCGAGGCGACGAGCTGGGTGTGGCGCCGAGGAGAGCGACGGTCGGACAGAGCGACAGGTCTGATGGAACTGTCCGAAGTGCTCAGCTGGATATGTCGAGAGATGGACGTGATTCGTGCGAGACTGGAATAGTGCTAAATCTGGCGGCTATGGCCGAAAACAAAGCCGCAGGCACGCGCGTGCTGATCGTCGTCTCGTCCGCCCTTTGGGCGCTCGCGCTGACTCGTGCCGGTTCACCTCCGACCAAACTCCAGCAAACTCTCATCACTTTCACATCTCGCATCATTCGGCTCGGGTGAGGAGGAGCAGGGATGTACAGCAACCCTCAGTACTCGTTCTCGTCTGGCGTCCCTCCTGTACGCCCGCTCAGCAACCTTTCGGGCTCGACAGCGGCGTCGACCTACCACCCCGCCGTCGGCAGCGGCACCTCGTCTGAAGAGCAGTCGCCACAAGCAGACAAGTCGGACAAGCAGTCAAAGTCGGCCGGAGGCGCTGGCAAGCGAGCGAGGGCTTCAGTGGCCGACTCGGAAGATGAGGGCGATGAGGGCGACGGCAAGAAGAAGCAGCGAGTTCGGCAGGCGCTGTCGTGTGGTGCGTTTCTTCTGTTGAACATACCTGAATCAGAGCGTTAATAATTTGAGCATGCTGTAGGAGAATGCAAGCGACGAAAAGTGAGCGCTCCTCGTTCATTTGTGCACCGCCTGCATGTTGCTGATCCACTTCCCCCCCTCTCATTTCAGATAAAATGCGACCGCAAATTGGCACGTCCGTTCAAAGTGTTGTTCTAATAGGCTCTCATTGTATTTCCTGTGCGTCTTACAGCCTTGTATCGCGTGTGTGAAGAGAGGGAAACCCGAAGGATGCTCGTGGGAGGAGGCCAAGATCGAGCCAACGCCGCAACTCGTACGTGTCCCACCTCCATCCTGAATCATTTGTTCCCAGTTGAAGGCCTCAACGGAGGCGAGTCGGCCTAAGACTAAGAGATCAACCGCACAGTTTGCACTCGCAAGCGACATGTCAAGAGTCTTAGGTCGACTCGCCTCCGTTGAGGCCTTCCTCCAATCTCTCCCGCCAGAACTCCGTGCTGGTGCCCCAACGCCCCAGATCCAGCTGGCCGGTAGCGCAACTTACGATCGCCAGGGCCAGCCCGTCATCATGGAGAAGGCGTCTCCTGAAGAGGACGACGGTAACATGAGCGACACCGAAGAGGAGACGCTGAAGCTCGAGCAGCTCGCGCGTGGCAACCTTGCTCCGTCGTTCGCTCCAGCTCTACCTCCTACCACGACGTACGCGGAAGGAGCCAAACCCGAATACACCTCCGCCCTCACTTCAATCATTGCTCAGCCCATCAGCCCAGAAGCCGACTTTTCAGGCTGCCTCGAGTTCGGGATTCCGCTGGCCGAGATTCCTGCGGCATGAAAACGGGAGATTGAGAAGATCTATTCGGTACTTCCAGAGAAGGCTACGTCATATGTTCTGGTGCATAGAGTGGGTTTCTAAGTTTTTTGTAAGATGAAGGCTCACTAACTTACTCCATTCGTCACTCGCAGTACTTTGAGGAGGTAAGGCGTTCAGCTCACTTCCCATGTCATTCGGAAGCTCATTTCTGCCGCCAGTTTGATTGGGTTCACCATACCGTCTACAAGCCATCGTTCCTTTGTGAGGTAGAATTTTATTGGAAGATGGTCGAGAGCGGGAGACAGGTATGCTCATATCGCTGAGGCTTACGTGTCATGTTGCTAAACGCTCGCTGCTAATCAGGGTGACGTCTGCCCAAGTGAGTTGAGTCCACCCTTCATACATTTTCACAGCCAACTAAGCTCTCTCTCAGTCTGGCTGGGACAATACTGCATGATCCTCTCTTTGGCGCTTGACGGGTTCAAGATCGCTCCCACTCAGGTCAGCGCGTACGAGGCATCGCACGCGTTCCAGCTCTACAGTGCTGCACAACGCTTGCTCAACCTCGGGGACTGGCAGGTGCGAAAATCTTTCTTATTCTTGTTGAGAGCTGAGGCTCTGACAATTCCGAAAACCGTTGCAGGGTGCTCCTCAAGCAAGGTGTATCACGACGGCGATTCTCGTGACGCAGTACTGCCAGTTCTCGCAGGTTCCGGGACAAGTGAGCAAGTTCATGGCCTGGCTTGCTGGCGCCATTCGGATAGCCCAGGTGCGCTGTCTCTGCAACTCTTTCACAAACGGGTGACTGAGCCATGGCGACAGCTTTTGGGCCTACACAAGCTCGGCGACGATCCAGAGACGATGCCGCTCGACGACCCGAGTTGGCCGCCCGGGAAGAACAGCGTCAAACGCCAGTCCGCTCTTCGTCTCTTTGGCTCGCTGCTTTTCATGTGAGCCATTGCTCAGTTCCCCAGCCTACAATATACTGACGAATCACTCCGCCAGGGACTGGCTCAGCGCTGGCGCACGCTTCCCTTCTTACATGCGTGAGTTTAGCTTATTCGTCCCTGTGTGCTGTCTTTGACCAACGTTTCCATATGTTTGCAGTCCACGAAAACCAGTGTAAGACTAAACTTTCTTGTTTGTCCAAACTGGCTGATCAAACTTCCTCTTAGTCACCACCGGATACCTCATGAACGTCAACGATGCCGACTTGAGCCCGACAGATTGGAAGGTGGAACCTCTCCCGCGAACGATGGTCACCGACGTAAGCTTCGAGCACATGAAACGTGAGTGTTTTCCCAGTTCAACTCCTCTTCACTCGAGCTGACCGTGAAGCGTGTCTAGGTCTTATGGCTACTCAGTCGGTGCCTTCTTCGCTCAGTTTGCAAGGACATGGGCTGACTCATGGTGTCCGTCGAACAGGGGTCGAAAGGCGTTCGACAAGCTCATCACCTCTGGAGGAACACTCAGTTTTGACGAGGTGAAAGAGTTGGATGCCGGATGTGAGCCCATTCAACGTCCCTTCAGTGGCTTTGATGGCTGATCGGCCTTCATCCAGACCGACGCTTGCTGGAAGACCTTCCCGATCAGTTCAAAACTGAGCACACCGCGCTTGAGCAGCAGGATCCCAAAATTCGCTGGAGAAGACATGGCGCTCAAGCTGGCGTCCACTCGAGGATCATGCGCCTCCATCGCCCGTTCCTGTCTCGCGGATACCTTCCAAACTCGCCTTTCAGACACTCGACCGACCAATGTGTGTAAGTGATGCTTTTAATCTAACTCGTTTGTAAGCTTGATCTGATAGCTTTGCGAGATAGTGCTTCCGCCAAGATTGTCATTTCGTCGCACCAGTGCGTTTCGGGCTCTCTCTGATAAAGGCTGACCAGCTCTATTGACACCGTCTGACTTCCTCAGCAACCTTATTGAGCAATCCACTGGCGCTTACTTCCTTTATATCCACTCGATCTGTGTGTTGTTCCCGAGCTGGTCTTTGCCCGTCGCTGGCTGACGTGGTCTCCAAAAGCCGCCTCGTTGGTCTTGTTCCTCGACCTCTTCCACGCCATCGACAACGGTTGCTCTGCTCAAGAGCTTCATAAGAAGAAGTTCGTCCAATCATTTCTTGCTACGTCTTATCACACCTGACCCGTGCTCCGAAAGGGAGCCGCTCATCGCAGGCTACGAGGTGTTCAGTCGCAACGAGACGATCCCATCTCACCGTCTCCGAGGAGTCGTGCAGCAAGGAGCCAGGATCATGAGGTATCCAACTTTTTTTACATTGTTTCGAACTCAGGTTAATTATAGCGCCTTCTCGTGCAGTGGACTCTTCCTTGTTGCCACCAAGCGACGAGCAACTCGCGAAGCGTATCAAAACTCGCCTCCTAGCGATCCCTGCCCACCGCTGGAGACTTTTGCTCAAGTGAGAGTTTTTATTTGTGCAAAAACGAAAGTAGCTGACTCCATTTGCTGGTGTAGGTCCTCGCGCGCATCTCTCGCGATCTTGCCAACCCCGACTCGACAACAACCATCGTCAGCGACCCAGCATCTCTCGACGCTATGACTGTGGTGGACTCGGCTCCAGCACCACCACCTGTAGAAGCATCGGTGGATATGCTCTACAACCAATTTGCGGACAACTTCTTCAGAGACTTGACCACGCCTGGGGCTCCCAACCCGACCTACAACTCGTCGGACCTTTCGTTCTTGAGCAATGACTACAACTGGCTTTCTGATCAGCCTGGTATGTACACCACCACTTTGTTTGAAAAGCGTTGGAAGCTGATGGAGGCCATCCTCAGGAGATTTCACTATGCCAGCTCCTTCCAACGGTCTGCCCGGCCTCGCTGAGCAACTCTCTTTCAGTTGGTAGTCAAGCTTCCCAACTCGATTGCACTGAACCTCGTAATACCCAACCTTTCTAATTTGCTTTGACCACCGTTGCGCTCATCCTGGCGTCGAAGAACTCCCGCGAGGTCATGGCGTTATCGTCGGTCGCGATCGTGCCGTCGGGACTGATTTTGTTGAACACGACTTCGTCCTTGGGCTGGACAAAGTAGGCGATACTCTTTCTGGCTTTGAAGCCTCCCTCAGGCTCGGTGTGCGTGATCACTCGGTGGAGCGTAGCCTTTGAACGTTCACCGAAGACATCAGTAATCCTGTTCATGGGGAGGAACAACGCTGGTGGGGCCGTACCTTGAGCACATTGGAGCTCCACAGCTCCAAAGCGAGACCAACATTCACCAAAACGGTGTCAGGAATGATTGGTGCTGGCCACCATTGGCCTGCGAGACTTTCATCAGCATGAAAGGGAGGGGAACGGCTGACGTGGTGCGCACCTTCGTGGAAGATCTCCAAGCCCGGAGTACCACTCTGCTCCTGGAAGAGGAGGGTCACACTTCCCCCTGTACCTTTGTGTCAGTAAGAAAAGGAGACAGACAAGCGAAACAGTGCTTACAGTCCTTGTGGGCTGACGCTCGCGCGACGCCTTCGCCGGTAGGCACCCTCGATGCTGGAACAGCTGGGTCTGAAGGATGGTTTAGTCAGTGAGAGGACCGCCAGGAAAGTTCACGTAAATGAGAGTGACTCACAATTGTTCAAAGCCAAGCCACAGCCACCTTGCCTGTGGGCGTCACGGAAGAAGTGGACAGGGAGCTACATGGAGACCCGCAAGTCAGAAAGGTCAACAACTCTATTCAGAACATGTGTTCTCACATTCATAGCAAGCGAGAAAGCGTCCAACAACTGACACGTCCCCTCATAGCACGCCGCATGGAACGCATCGACCTCTGCCTTGTACCTCTGCATGACCGGCGGGAGAGGCTGCACCGTCTCCGTGTTGGGAGGAAAATACCTCCCATACACAAAGTTGCACTTGATGTCCCCCGGGAGGTCTTTGCTCTTCTCGTCGAGCCTGTTGCCGCCGAGTCCGCCGTACCCGTTCTTGCCGTCGGTTGGGCAAGCCTGGAGTTCCGCGAGCGGGCTTTCGAACAACTCTTTGTGCTGTGCGAAGTTCCACGTCAGTGATGAGTCTTGTCCAGGTTGAAATTATAAGCTTACAATCATGAACATGCGATCCACCTGCTCGGAAGTGACCCCGAGGCCCTTGACGTGGAGAAATCCGACCGTCTGGACAGCGTGACCCACTTGAGCAGCGAGGTCTTGAGCACTCGCTCCCTGTAGGTCGATAAGCGGGATGGGATTGGAGGAAGTCATCGTCGTTGACAGTTCACAGGGATGTCGAGTGGATGGAAGGAGATCAAGGAAGCGGGGACGAGGGACGGCGATAAGAGTAGGTTGCCCGCTCGGCCGAACGTAGGCCGCCGTGCCGGCGTCCATTTTTAGGTCGACGTGGCTTTCACAAGAAGACTTAAGAACAGCAACCCTCTCGGGCAAGGAAACCAATAAAGGGTTGCAAAATGGTGTCAATTAAGTACGTGAACAAAGCTAAGGCTACATCTACAAGAAAAGGGGTGCCGGCGATTAAAGTAAGGATAAGGGGGGGACGTAGGGTCATATGTACTGGGTATAACGGGATGCGAGGAGGGAAAATAGAACGAGAGCTTCGCAGATCTACTGGAAGGGGTTGCGGAAGAGTCCAGACTCTCCCAGGTTGACCACAGGCCTCGATGGTGCGGCCCCAACGCCAGCGTTGAAGGGCATCGACTGCTGTCGGAGGTGAGTGGGCGCCGACGAGTGGTACTTGTTCGAAATACCGGGGTACGACAGTCCAGCGGCGCTCTGAGTCGTCATGGGCGACATGAAATCGTTGGGCGAGTCGAGGCGGTACGAGTCGGCAAGAGAGCTATACGAGAAAGGCTCGACCTCCGGGCTCGTCTCGTAGGCCGACACTTCCGAGGGCGCCACGTGGTTCTCGCTGTAGCTCGACTGATTCGAGAAGCTGCGATCCATGATTTGGTCCGAGTGCTGGTTCCGTGAGTTGGCGTACGGGTCAAAGTCCACCGAGCGCTCGCTGTCGGCGAAGGAGGGACGGGTCTTGCCCCAGGGATCGCGGAACTCGCCACTGGGACGGTGGATGGGCGGCTGTTGCGAGCGCTCCTCGATCTCCTGAGCGAAGTACTTGGCCGCCGAGGTCGACCCGCGACGCTGGTGGTTGACCTGCGACGAAGCCGGGGCGACGCTCGCGCGCCTGGTCGTCTGCAACGGCGCGGTATCGAACTTGGGCTGTAGCTCCTTGTAGTACTGACGGCGCTCCTTCTCGGCCGGCGAGATGGTGGAAGGCGCAGAGGTAGTCGATCCAGACGCGCTCGAGTAGCGGTGGGAGTCGGACGCGTTGACCACGTCGTCGCGGGTGTCGAGCGGCGTGCGCGTGGTCGAGTACGACGACGAAGGCGAGCTCACGCGCGGGCTGTGCCTCTTGGGACGAGCAGGGGGAGGCGCGAGCGAGTTCTCCTTCTTTGTGATCACGGGCGAGGCGTGGGAGGGAGGCTGGCAGCCCGGCGTGAGGTCGAAAGTCTCCATGCCGAGGGATTCGACGAAACCGGTCGGGAGGATCGGGTTGGAGATGACGGGCTGCTTCTTGCGGGACCCCCACTTGAGTGACATGGAGAACTGAGGCATCGACTTGCGGCGCTTGGTCGGCTCGGTGGAGGGCGATGCGGGCGTCGACGAAGGGCTCTCGACGGGGGTCTCGAGAGTAGCCGGCGCGGAGGGCTTGCGGTGTCCAGGCGCGGCGACCGAGTTGGGCCTGATGACCGAAGCAGGGAGGGGAGGTTGAGTCTCGCTGGGAATGTAGAGCTGGTCGGAGTGAGCGGGAGCCGAGTGACGGTCGCTGGGGTTGACCGGGGCACGCGTGGCGATGCGAGCGCGCGGAGCTCCAGAGGAAGCGGAAGGACGACGTCCACGCGAGGCGGGGTGGGGAGCGTCGGCGTAGGGATCAGGAAAGTGGCCGGCGGCGGCGTTGAAAGTGGTGGGAGCGATCGAAACGGGAACGCGAACGCGGTCACTGCTCGCGCCCGACGACCTCCGTCGCTCGGCCTGGTCGTACTCCTCCTCGTTGACCTGCTTCCTGTTCGACCCCCGACGCTCGCGATCCTGCTGGATGGGCGACATGACTGGTTTCCGCTCAACGACAAAGTTGGTGTTCCAGCCCGTCTCCTTGTCGTCCGCGCCACGTCCGCCGCCGCCGTAGAGGCCCGTCTTGCCTCGCTCGTCCCAAGGCTGAGTGGTGCGCTGGGAGGGCAGCTCGACGACGATCTCGTTCGGTACCGGAGAGTCCGAGTCGAGGCCGTAATCGTCGTAAATGGAGCTGTAGCCGTCGAAGGGGCTCTCGGGGGCGACAGAGGTGGCGGCGGGGCTCAGCATTGAATCGAAGCTGTTGGAGCGGCTCTGCAGGTGGGGCAGACAAAGAAGAACCCATCAGCTTCCGCTCCGGCGGGTCAGGGGCTGGGAAACAAAAGAGCAACGCACCGATTCCCAGCCGAGAGAGTTGTTGCGGGTAGGGGAGGAGAGAGGGCCAGAGGGGAGCAGGGAGTGATCCTTCCAGGAGATGGCAAGGCCAGTGGAGGCAGAGGCCGAAGGAGAGCGAGATCTCGAGTTCTTTGGAAGCGGAAACGCGTCTCGGGAAGCGTGCGCTGGAAATCGGGTCTCGACTGTCGACGACGGCATAGTGCGAAGGGGCGAGGGCGCGCTGTCGAGGCGGTGCGAACGAACGGAAAGGCGAAGTTGGATCGGGGGCGCGAGAGCAGGAAGAGACGGGGAGGGGCAGGGATGAAAAGGAAAGCAAGAGGAGGAGAGTTGAGCCCACCGTGACCGAAATCCTTGAGCGAGTCCGCAATCTCGTGCATGGCAACATCTCAGACGCCACGCGTCGGCCTGAATCTGCCTTCACCGCGCGGGGCGTCCACCGCACGCGAGCAGAGATCAACGCGGGACCACCACGGATCTAGCTAGTTAATGGAAAGTTGGAACCCAAACCGGTCACGCCCTGGCGCAACGCGGGTCGTCGCCTTTCTGGGCCAAACGAGTTCCGAGAACGGAAGGCGGCACTCGAATCGGGACAAATTCGGGCGGCGAGGCTGGGGGCCCGGCGGTTTTGTGCGCGCGTTTCGGGATCGAGCTTCCCGAGTGTCTGCTGAGGCGTCGGGGTCTGGGCGGAAGGCGAGGGAAGGTGCATGGTCGTTTGGAGCAGAATGCAAGGCACCGAGGCGTGAACTGTGTGACGTGTACCCGTCGAAACGGGTTTAGTCTGTCTTATCTGTCGCCATGTCGAGACCTCGGTCCTCCGTCCTGCCTGCCTCGCCCGCCGCCGTTTGCGTTTGGCCGCAGCGAGGGACGAGTCGAGTGGCGGGCTCCGCCCAGCAATCCCACCGCACATCAACAAAAGCCCAACGCCTATTGCTCAAAAGGGATTACGATTCCATGCGAAAATGGGTGGCGGATTGGGGGGAGAGGGGCAAGACGAAACACAACTTAATGCAAAGTCCAAAAGGGGGAGAGATAATTGATCGCAAGGGGAAGGGAGCGTCCATTGAAAGGAGAACGTGTCTGAGAGCGGACCCGAAGGGCGGCGGAGGTAGGTAACTGACTCAATGAAAAAGGATGGGGGAACGAGGGGACCTGAGAATCGTGAAAGAGCCAAGTCGTGCGGCTCGGTTTTCAGGACCGCTCAGCAGGCCAGGACGGACAACAATGCGAATCCGGAGACAAGCGCCAGTGCGACGGAAACTTGCGACGCTCCAGAGGTGGTCGTCGCCGCGGGTGAGGACGTCGTGCCCGTTCCTGAGCGCGTACTGGAGGCCCCAGTCGAGACAGCTCCGGACGAGGTCGAAGTAGGTCCTCCACTCGTTGCGGTGCTCGAGGGGGTCGCCGAAGTCGACGATGCCTGAATTTAAAGTTTGTCATTAACGTGTGGTTGCCATGAAGGAACCAAAAGTACCACACGCACGGTCGAGTAGAGCTGGTTCGACGCAAAGGGAGTGCACGACGACGACGCGGGGATCGCGGCGACGTAGGGGATCGTAGAGATCACGCCGAGAGACTCGGCCGGCTGGGTGTAGGTCGAGGCTGTAGAGGAACGTAGTGGCAAACAGTCAGACGGTGGTGTTGATTGACGCGAAGAATCCCGAGCGCGAGGACACGTACTGATGTTGTCGGTGCCGACATAGATTCCTGGAGGGAGCTGGTCGTCTCCGAGGCAGGTCTCAAACGTTCCGTTCACGTAGGCAGCGGGCGCGTTGTAGGCACACCCTGTTGCAAAAAAGTAGCTCCCGTTAAGACTCGTGACGCTACGGAGGGGAAGACTGGGGGAAGAGAAGCGGCGCACCGATACGGTCGTAAATGTGCTCGCACTTCGCGCGATTAGATCGTTAGCTTTTGAACAGCATATGAGAACTACCACAATACTCACCATACGAGAAGCACCATCCCATGCTGGGTCACAGGCTATTCAACGCAAGCCACACGTGTCAGCATCGTCTCGCACCCTCTTTCCCTCTCTATCCACCCCGGAGGCGAGTGTCCTCCATCTCTACTCACCCTTCAAGCAGAAGCGGTCGGCACCTAATCAAATCAAGCAACGTCAGCTTTCCCCCTTCCCACCTAGCCACGACATAATAATAAAAGGCACACCCAGGAAGTTGTGCCACTCGACGGCCTGGGTGAAGCTTGCGTTGTCGGTGTTGCTCCCAAAGTGGTTCGTGAACAAGAGTCCTCCCAACGGGTTGCCCCTCTGACCCCCCCACACCAAGAATCGCAAGTCAGCCACGTGTCGTTGGCCTCTGTTTCTGCAGGTGAAAACGACAAACGTTGTCGGCGCCGTGGGGGTCCATCTCTCCTCCTGTGTCACCAGAGGTCACGTTGATCTGGGTCTGGTCGATGAAGCCGGTGACTGTTGACGAGCAACAAGGGAATTGCTTGGCGGGGTTAGCTGCGAGCTGCTCTCCGGAATGTGATGGGGCGAGGGGAAGGGAAACGCACTCTGAACGTAGTGAGGGGTCTGATGAGACATGAGTTTCAAAAGGGGTTATGATTAGGAAGACAAGTGGCGAAAAAGGAGGAAACGTCAGTTTGGGTGGTGTCGGAAACTCCATCGCCGCGTCGGAGCGCGCACCTTCATGAACTGCGACCGCGACCAAGGATCAGCATTTGCGGTCAGATATTTTCTGTAGATGAAAGAGCATACCTGAACACCCTTGAGAGCACCGGGAGGGATCTGCCTCGTCCCCTTGCCGGCCTTGGTGCAGTACGCGACCTGTGGCGGTTCATCGCCCCTCGTGAGCCGCGGTTGTCGCAAGGTCCGAGCTGTGAAAGAGAAACGCGCACCATCTCTCCCTCGAGATCACCGACCAATCCGAGCTCTTGAGGACCCCTGGATTGTGCACAGATTAGTCTATATACTGCGGACGAGGACATGGACGGGGTCGTGCGCCGGTCGGGTTCCTCGCGCGGCTTACCAGAGGCAGAAGTCGTCGATGCTGGCCGCACGCGACCAAGGGTCAGCTCCCGTGGCGAGGTAGTGAGACAAGTGGGAGCGCACGAGTTGATGAAGGCGGTCTGGCAGAGGGAGGACGGGCCCTCGGTGGTCGAGTTGCAGATGTTGTAGCTGTGCGAGGAGGTTCAGTGAAGCCGCACACGGAGGGGAATGAGAGCCCAAGGCTACGGACCCAGACTGGCTGCCTCGCTCGCCACTGTCCGTGTCGACTTGGTAGGGCTGTCGCGCGAGAGGTGAGCAGCTGGAGCACCGGTGGACAGACAGACGGGGCGGACCAGGTTCGGGTAGGTGTAGCGCTTCGCGACGAGCGGCGTGCCCGACGTGTAGCTCGGCAGGGCCGCACTCGTCGACGTCGTCGCCATCGTCGAGTTCTGTGCCAACGCGGGCACGGCGAGCAGCGCGACGGCGAGCCAACGGGACATCTCTGGACGGGAGGAGGAGGTGGAGGAGGAGGAGCGAAGGAGGAGGAGCGGGCGGGCGCAAGTGTTTGGCCAGAGAGTTCTCGCGCTGCCCGCTGATGGCTCTTGGCACTTGGCATCTCAGAGCCTCGCCAACTCTCGACCGGCTTGTCCACAGAAAAACACAGCCTCGTCACCAGGAAGTCGCTGTGTTGGCTGGCATTTTCGGGTCAGGGTTTGAGGCAAATTATCCGACCTGAAACGAGACACGTACAACGACACGTGGCATTTTTTCTTTTTCGGCCAGCCGTGGAGGTTCCAAAAAAGTTGGGCTTGGGGCCGACTCGGTCATCGCGACCGCGCGTCTGTCTGTCTGGCAGTCAGAGCGGCGCGTCTCTAGCCTACCGCACAATTGCTCTACATTTTCATTCGACAAGGATAGATGTGTGGCACGAAAAAGGGCATGCCAGAGCCTTTGAGCATCCCTGGCAGCGGAGAGGGCACGCCGTCCGCGTCTGCGCCACCCTCGCCATCCATCCAGCCCGCCGACGCTCCTCACCCGCACTACGGCTACAGGGAAGAACGAGGTCCGTCCAGGTCAACCTACACTTTAATAGTATCACTTGTACTAACTTAAGCGGCTACCCTTTAGCCCACCTCAACGTGCGCACTTCTTGCGCTCCGCATCCGCATCCTCGTCCATCGTTTGAGCTGACCCTTGCTCGCACCCACAGGACGACGGAGCGTTCCGGAGTGAGCTCCCACTCGTCACCCCTCGCCTCTCGAACCAACCCTCCCTCGAAGCCCTCTCGTCGTCCCTCTCGTCCCTCGCGACCTCGCCCCCGTCCTCCGCCTCCCAACCGCACCAACGCTCCCGCTCTCGCACCCACTCCCTCACCGACCCTGGCGACCTCACCTCACCGAGAATCGCGAACCTTCACTTGGAGAGCACTTCCAGTCCGACGAGGGAGATCAATGCCGGGCTGGCGGCAGTCGGCTTGGGCGTCTCGACTGCTGCCGCTAGTGGTGCGGCTCAGCAGGACGCGTTGGAAACAGTCAGGGAGAAACAGGTCTTGGGTTCGGAGGGAGCAGCGAAGCTCGATCCTGAGATGGAGGAAGTGGCGGAAGAGTTGGACCAGGCGTTCGCGGGAGGAGGTACGTCCCTTCCGTCTCGGAGAAGGCTAGGGCAAGATGAGCTGACGGATCTCCCAACAGCGCCAACGGACCAAGTCTCAGCAGAGTTGCGAGCACTGTATGCTTCATTCCAAAAGTGCATCGACCTCCGCGACAAGTACATGCGACTCTCTCGCCAACGCATGGAGGACAACCCCGCCAACTATGACGGCTTATACTCGCCTTCGCCCTCCCCCATCGGCACGCCCAACCCCGATCCATCCTCAACCTCAGCGATTGCGGACGATGATCCAGAACCAAAATTCAAGCCCTGGACGATCTACCCTCCGCCTCCTACACCGCATTGGAAGGAACGCGATCCATTCGCCGAGAGCACCGAGACGACGGAGGAGATCGCGCAAAGGGAGGCCAAGAGGAGGGAGTTTCATTGGGAGAAGGCAGAAGTTCCTGGGAGGGAGCTGGAGGGGAAAAGGAAGAGGTTCGAGCTGGATGCGAATGGCGTGTATCAGGTTTATGAGAGTGGTGCGTGGTTTCGCCTTACGGTGGTTTGGGAGGAGAGGAAAGGTTGCTGATGTGGGAAGGGACAGAGGAATCCACGACGCCGGCTTATGAAGTTCCGACGATCAAGGAATACTTTCAGGATCTCGACGAAGTCCTTTCGGTCATCTCCGATGGACCGGTCAAGAGTTTTGCGTACAGGAGGTTGAAGTACCTCGAAAGCAAGTGGAATCTCTACGTGCTGTTGAATGAGTACAGGGAGTTGGCGGAGATGAAGGTGAGACTCTGTTTTTGTCTCAATTTGTGATGGTGCTGATGCTGTTGCTTAACAGAGGGTTTCTCACCGGTTCGTGTCTCGCGAATAAGCGCTTACGTGGCTTCGAGACTGACTGGCGAAATCTCCACAGTGACTTCTACAACGTTCGAAAGGTGTGTTGAGCTGTAATTCGACATCCTTGTTTCCTGTTCTGATAGTTCCTGTTTCCCAGGTCGACACTCACGTCCATCACTCGGCGTCGATGAATCAGAAGCACATGCTGCGTTTCATCAAAAGCAAGATGAAGCGTTGCCCTGAGGTGGGATTTTGATCTCAACACTATCTCAATGCTCCCGCACTGAACCTCGAGCATCATATCACAGGAGGTCGTCATCTACCGAGACAACAAGCACCTCACCCTTCGCCAGGTGTTCGAATCACTTAACCTCACCGCTTACGACCTCTCGATCGACACTCTTGATATGCACGCTCACCAGGATTCTTTCCATCGGTGAGTTGAGGCCCGAGCCTCAGCCGTTGGAGCTGTCTCGTCGGCGGGATTGAGCGACGGGTTGCGCGAGGTTTCAAGAATGTTGACTGCTGACGCTCAAATTCGCTGATAGATTCGACAAGTTTAACCTGAAGTACAACCCTTTGGGTGAAAGTCGACTTAGGGAGATTTTCTTGAAGACTGACAAGTAAGCACTCCGTTTCGTCAACCCCTCTCGAGTCAGCTCTCACTCGTATGCTGACGCAATTCGCTGCAGCTATGTTGAGGGTCGCTACCTGGCCGAGATTACGAAAGGTCAGTGCTACTTCTTTCCCGGACGTGTCACGCTCGCACGGCGCTAACGCCTTCCCTTCTCTTGCACCACAGAGGTCATCAACGATCTCCAGCAAAGCAAGTACCAGATGGCGGAATATCGCATTAGTATCTATGGAAGGTTCGCTTTTCCATTTCATTCTCGTCGTGACCGGAACGGTCAGCTGACGGGCTGCCCAACCAACTAGGAACCCGGAGGAGTGGGACAAGCTCGCCAAGTGGATCGTCAAGAACGAGCTCTTCTCGGACAACGTCAGGTGGTTGATCCAGATCCCTCGTCTCTATGATGTCTTCAAGAAGAGTGGTGGAGTCCAGAGCTTCGAGCAGGTCGTCAAGAGTGAGTTTGCCGTTCTTGCGACGGGTCGGGTCGAACACGTGGCTGATTGTCGAGTGACAGACATCTTTGGGCCGTTGTTTGAGGTCACGCAGGACCCGACTAGTCATCCTGAGCTTCACGTCTTCCTCCAGAGGGTTGTCGGATTCGATTCGGTCGACGACGAGTCAAAGGTCGAGCGTCGGCTGTACAGGAAATTCCCGCTGCCTAAGGATTGGACGACGACGCAGAATCGTGAGTTGGTCCTTGGCTTGAGAGGTCGAGGTATGGGAATGACGGTAGTTTCCTGCAGCGCCGTACGCGTACTGGCTCTACTACCTCTTCTCCAACATCACGTCACTGAACAACTGGCGACACGACCGTGGCTTCAGTGCGTATCCGCAAGCTTCCGTCCTGAAGCTCCATGAGCTTAGCTTTTCTTCCTTTCAGACACTTTCTGGCTACGTCCGCATGCCGGAGAGGCTGGCGACACGGATCACCTCACCTCCGCGTTCCTCACCTCTCACTCCATCTCGCACGGTATCCTCCTCCGCAAAGTCCCAGCCCTCCAATACCTCTTCTACCTTGAGCAGATTGGAGTCAGTTGCCCTGTTTCTACTATTCACTCCTTTTTTCTGACTATTCCGTTTTTTGACAAAACAGATCGCCATGTCGCCGCTATCGAACAACGCGCTCTTCTTGACGTACGAGCGCAATCCTCTGCCCAACTTTTTCCGGACGGGCATGAACGTCAGTCTGAGTACGGACGATCCACTTCAGTTCCATTTCACCAAGGTGAGCTCCCATTTTCATCACCATCGTACGACGGGATGAAATACTGGGTTGGTGCTGAACGTTCTGGACGACGCGACAGGAACCGCTCCTGGAGGAGTACAGCGTCGCGGCGCAGATCTACAAGGTGAGTCTAGATTCAACCTCTCCGTAACTCCTCCCTCTCCGTACTCACCTCTTTAATGAAAACTTTTGCAGCTGTCTCCTGCCGGTGAGACACGTCTCACACTCCCGTGCTTTTAGGAGAGGCCCGAGCTAAAATTATCTCTCCGGTTGCGTTTCTTGGTGCAGACATGTGTGAGCTCGCGCGCAACTCGTGTCTCCAAAGTGGGTTCGAGATGCAAGTCAAGCGACACTGGTTGGGTGACGACTGGTACAAACCGGGCGTGGCGGGGAACCAGATCCACAAGACGAACGTGCCGGACTTGAGGGTCGAGTATCGGCATCAGACGTTGTTGGAGGAGAGGCAGATGGTGCGTATTGCTCTTTTTCGTTCTTGTTTGCGCATATCCGAAGTTGTTGTGCTTCGTGCTCCCTCGTGAGAGACGAGGGTCCCGGGCCAGACCAATCTCGTCTGAGAGCTTTGCGAGGGGAGCTGACACGTGATCCGCCTCGCCAAACAGGTTTCGCTGCACGCGCACAAGGTCGCCGCTCCTGCGACCATCTCGGACCAAGCGCCGCCAGGGCATGGGATGGTGAACCCGAGTGCCGACGCCGTGGGAGCAGCAGCGATGGGGGTGGGCCCTTCGACGGTGTGAGTTTTGGGTGGTCTCACTCGTCTCGCTACCCCACAGTGGCGCTCTCTCGCGCCAGCCCACTTTGTTGATCCTCCGCCCCGCTAACGATTTTTCTTTTTTATTGTCCTCATGGATGGTTTGCAGGCAGATGAGTGGGATGAGGAATGGAGTTGGTGCGGCGGTGGGAGGTCATTAGAGGCGGCGATGAGTAGCGAACCCTTGGAAGGTGACGATTCAGAATCCTGGGCGCGAGCGGAGAGCTGGTCACCGTCGCCACTATTTTGTTTTAGTACGCGCGCCAGCCCCACTTGGTCGTTTCAAGGGGCGCAAAGCCGCACCTGCAGACGAGGGAATTATTTGAGTATTTACGAGAGTACGTACGCAGGAGGGTTGTGGTACAGAACCAAAGTATAGAGAGGAATGTGAGGGTCTAGATCGCGAGAGATTCGGACACACCGCCTCTTGTGGAGGGCCTGAGCGAGGAGCGTTGACGATCGGGTGGGAGGGGCTGCGCAGTGTTTGGATTCAAGCGCCTGAGGCGTGACGTTTTCCATTTCTCTTCCTTCCCTTCCACCATCTCCACCGCTCGCCGTCCATCTCGCTCGTCCTGCCTGTCGAGCTGCCCAGCTGCCACCGACACCACCGAGCACCTGCGAGCCGAGTTACGAGGTGGGTGTGTGGCTCAGCCTTGCTGTCCTGGCCAGCCTCCCTGCTGGCGCGCGCGCGCTGACCCGCACCTCGAACCACGACGCAGAATCTTTGCCTTGACGCACCCCCGCCCGCCCACGAACAGCAGCTGCTTGCCACGGCCTAGTCGTGCACAACTCTCACCATGTCGCTCACTAGTGATAGTGGTCAGTCTGCCTCCCCGTCCTCTGCTCACGGCTTGCGCTCGACTTGGAGCCTCAGAGCAGTCACCCCCATCCGGCGACCTGGCAGCGCTGACCCGTCGTTTCCTCCCACCAGCGACCAACAAGTCGACGCAGACTTTCGTCACCGCTTTGGTCACTGGTACGTCCTCACTTGCACCACTTGCACTACTGCCGCCCGTCCGTCCGTCTGGCGTCGAGCGCACGCTGACCCTTTTGTCGGTGCTCTCGATCGCAGGTCTGATCACATGCGCCGTGTACCTCACCATCTTCATGGTCCTCAGGACGAGGTTCAGACGCATCTACGCACCGAGGACGTTCATCCCTCCTCCCTCGTGAGCCCGCGAGTTTCGTTTGGGACCAAAAGATCCGGAGAGGAGGCCCGCCACTCCGGACTCCTGGCGACGGAGCTCAGATCTGCGTTGGCGTAGGCCTTGATGCTGACTTTCAGTATGGTTTGAATGATCAAACAGGCAACGAGTCGAGCCTCTACCGCATGGGTTATTCTCGTGGATACCGGCCATTCTCAAGGCGGACGCGTCGCAAATCATCCAGAAGAACGGCCTCGACGCCTACGTCTTTGTCCGCTTCCTTTGGCTCATGGTTGAGATCTTTGTTCCTTTGTGAGTATCCTTTCCTGCTACTCGTCAGGGACGCGACACGGGTCGAGCTGCTCAGCGGCGATGACGAGCAGTCGAGCTAACAACAAGTTGATCATCGCGCAGCATGGTCCTCACGTGGATCGTGATCATGCCCGTCGATGCCGCCGCTTCCAAGGGTACCAGCACTGTGAGTTGCCGTCTAATGCTCAAAAGTCAGAGCGGGAAAACGCGTGGATTGAGGGCAGCGGCGCTGACTCTCCTCGCTCCGATGACGTCCGCAGGGCATCGAGGTACGTGCCCTTCTACGAGAATTTTTCGAGTCCTTCGATTGTGGTTCATGCTGATGTGTGTTTGTGGACAACTTGCAGATGTTTACGTTCGGAAATGTCGGCCTTTCGGAGTCGCCTCGTTACGCTGCCCACCTCATCGTCGTGTGGATCAACACCTGTACGAACCGCTCTATTCACTGTGTGCTCGTGTGCAAAACTCCGTATTGACGTGCTCTCGAATATAGTCTACGTCCTCTACCTCATCAAGCGCGAGTTGGCCGCCTTCGTCGTCCTCCGCCAGGACTTCCTCATGTCGCGCAAGCACGCTATGCTCGCTCAGTCCAAGACCGTCCTCGTCACCGGCGTCCCCAAGGAGCACCTCACTGTCGACGCCATGACCAAGTTCTGCAGCGTCCTTCCTGGTGGTGTCCAGCGCGTTTGGCTCGCTAGGTGCGTTTGAGCAGCTCCACCACGTGTCACGCGCTGTTTCTTACGCTTCTCCTCTTTGTCTCCCTTGCGCCATGCAGGGACCTCGGCGACCTCCCCGACTACTACGACCGCCGTTTGAAGGCCTGCAAGAAGCTCGAGAGCGCCGAGACCAAGCTGTTGAGGCTCGCGGCGAAGGCGATTCGCAAGAACAAGGTCCAGGACGCGCCGTCCCCTTCCGACCTCGAGGCCGACTCGTCCCTCGCTGCTCGCTACGTTCCCGCCAAGAAGCGTCCCTCCCACAAGCTTGGATTCCTCGGACTTTTCGGCAAGAAGTGAGTGCGAGCGTGGGTGGAGAATGGAGGGAAATGCGGAGCTGATTTGTGTTCTTTGAAGGGTTGACACCATCGAGTGGGCTCGCGACGAGATTGCTGAGACCAACAGGCTTTTGGCTGAGGGTACCGCTACTCTCTCAGGTGCCGAGGCTGACGCGAAGGTGTGTTTGTTCCTCCGCGAGTCGTTTCTCGAAAGCTGACCACGTCATGTTTACCAGTACCCTCCCGAGTCCGCCGCCTTCATCCAGTTCAACACCCAGATCGCCGCGCACATGTTCGCCCAGTGCCTCGCCCACCACGCCCCTCTCCGCATGTCGGCGCGCTACATCGAAGTCTCTCAGGAGGATGTCATCTGGTCCAACCTCTCGATCAACCCTTACCAGGCCAAGGTCCGCTACGCCATCTCGTGGGCGTTCACCATCGGCCTTATCGTCGCTTGGGCCTTCCCTGGTTCGTTTTCGAGGTGTCATTTGAGTGGGTGAAGAGAGGAAGGCTGACACGTGATACCCTAAAACAGTGGCTTTCGTCGGTCTCATCAGTAACGTCAGCTCGCTCTGCATCAGTGCTCCTTGGCTCGCGTGGCTCTGCAAGCTTCCTACTCGTGCGTTCTTTCTCAACTCGTGATATGCAACCTACTCACGTTCTCGTCTCCCCCAGCCGTCAACGGTATCATTCAGGGTGTTCTCCCTCCGGTCGCCCTCGCAGTCTTGTTCATCCTGCTTCCGATCGTGTTGCGCTGTGAGTATTTAATTTCATGTATGACGGTAAGGCGAATGACTAAAGATTTTTTGGACTCCCAGTGGCCGCCAGGTTCCAGGGCATCCCCCTCCGCACTCAGATCGAGTTGTCGCTCATGACCCGCTACTTCCTTTTCCTCGTCATCCACGGTTTCCTCATCGTCACCCTCTCGAGTGGTTTGGTTGCGGCCATCCCTCAGATCACCAAGGACCCTGGAAGCGCCGTCACGCTTTTGGCGACCAAGCTCCCCGCCGCTTCGACCTTCTTCTTGACCTACATCGTGCGTTCCACTATTTCGAGGAATGATTTCAAGTGACTGACAGTGGTGGTACTTAGGTCACGACCGCTCTCGGAGCAGCCGGTGGAGGACTCGCTCAGATCGTCAAGTTGATTGTCTACTACGTCAAGCTCTTCATCCTCGGATCTACTCCTCGCTCGGTCGCTGGCATCAAGCTTGGCATGTCTGGTGTCGCCTGGGGTACTTTGGTCAGCCAAGTTGCTTTTCTTGGAGAAGACAAGAGTTACTGACGCCTTGAATTGTAGTTCCCTGGCATCACGCTCCTCACCGTCATTGCTCTCACCTACTCGGTCATCGCGCCGATTGTCACTGGTGTCGCTCTCTTCTCGTTCTTCCTCTACTGGTTCATTTACAAGGTGAGTGAAGCTCGGCATTTTTCTAGAATCAAAAGTGGGGAATCTGAATTATTGTTCTCCTCCAGTACCTCTTCCTTTGGGTCTTTGACTGCCCTCCTTCCAGCGAGACTGGTGGACTTTTCTACCCCAAGGCTATCACCCACATGTAAGATTGATCTTCATTCTGAGTTACTTCGGTACCCGCAACTAACCTGCTGTCCAACCAGCTTCGTCGGCCTCTACATCGAGCAGGTCTGCATGTGTGGTCTCTTCTTTTTGGCTCAGGACAACAACGGAAAGAACTCTGCCATCCCTGAGGGTGCCATTAGTGCGTCGCCTTTCTCCTTTCATCCACGCTGAAGATCCAGCTCGCTGACACGTGGCTCCACAGTGGTCGTCCTCATCGTCCTCACCATCTTCTTCCAACTCACGATGTACTCTGGCTACAAGCCTCTCATCGCGTATTTGCCTCTCTCTGTTGCGGCCAAGATCGAGGAGCTCCAGAGCATCGCCTCGCCTCGTACTTTCAACAACGAGACTCACGAGGAGAAGAAGGAAGGCAGTGAGTGGCTTCGCGACATTCGTTTGCCTTCAGCTGACTAACGAGTTCTGTTTCAGCTTTCCCTCCTCCTGCTCGCAGGTCCGAGGACGGCCAGGGTCTCATCCACCAGTCTTCGGAGGAAGATGCATTGATCGACGATGGCGAACACCTCGACAAGCACGCGTTCGACCACCCCGCCACCTACGAGGTTTGTCATCAGTCCCTTTGCCTTGCAAAAATAGTGATTAGGTGCTTACATCTATGCTTTTCACACTCCACAGGATCAACAAACCGTTTGGTTCCCCGTTGACGAGGCTGGTCTTTACAAGGGCGAGGAGGAGGCGACGCGCGCTGCTGGCGTCAAGGTGTCGACTCAGGGCGCAACGATGGACGCCAAGGGCAAGGTGGACATCACCAGGTCGCCGCCCGACGACCCTTGGGACGAGTCTCAGATGATCTAAAGAAAGCTGGCCGACCCCGCTTTTTTCCGTCTTGTCTATTTCTTGGGACCCTTGAAGTCATGAATCTTATCACTAGCTAGTAGTTTTTTGCACACCGAACAATCGGTCCGTTTTAATTGACAATTTTGAGTTGTTCAAACGTCTTCTTGCGAGGTCAAGAGGTTAAAGAGGTCTGAACAAGTCGTCCGACCCGCGCGAAGGTCAGCGCCGCTCCTGTTCGCTCCCAGGCGAAACTGTTGCCAACTCGCCCCTTCTTTCCGTCCCATTTCTTACATTATGTCGGCATTTGATAGATTCGCCCTGGGTGGCACTCTGCACGACTTTCTACGGTCCCTCGCCTCGCCCCGCTATCAGTACACGACCACAGCATCATCGTCGCCTTCGTCCGCCTCCGCGAGCGCCGCGTACTCGTATGCCGCCTTGCACGGGTCCTTCAGCCAGAGCGATACGCTCGAGTTCCTCGACAGCTCGCTTGTCGGAGAGGATGGGGCGAACGCCGTCCTTAGGGCGTTGGCTCAGCGGCCGGGCTCGCGCGCGATCGCGTTGTCCCAGAACAACTTGGGCGATGCGGGAGTGAGGGCGCTGGTGACGGGGATGAAGAGGTTGAGGTCGAGAGGTGTTGGGTATAGAGTGAGCGAGGTCAACCTATCGGGGAACGAGCTGGGCGACCCGGCGTTACACCTGCTCGCGCTACAGTAAGCTCACATCGTCATGGTGTTTGTTTGTTGTCGTGGATTGGCTGAATGAAGTACGTTCATGGCTATTCAGCTTGCTCCAACCATCACCACATCCGCCAACCATCACCAAACTCTTTCTCTCGTCCAACAACTTCAGTCTCAGCCCCGTCGTCGCCACTTTCCTCGCCACTGCCCTCTCATCCGCTCAATCGACCTTACGCTGCCTCTCATTGACCAACAACCCATCCATCACAACGACCGGAATAATCGCTTTTATCGCCTCTTTAAACCTCGAGCAGTCCGCCCTTACGCAGCTCCACTTCTCCGTTTGCGGCCTCACGCCAGCGACTGTCCGCCCGCTCGTCGGATGGCTCGAGTCTCCAGCAAGCAGCGGGCTGTCAGTGCTGGGAGCCAACGGAAATTTTTTGAGTGCGGCAGGTGTGAGACGGATAGAGCGGGCGGTGGTCAGTGGGCGCTGCTCGTCGCTGCTCCACCTCGAGTGCTTCGCGAACGACGATGTCGACGATTTACCAGAGAAGGAACTCTCGATCGTGGGAGAGCTGGAGGAGGAGGAGAGGAAGTGGGCAGAGTCTGAAGAGGTGGAGACGGGAGCGGCATGGCGACAGAGGCTCACTACGGCGTTGGAGAGGAATCGGAGGGTGCTGAAGGAGACCCGGCACGCTGCACTCGCGTTGCTTCCCAAGGCGAGGATCATTTTTGGAGGGAGCCCAGTGGAGCGGCCAGTAGATGTCGAGGGGATCCGGAGGGGGGTCGAGGCGCTCTCGGATGGCAGTCAACCAGGGTGGAGTGACGCCACGTCATCGGCAACGTTCCCGTTCCTTCGTCTTCCGATCGAACTCCAGGTTCACGTCCTGCGAATGTCCCTCCTTCTCAAACCATCATCCGACGCTCACCTTTACCCGCCATCATCGTCTCCTTCTTCCTCCCTACCGCCACCCAACCACAACGTCTCCGCAACAACCTCGATCCAATCCTCGCCGCTCACCGAATCACAATTCCTTCGACTCCTCTCGTACGCCTCCACTCGAACAACACTCCTTCGAGAATCCCAGATCGTTGAAGGAAGAGTCCCGACGATCAACAACGATGCGTATAGTGGAGTGAAGCCTTCGGGGGAGAGATGGCTCGGAGGGGAGAAGAAGGAGGGAGAGGAAGGGTGGGAAGAGTTTGCTCTGAGGGAGATGGGGTGCGATAGATTCGTGCGATAGTGATGGCTTGGCAAGCTTGATACCACTCTGGAGCAGGTTGGAGGGGTTAGGTAGTCACGGTTCGGGCTGGGACACGTGGCGGCGATTTGGTAGTGATAGGTGGGCGCTTGGTCTTTGTTTCTTGCCATTCTACGCATCTGATGTCCTCTGTGCATGTGTGAGATGGAGGGCGATGATGGGGCTTGGTGTGGGGACGTTTCTCTACCGACAGGGAGGCGCAGATCGAAAGCCACAACAAGCCCTTTTGTTCATCCTTTTAGAGTTCCCGGTCGACAGTAATCTAGCTAAATTTTGGCTACATGAAGGTCATCTTCAGCGCAGGTGGTACAGTTGCCACCGTCGGAAACGGTTCTTCGGCGGAAGTCAACCTTCGGCTGCTTGTCGGAACGCTGCAGGTTGCCAAGCTCGTCGAAAGCTCTTCGACGACGAGAAGCTGCGAGCTTTCTTCCTTCTACCTCCGCTTTTGTAAACACCCATGTCATCTAACAACACCGCTCTAACAGAGGGTCTCTTCGCCCAAGTCCTCGCGGCAGTGCCTCCCGGTACCGACCCATTCCCCGCCGTCGGCAACGCCTTGGAAGCGGTCCTTCTCTACCACCGAGATGCCTTGTTTGACCGTCAAATCATCGGTATTTCTGTCACCTACGGAGTGTGAGCTGTTCTTTCCATCCTTTCGCTCGGATGATCTCTCGGATGGTAGAAGACAAGGAACTGCTGACGTGGCGGCAACATCAAGCTACGCCGTCCTTCTTTGCGTCGCCCTCGCACAAGGATGTCGCCTTCAAAAGTTCTCGCTCTTCCGACTGGAGCACACTTTGCGAGGAACGTATCTCAAACCGCACCTCACGACTTCGTGGCTGATCTGGGCCCTCGTGTTCGTCATCGGTCAGTCGTACTCGTCCCTGCCTCGCTTGAAATCCAGGTCTAATGCAGGTTTTTCCAGTCATTCAAGGATACGTTTGGACCTGCTATCGTCAAGGACACGGAAAGGAAGTACCGGAGATTATCTGGCTGTCCTCGATTGGATACTTCCCTCTCGGGTTAGCGGCCTGGTCTGCAGTAAGTCGAAATACAATAGCGAGCCGAGTAACAATCGCGGGCACTCATCCGAGCCGGTTCCTCGGCTTCTCAGCTCTGGAGTGTTTCAGTCAGCAAGGCGCTGCTCATCAGCCACCCCAAGGGATTCGTGGCGTTCCTCAGCCACCCGACTGTCCTCGCCAGCTTCTTTGTCGTTCTACCGGTGATTTTTCTGGGCCTCATCATTGCCATGGACGCCCTTTCCTACCACTACAACGTACAAAGTCTAGATCGCCTCCATATCGCCCTCGAGCAGCTCGCCGAAGCGAGGTCCGCGTGGTCTGGAGCAGACTCCGACGTCCTGCCTCTCCTCGACGAGAAGGTGCTCGCACCGGCGGCGGGACTAATCGAATCTTCCTTCGATTTTTTGTACTGGTATAAGAAGGTATGGCTTGTGTGGTTTGTCATGGCATGCACTATCGCGGTGGTAAATTCTCCTCACTACACGTGGCACACGACGTCCTCGTCCTGCCGAAGAGGAAGTACGCTGATACATCTTTTTATCCAGGTATTTGTCATAGTTTTAGTACTCCACTCGCTCCAGCTCAAGCGGCAGTTCTTGAATTCACCTCGGATGACCGACACGGCCGTCAGTCGAAGAGTCCTGGGTTCGCTGGCGGCGTTGATAGGAGCTTGCGCCATCGTGTCAACCTTGGAGTGTTAGATGCCTTTCCAAAAGCAGAAGACGTTTATCACTAAACTGATTGACATCTTTTTGCGACCAGTGGCCTACACCGGTATCTGTGCTTGGTTGTGTTTCACCGACATGCTCATTGTTCCCGACGACCTCCAACTGGTTGAGCTGATGGGCTTGTGAGCTCCTCCTCCCAGGCCCCAGGCTTCTAGAAAAAGCACTAATAGCCCTTTTCCCCCCAGATTCGCATTCGCTGTCGCAGGACCTTTCATCGGCGCATTCCTCGTTTTCGAAGACACGCTCCTAGCGGGCCTCAAGACCCTCACGCCCACCCAAGGTCTCAGTGGCTCGACCTCTCGAGACAAGCCCGACAGTGGGAGAAGACTCGCTCCGTCGCCATTGGGTGTACGAGTGGACGTCACGCACGAGTCTCAGCTTTCCAGTACCCACGCAATTGGGCCGGTGGCGGTGGAGTTGGAGGTGCAGTCGAAGGGGAGTAAGGTGGATCTCGAGAAGGGCGAGACGAGTGGGTGGAGTGAGTGAGTGAAAGTGAAGAAAACAGTTTGCTTGGGAGTAACGGCGTTTTTTCGGTTTGATGTCATAATGAAAGCAACTTTCGTCTGTCCGTGACGCTCGCGAAGGCGTGTTACTCTCCCTCGCGGGTCTCTCCAGCTTCACAATTCAAATTCAACTTTCATCAACACCTACTTACGCCTTACCCGCAGTCCTCCTGGCAAACTCGATGAGGGTCCTCACAGGCCTTTTCAAGAGCGAAAAAAAGTCAGTGTCGAGCTTTCGTCTCACGAGATGACACTAGACGACTCGCCTTCCAGTCATTCCAGCACGGTTGTAAGCATCAGGCTTAGACAAGTCCATCACACCAGCGATATCGATGTCTATGGAAAGTGCGGAAACAAAGTCAGAAGCTGTGAGAGCTGGCGAGAGATTGGGTAAAGGGCCACGTACGAGCCCAGCGGATCAGCTCAGACGCGTCCTTGTCGGAAGGCTTGCCGTCAACGATGAGGCCATCAATGAACCTCGAAAGGAAGATGGCAGCCGTGCAGGACTATCGGCATTCGTGCGTCAGGTTTGCTCGCGAGATGGAACAGAGCGGAAGGGGAGAGCTTACGCCGGCCAAGCGACCTCCAGTGTTGCAGAGATCCATTCCCGTGGCTGTGGAACGTTCCCAAGGTCAGATGAGACTTGAGAATAGATGGTAAAGTCTTCCTCACTGTTGATCTGAGACATGTAGCCTACCCAAATCAAGCCATTAGCACCCCTTCCCGCCTCGGAAACGCAAAGGCAGACGACGCACCCTCATCAAGCGGCATCCTCCAGACCCTGTCGTTCTCCGACTTGGAAGCCACCTCGATCTCGCTGTAAAGGTCATCCGAGTTGGAGAAGACACCAGCGAACTGGTTACCCAAAGCGACTGTTGTTGAGGATCGTCAATACCGCCCTCAACGCTCGAGCGAAAAGAAAGAGTCGAAGCGCACTCATCATGGCTCCAGTAAGAGTCGCGACGTCGATGACACTGTGGGGCTTGTGAACCGAAGTACAGTAGTAGAGGGCATCGGCGAGGACCAAACGTCCCTCCGCATCGGTGTTGTCCACTTCGATGGTGACTCCGTTGCTGGCGACCACGATATCTCCCGGTTTGGTAGCGGTCCCTGACGGCATGTTTTCGGTGAGGGGGCAGCAGAGGACAAAGTTGATGGGGATCTTGAGCTTGGCGATGGCCCAAGCGGAAGCGAGGGTCGTGGCGGCTCCTCCCATGTCGGCACGCATCTCCTTCATCGCGGCTCCAGGCTTCAACGAGATTCCTCCAGAGTCGAAAGTGATGCCCTTTCCGACAAAGGCGAGAGGAGCTAGCGAGAGGTGGGTAGCATGTGTTGTCAGCAAAACACCGTCTGAGGCGGTGCGGGCAAGAAAGGGGCGCACCGGCATCCTTGTTGGCATCTCCCTTGTAGATGATCTCCAAGAACTTGAGGGGCTCGGCCGTTCCAGCGTTGACGGAGAGGAACGAGCCCATCTTGCGCTCCTGAGCCCACGCCTTGTCGTACACGTTGATCTCGACGTCGAGGCCCTTGAACTTGTCCTTGGCGAGCTCGGTGAAGATGGTGGGAGTGCAGCGGTTCGCAGGGAGCTCCATCAGCTCTCGGGCAAAGTTCTGGGCTTGGCCGCTGTGGGTGACGGTGAGGGTCAGTGGGGGTCTTGTTGCGCAGAATGGGAGGACGGCGACGGACTAGATCTCGCCGGAGGCCCAGTCGAGCTTGATGAGGCCGTCCTCGCCGGTCTCGCTGGCAAGGGAAGGAGCAGCGTCGACGGCAGGGGAGATGGTGACGGGCTCGAGCAACGCCTTGGCCTGTTCATCCCAGAAAGAGGTGTAAGTGCGTGCGTGGAGAGGTGGGGGAGCGAGCGATATGCTCACGTCGGTGGTCGACTTGAGGTTCCACACCCACGAGGCGAGGGTGGCACCAGTGGCAGCAGCATGGGGAGAGTAGAGAGGGTCGATCTTGAACTCTTTGGAGCTGCACACGCACACGATCCAAAGGTCAGCTCCCCCCCGCACGTCCAGGTGCGCGTCGGTCGCGCCTTGCGCTCGTCGTTTCGTGAAAAGAAAAGGAGACAAAGAAACGGGAGGAGACTGACTTGGCAGCCTTGAGAGCGAGGGTGGCGAGCGCCGCCGTCCTCCTGCTCGACTCTTTGAGGGCGTTGTCGTCCTTGCCCTTCTTTCCGGCGTGTACCGCCACGACGGTTTGTCCCTCGACGCCGTAGAACGTCCTCGTCTCGCCAGCCTTGTTCTTGGGCTTCGAGACAGACCCTGGAGACGAGACGAGGTACAGCAAGGTGTGAGACGTAGGAGGGAAGGCTGGACAAGGATTGCTGCTCACAGAGACGCGAGACTTCCGAGGTCACGCCGGCGGGGATGGACGACGTGACGGCCTGGCCGTCGTGGACGGCGACGTAGAGATCAGACGACATGGCGGATGCGGTGGACGATGCTTGACGAGACAGCGGGCGGAGGGCAAGCGACGCTCGGGGGAGCATGCGGTGGCCAGGACGATGCACCGAAGGCAAGCCGGGGAGGCCACGCGGTCCTGCTCCCTCACGCGAGGTCCCCCCAGGCCAGAAATTGGGCAATACAAACTGGACAGTGGCGCGGGAGACTTTGTATTGCCGATTAGCAATGGAATACAAAACGAGCCCTAAAAATACTATCGCGCAGCAACCCGAGTTCCTGGTCGGGGGGGGGGGGGGGGGGGGGGGGTCACCTCTGCCTTCGTCGTCTCGCTCGCCTGTTCTCGCCTCGCCGTCGACGCTCGTACCCGGCCAGGATCCTCCCTATCTCGTGCTTCGACACATAGTCAGATGTCGGCCTCGATGTCGATCGACCCGGAACTGATGGAGCATCTCTGGGCGAGCCTCAACGCCCGAGGCGGGTCCCAGTCCTTCGTCGACGCCCCCGCCGCCCTCGCCAAGCGCTGCTTGAACCAGTACTCGCTGCTCAACAACGCCCAGGGCCTCAACCCATGCCAGGTCGTCCGTGCCTTGGCCGACCAGTGCCACGACTCGGCCGACTACTATTCGTTGTTCGATTTGCAGGCCGCGGGCGACAACCAGTACCCGCCGCTGTCCCTGCGCCAGAAGGACGAGTGCCTCTGCACGAGTGAGTTTTCCTCCCCCTTTTTCACTACAGTCAAGCGTGGGTGGGAGCACCGGGACGCGGACGCGACAGCAGCTGACCCGCTCCGATGGCCGTGCCCTGCCTCTCTCTGATCTTTCAGTGCCCGCGTTCAACCTCATCGCCGCGTGTGCTGCCTGCCAGTTCAGCTCCGGTGAAGGCTTCTTCAGAGTACGTATCGATGTGTGTTGATGGCTGAACGTTGGGCGGTTAGCTGACCGCGGGCGCGGACGATCACAGTGGCAGCAATACACGGCCAACTGCTCCAACCCGACCCTCGGATTCCCCTACCTCACCTCCGTCGCCGTGCCGGCCTGGGCATGGATCGACAACTCTTACAGCGGCTACAACCTCCAGCAAGCGTACGTTCATCGCCACTGGCCCTCCTCCGTCCGGGTTCGCGGCTCCTAACCGTTTCCGCCCTGCGCGTCAACAGGTTCGCGGTGGCCCAGGACGAGGCAGCCTCAGCGGCCCAGTCGGGCCAGTCAACAAGCTCGAGCTCGACAACAACATCGAGATCAGCAACAACAACCACTCGAGCAGCAACCACCACCACTCCAGCTGCCACCACCACCACCCCCGCTTCCTCCTCGTCTGCTGCCTCGTCCTCTTCCTCCACCTCGAGCACCGCGTCCCAAGCGCTGGCCTCGGGCGCCTCCCACGTAGGGCACGGCCCCGACTCGCCGCACTCGAGCGTCTCTCCTGCCATCATTGGTGGTGTCGGTGAGCTTTTTATTTCTCATTTCTTATCTTTACAACTTCATCATGCTGAGTACGAACTCAACCAGTCGCCTTCGTTCTCGTCGGACTCGGCGTCCTGGGCGTCATCATTACCCTCATCCGCCGCCGACGGCGACGCGCCGCGCTTCAGGGCCAGCGTCTCGGTTCCTCCACCGACCTCCCTCCAGGCGGTGGTCGAAGTTCGTTCGCCTCAGCAGCACCGACGCAACACCCAGAAATGTCGCAAAAATTCTCCGACACGGCCAACCACGTCTCTCTATTTCTCACACCGTCGCGCACGACCACGACGAGTTTCGCTACAAGAACGAGCGTCACGAATTCGGAGTCGTCGGGAGCAGATTATGTTGCGTTCCTTGGTGGTGCTGGAGGTGATCCTGCGGGAGGCAGGATCGTTGGTGGAGGCAGCGGAGACGGCACGAGTTACATTTCCGCGTCGGACGCCATCTCTGTTTCTTCGTCCGTCACGGAGTCGACGTTCGACGACTCGTGGTCCATCTCCTCCCAATCCTCTTCCTCGACTTCGCCCTTCTCGGACAACCACGCCGCGCCGTCCGTCATCACTCTCTCTTCCTCGCGATGGTCGCTCAACACGACTGCCCAACCCGACGCTTCCGCGTCCATGACCGAAGGCGACATCACGGAAACTGAGGAGACGCCAACGGACTACTCGGCGCCGATTAGGAGGCTGCCGCTGAAGCATGCGTCGTCGTTGGTGAACGAGAGTCGGAATCGGGATTCGGTCGTGACGATTGGGACGGTGGAAAGTGGAGTGAGTCGGAACGCGCCGAGTTCGACCGGGGCGGTGTATGCCGAGGGGGATGATGGGAGTTTGAGGAGCTATTAGAGGGCAGCTCTCTGGTGGAGATGGATGGTTTCGGTTTTAGAGGTGGACGACTGTTGTACACAGGTCAGGTTCCGAGGTAGTATTATTTTTGTAGGATGAGGGCAGCGATTCGTGTTTTGTAGTACACAAGCTGTCGGGACTATCTTCGTATTTCTACACTCATATACACGAGCTTACACCACATCGCCCGAGGAGTCAGTCTGAGCGAGGCGCCGGACGGGACGAACGTGTGGCTGAGGTTCAAATCCAGGAAATATCCGGCGGGGGCGGGAGAAGGTTGATACGAGTTTAGGAGAAGGTTCACGGCATAATAGTCCGACGGAGAGTACGGTACGACATCCGGAAAGGGACCAACCCTGGCGCGCGACCAAAGTCCGCGTCCGCTCCGTGGAGGAGCTCTCCTGACGACGGGCGCGCGCTCGCTCGTCCGCTCCTCTGCGCTCCTCTGCTTCCTCCCCTCCACCTCCAGTCGCTGTCCTCCGGTCGTCCCAGTCGAGCCACCCAGAAACTCGCACTACTTTCCCCCCATCGTAAGTCGGCACGTTCGAGCTCTCTGTCGCGGGTCGTGGCACGCGTCCACACGCCGGGCGTCTGCTTCATCCAACCTCCGCGTGCGCCCCGTGTCCGACCCTGGCCATCCCTCATCTCGGGGCACCCCGACCCGAGCTTCATTTCCGCCGTAATTCTGCACGACTTGGTCGACCGTACTGTACCTCGCCCTTATCTCTGCGTCGCGACCAGCCCCGCTCAAAAGTGACAGGAGCCGGGCGCATTGTACGATTCTCGCCCCCCCTCGCGCCGCGCTCAGGCGTACTATCCCCCCCGTTCTATCCAACTCCCATCCACGCGGCCCGATTCCTGTCCTCCCTCCTTCCCTTACCAGTCCTACACGTTTATCTGTACATCCATTCTCCATCCCGCCTTGACGACGGCAAAGATAGGGGGTGCGAAAGGGCGCGCGCACAGGACGCACGCGTTCGAAACGAGGGTCCCTCTGAGCCTGTCCAAGCGCGGGGCGACTGACCTCCGCTTGCCTTCCACTTGCCACTTGTCGCAGAGCAACTCTCCACGACTAGGACCCTTCAGCACTTGGAATTTGCAGCTATGTGTGTAAGTCCACCCACCCACGCCTTTCTTTTCTTCCCGTCCCGCGCGCTCGCCTAGATGTTCGCTCGACGACCAGTTTTCGCTCACCCGTGTTCCTGCGCTGGACTGGTTCCGTTCCTCCAGGGCATCTTCGCGTATGCTTCCTACCTCTGCGAGAGGGTGAGTTTTCGTTCCGTGAAGGAGTGAAGATGCGAGAGGCTGAAGAGGGGTTGCGCGCTCGCAGGACCGCAAGTTCATCCTCGACACGATCCTCAATGGACTCCAGCGCATGGAGTACAGGTGCGTTCGCGTCTCGGCACCTTCTCTAGGCCACGCAGAAGCTGACGAGATCGTGTTTGTAGGGGTTACGACTCGGCGGGACTGGAGATTGAGGGCGACGACCCCTCGAAGCCTCTCGTGTTCAAGGAGGTCGGCAAGGTCCAGTTCCTGAGGAAGCACTGCCTCGAGGCGCCCGTCGACATGGACAAGACCTTCCTCTCCCAGACCAGTATCGCTCACACCAGGTGCGTCACTCTTTTTGCTCGTCTAGAGTGGTTGGGCACGCGCGCGGGACGGGACCCATGCTGAAACGGACTCGGCGACTTGGCGCAGGTGGGCGACCCACGGTGCTCCTTCCAGTACGTTGTCTTTCGTAAAAGTTCGAGCTAGTAAGCTATGGGAGCTGATGGAGGACGTGTTCCAACAGCTACCAACTGCCACCCTCACCACTCTGACGCGACCAACGAGTTCTCGGTCGTGCACAACGGTATCGTGACTGTCCGTCTCCCTCCCCCGGAACTCTGTTGCGCGTATCGAGCTAATCCTGTTTCTGTGTGCAGAACTGTTCGTTGAAGTTTCTGCTGTGTGGGGGTGAAGAGGGAAAGCTAAATGGTGCTGAATTGCTTGCAGACAAGGAGCTCCGCCTCGTGCTCGAGAAGAAGGGCTACAAGTTCGTCTCCGACACCGACACTGAGGTCGCCGCCGTCCTCGCCAAGTACCTCTACGACTCCCAAAAGGGCAAGCCCATCAGCTTCACCGCCCTCATCAAGAGCGTTATCATGGAGCTCGTGCGTGTTCCCCCGGCCCCTCCGCGGAGGAGAACTGTTGACTGACCTCTCGCTCCTTTCCTCTCAATTTCCGCTCGCTCACACGAAAACAGGAGGGAGCTTTCGCGTTCGTGTTCAAGTCAATCCACTACCCCGACGAGGTCGTCATCGCACGACGAGGATCGCCAGTTCTGATCGGAGTCAAGACGGAGAAGAAGCTCAAGGTCGATTTCGTCGACGTCGAGTTCTCCGCCGCTGCCGACTCGGAGGAGGCCACGCCCGCGCCTCCTTCCTCCCTTCTCGCCCCTCCCGTCTCTACCGGCCCTGCCGGCCAGCTCGTCCACTCCCAGTCGAGGGCCTTCCTCTCCGATGATGGCATGCCCCAGCCGATCGAGTTCTTCATCGCGTCCGATGCTTCCGCCATTGTCGAGCACACGAAGAGGGTGCTCTACCTCGAGGACGACGATATCGCCCACATCGCCGAGGGAGGTACGTGGCTTTTCCCGACGTTTCCCCTTCGAGCGTTCCCTCAGCTAATTCCATCGACCCCTCTCCCGAAAATAGAGTTCCACATCCACCGTCTCCGCCGCGACGATGGAGTTTCCGCGATCCGTGCCATCGAGACGCTCGAGATTGAGCTTGCGGCGATCATGAAGGGCTCGTTCGACCACTTTATGCAGAAGGAGATTTACGAGCAGCCCGAGTCGGTCGTCAACACGATGCGTGGACGTGTCAACTTTGATACCCATGCCATCACGCTTGGTGGTCTCAAGGCGTACCTCAAGACTATCAGGAGATGTAGGAGGATTGTGTTCGTGGCGTGTGGAACGAGTTACCACTCGTGTTTGGCTGTGAGTGCTGTTTCGTTTGGGGAAGTGGAAGCGGGGCGGCACAGCTGACTCTGGGGATGATGGGGCAGACGAGATCGATCTTTGAGGAGCTTACCGAGATCCCGGTGTCGGTCGAGTTGGCGTCCGACTTCTTGGACAGGAGGACGCCGATCTTCCGTGATGACGTGTGCATCTTTGTCTCTCAGGTGAGCGAACCCTTCTTTCTTTTCTGTGACGTGGCTATGCGCTGAGACTCCATTCTACGAAACACCAGTCTGGAGAGACCGCCGATACGATTCTCGCCATGCGCTACTGTCTCGAGCGTGGCTCGCTTTGCGTTGGAGTCGTCAACGTCGTCGGTTCCACCATCTCCCGCGAGTCGCACTGCGGTATCCAGTCCGTGCTTGCCCCTCTCTCTTCCTCACAGCTCTCACTAACATTTTCCTGCCGCACCAGCGTCAACGCCGGACCCGAAATCGGAGTCGCCTCGAC
Organism: Pseudohyphozyma bogoriensis; assembly: GCA_024364755.1. Taxonomy (NCBI): domain Eukaryota; kingdom Fungi; phylum Basidiomycota; class Microbotryomycetes; family Chrysozymaceae; genus Pseudohyphozyma; species Pseudohyphozyma bogoriensis. Next base: position 88,378 of record JALBUQ010000011.1, read on the forward strand.
GAAGGCTTACACTTCGCAATACATCGCCCTCGTCATGATGGCCATCCAGCTCGGCGAGGACCGCATCTCGATGACTGAGCGCCGGAAGGCTCTCATCGACGGGTTGCACGAGCTGCCGAAGCAGATCTTGCAGATCTTGCAGCACGACCAGGAGTTCCAGACGCTCGCGAGGACCAAGTTGGGCAAGGAGAAGAGTCTGTTGATCATGGGCAGGGGCTACCAGCACGCGACGTGTTTGGAGGCGGCTTTGAAGATCAAGGTGCGTTTTTTTTTCTGTGGATACTGTGAAACAGGTAGGAGAAGTTGGACTGATTGTTGATTGGGGTCTGGCGTCTTTAGGAGCTCACCTACATGCACTCGGAGGGTATCTTGGCTGGAGAGTTGAAGCACGGTCCTCTTGCCCTGATTGACGAGTCGTGCGTGCTCTTTCCGTTCGATTTTCATCCCGCAAAAACTGATTTGTGTTGCATCAAAGGATGCCGGTCATCTTGGTCATGACGGAGGACAGCATGTACAAGAAGGTTCGCTCTGCTTTGGAGCAGGTCACCGCGCGAAAGGGTACGTTGGTTTCTCTTCCACGTCGGAGGTCCTTCTGTTAAAACCTTTTCTTTCCGTTTAGGTGCTCCCATCATCATCGCCAACGACACCGACACCTCGCTCGACGACACCCAGCACCAGATCATTCGGTACGTTTCCTTCTTTACAAGAGCGCGTCGAGGCTCTTCTAACGGGAAGTGCCTTCGATTCTTAACCCCGCAGTGTGCCAAAGACCGTCGATGCGCTTCAGGGAGTGCTCAACATCATTCCTCTCCAGCTTCTCTCTTACCACATCTCGGTCCTCAAGGGCTTCGATGTCGATTTCCCTCGGTGAGTCGCCGCCTGCTGTGCGGTTGTCGGGGCACGTCAGCTCATTTCTTCTCTCTGGACAGCAACCTCGCCAAGTCGGTCACCGTCGAGTAGACGTTCTCTCGACAAAGGACTCTGTTTTCATGTGTTTTATGCTCTTTTGGCGGTCTTCTTTTGCTCCTTTTGCGTCACCCCGCTCTTCGTTATATGTTTCGGACACTTTAGTTTTCCCACCCCCCGACCCGCGGTTTCACCTCCCTCCATACCGCTACTTGTTCAGCAATTCTAAACCCCTCAGCATTTTCGCAAGCCAGTCTTCTCCAATTGCCCGCGTCATTGTGGAGAGAAAGTGAAGAGAGTAGACGTGTTCGCCGGCCAGACCCCGTCGCGACCGGCTAGAGCAAGACCCCGAACGAGCCGGCGCGCCGAGCGTTCGAGCACCACTTCGTTGCGCTGCCCGTCAATCTCTGCTATCCCTCAATCCCTCCCCTCAACTTGACCCTCAACATCTTGCAGTGAGTAACGTTTTAGTTTCTAACGGCAGGGCATCAGCTTCGGTGGACAGCGAAGAGCACTCGGCCCAGTGCTGCTGGGGAGGGGTCTCGGACGCCTGCGCGGGGTGAGCAACGACGGCGCGTAACTCCCTGGCGATAACAAATAGAAGGCAGACAGGAGACATCCTCTTGGCGACACACAGACACACGGCTCGGCCCGCCGCCCCTTGACGCTGCTTCCCGGAGCGCGAGGCGGGGGGTCTCGCCCTGCGAGCTCCCCCTTCGTACCTCCGGACGCAAGGTTTCGTGAACGCGGTGGGTGGGGTCTTCGCCGTGGGCTGGGCGCGGTACGAAAATAGGTGGAACACCATTGGATTGAGGGGAGATCTGGAGCTAGAGAGGTTGCTAGCTGGGTCACGCGGGTGGTCCTGGTACAGAGGCGATGGAGGGATGCGCGACGGCAGGCATCGAAGGTGCTGGCTGCGACGCGACGCTACGGGAGGAAGGGACCTGAATTACTTTTTGGAGTGAAGTGCTCGTAAGACGCTTTGTGGGGGGGTGATTCTAGTATATAGAAGGAGCCCTACGTGCTCGTTCCCGCGAGGTCGGTCGCGAGGGCGGCGGCGGCGGTGCGGGCGCCACTCTGCAGAAGGCTCGGGAGTGGAAAGTCCCTTTGCGCTCGCTTCCTTCTTTCTCACCTTCTTGCCACCATCTTCCTCTCACCACCACTGAAACTGACTATATATCGAACTATGACCGCCTCGTCAGACGACATGGTGCACATCCCAGCGACCCACTCGCGCATCGTCCTCCTCCGGAGACCCACAGGGCCCATCGACACCTCGCTCGCCGGGAACGGCACCTTTGGGTGGGAGAAGGACGTCCCAGTACAGAAAGATCTTGGTGCAGACGAGGTCCTAGTCGCTGTCGAGTACTTGTCGCTCGACCCGGCGATGCGAGGTCCGTCCCCTGTCCTTCGTTTCTCCGAGATATCAACGTCCTGCGTTGCGTTGCCCCCCTCGCGGGCGGGCATCTACCGATGCTGATCATCATTGTGACGATATTTTGCAGGATGGTTGAACGACACGAGAAGTTATATCCCTCCTGTGGGCATCAATGAGGTCATGCGGTCTGCTGGTGTCGGAAGGATCGCGGCGGTCGGACGCGAGGTGGACAGCAACAAGTACAAGATTGGCAGTTGGGTCTCGGCGACGGTGGGGTGGCAGGAGTTCGCAAAGATGAAGGCGAAGGAGGTCATTCCGATTAGGTGAGATTTAGGTTGTTTTGGTTGAGGGGGGTGGGTTGCTGATTGGAGTTAAAACGTTCAGTGTCAGCGCGAACACGTCGCCTTCGTATTACCTCGGGGCGTTGGGCATGCCAGGTCAGGTACGCCGGCATCCTCTCTCTTTCCAGCTACAACGATAGCTAAGCTTAGCTGCTACCTCTTCAGACCGCCTACTGGGGACTGCTCGATGTCGGCAAGATCCAGGCTGGAGATATCGTCGTCGTCAGTGGAGCTGCCGGCGCCGTCGGCTCAGTCGTACGTGTCGCTCTCATTGCATTCAAGAGCATCGAATTTGACAATGTCCACTGCTTCTAGGCTTGCCAAATCGCCAAAGCAAAGGGATGCAAGGTCATCGCGATCGCTGGAGGAGCGGACAAGTGCCAATGGCTCAAGGACGAGGTCGGAGTCGACGTCGCGCTCGACTACAAGAGCAAGACGTTCAAGCAGGACTTCAAGGCCGTGGGCTACATCGATGTCTACTTTGATAACGTTGGGGGCGAGATCCTTGGTTCGTACCCTTTTCTAGTTGCTGTTGATTGAGGGGTGTCGAGTTGACGCTTCTTTTCCGGTGCAGACTTGGTCTTGACGCGACTGAAGAAGGGAGCGAGGATTGCTCGTAAGTCCCCATTCGTTGATTCTCCCAGCACTCTGAAAATTGTTTCCTGACGGTCTGTTTCACAAATCCTACAAGTTTGCGGTGCCATCTCGTCAGTCTTCTCGCTCCTTCTCCGAACCTCGGCGCGCGCGAGCGTAGCGAGCTCAACACGTGGCGAGCACTTGGAGAACTGACACTTTCCTCTTTCAGAGCATACAACGACCCGAACCCTAAGGGCTTGCAGATGTACCTCAACCTCATTTCCCAGCGTGCCAAGATTGAAGGGTTTGTTCCTTGCCTTGTCATTTGAGACAGGGATCGACACGTTCTAACTGTCTACGACCTTGTAGCTTTATCGTGTTTGACTACGCCTCCAAGTACCATGTCGCTGAAGGTTGGTCGTTTCGCTCTCTCCCATCATTTCTCTCAACTCGAGGCCAACTGACCTCGCAACGCTCCTTCAGCGGACATCTCGAACTGGATCAACTCGGGCAAGATGAAGATCCGCGAGACCCAGCTCGTCGGACTCGAGAAGTGTCCAGAGGGCTTGCAGGGCCTGTTTGCGGGAGCCAACACGGGCAAGATGGTCGTCAAGGTCGGTGGGGCGGGCACCAAGCTTTGAGTTGAGTGAGGGAGGGGAAGCGAGGAGAGGACGCTGGACGCTGTGGGTTTGGTTGTAGCATTATTCTTTTTCCGTGAAAGTCGTCGCATTCGTCGTTCTGTGCCGTTCTTCAGTCTGTGTTCTCCCCGATAATTACGAGTATTCGGTGCAGATCGGTACACAAGCTGAGATAGTAGAGATGAACGGTTCGCGTAAAGCCCGGTGGTTGATAGAGAGTCGCAGGTGACACGTGGTGTTTTTCCGGAAACGACGCATGAGGTCGTAGCATCAAGAAAGGTTACCAGTCAAGAAGGTGTCCTGTTGAGCACAAAGGTACTGTCTCTATTATACCGGGAAAGAAAAGCGCGTGCGTGCAGCTACGAATAACTATATACACCTTGGTAAAACTATACACAACAGGGTCCCCGAACTCCCTCCCAATCCATCACATGCTCAAGCCTCGACCTTCTCATCCACGATCCGATACCTCCTCGCGCCTTGCTTACTCGTTCTGTAGCTCTTCATCTTCTCGCCCCAACACGGCTGCAACTCACTCAGGCTCTTCCTCCCCTTCTCACCCTCCCCAAGCACAACAACAACACCAGGATCCAAGATCCTCGGCCGACTCTCAAACACCAACTCGTCGCCTCCCTCCAAATCGAGCTCCAACGGAACTTCTTGAGCGAGTAGCGAACCCCGGACTTTGGCCGCCGCGGAGCGCACCTTGGGGTAGGGCGAGGAGGCCATTTGCGACCAGAATTGGGGATCGGGGAGTTTCCAAAGGTCGGCTTTGGTGAATTGGTCGTGGGCAAGTGCGAGTTTGATGGTGCTGGAGGGGAAGATTGCGGATGAGACGCTGCTTCAAGGCGCGGGGGTGGAGGAGAGAGAGAAAGACTCACTCGGCAGCCCAGATGTAAAGAGCGGAATGAGAAGGGTTGCTCCATGCGAACTCATCCGACTTCATATCTGAAAGCAAGAGGCAAGGAAGAGGGGGAGATCCCAGTGGCGTTAGTCCCGATCGTCGAGCCCTCGATGGCGAGGCTCAGGAAACAGAACAAGGCAGGGAAAGACGCACAGGCTTCTGAAAGTTTCCTCGCCAATTCGGGCGTCTGGAAACACATCTCGCCCTTGAAGTCCACCAGGTCTGCGAGGATCTCGCGGGCCTCTTGGGCACTGATAAAGAGATGGCCGGGCGACCCGCCGGGGGAGTCAGCGACACCGCGTGGGTGTAGGAAGAGGCGTGGAAGGGGACGGGGAGAGGAAAAGGAGGGTAGAGGACGTACGTGAGGAAGCCAAAGGCTTCAGAGTCCCTCACGGCGTAGTCTACGCGGTCGGCACAGAGAGCTGGCGAGTCGCGTTCGAGGAGCGAGAAGTTGGTCTCTTCAAAGACGCGCGAGGGGTCGAGGTTGTGCGCTCGGAGGATGGCGGGGCTGTGGGATAGTATTTGATGAGTGGTGGATATATGGTGACAGAAGTAGGGAAGGACGGACAGGTTCGTGGTTGCGAGATACTCGTCCTTGTCCTGCGAGTGGGCGAGAGATCAGAGCGCTGCTCTCTGGACGGTGACTGGAGTTCGAGACGTACTTCTTCGTGAAGGACGTATCCGTAGACACCATCAACGACATGAGACAGTGAGGTATGAGCAATATCGTGCAGCAACTGCGACCCAGTGACGATCAGGATCCATCCCAGCCAGTTTTCGACGAGCACGACTCACGGCAGCAGCCTGCTCCTCAATCGTCGCGCCCAACTTTCGCACCAGCAACGCCGCCCCAACGCTGTGCTCATACCGGTCGACAATCCTCCCTTTGAGCTTGCCAACGACGCCGCTGATGCCATGCTGCTGCACGCCCTTGAGGCGCTGGACGGCGTCTGAAGCGATGAGGTCGAGCAGGACGGCGTCCGGCGAGTTCGGGTCGAGGGTGTGCGTGCCTTGGATCGGGCAGGCGATGGTGAGCGGTAGCCGTGAGGATGGCGGTACGAACGGGAGCCCTTCCAGCTGAGCGGCGGGCGACATGATGCGAGGAAATTATAGCGGAAAGTGTCGCAGCAGAAAAGTGCGCCGCCGAGATGATGTTGGCTGAAGCTACCACGCCTCCCCGGACTTGGGGGGACACTTGTGCGTGGACGCAACGCGCACCTGCCCCTCGGTTCGCGGGCCGTTTCTACCGTGGCGACGAAGGTGGTGGCCGCAAACAACGAGAGCAGCAACGCTCACGACGAGCACGAAAAGGGCCACAATTCAGTGGTTGGCTCAAAAGTAGCACGCAATTGGACGAAGGCCATCGACGACGACGAGTGCGAGCTCCCGCTCACCGTAACGACCCACGCTCCGGCAAGCTCGAGCACCCGCTCCGCGTGACTGCTCCCCCCCGTCCTCGCGCCCATCCTCGCCGTCCCCGCCCTTCTACGCCACCACCGTCCAGGATGAGCTCAGAAGGCGACTCGCCAGAATACGTCAAGCATGAGCAGGGATCGAGCGGCGCACACCAGCGCGCAAACACCGCAGGCGCGGGCAACTCTGCCGGGCAGGGAGCGGGCGGGCAGCAGACCCAAAAGAGAGGCGCAAAAGCGTAAGTCGTGTTCCATTTCTCGCTGTAGTGCTGTTGGAGGGGCACTCGAGCTGATCTGTCGACTGGCGTCAGATGCACTGCTTGCCGCAAAGGTGAACCTTAACCCCACTTGTCGCCGGCCTCAGCCCTGTCGTGGGCACACTCACTAACATGTATGGATCGGCTACAGGCAAGAACAGGTGTGTCAACGAGAACGGCATCGCTCCTTGCAAACGGTGTGCCGCGAGTGGGACGCCCTGCGTGTTCGAAACGTCCGCTCCGTCCAAACACTACGACGAAGAGTATGTCGCGCGCCTCGGGCCTCCTCCGACCATCCTCATCCTGGGCTAAAGCTGACCCATTCCTTCGATCAGACGACTAGAACGACTCGAAAAATCCATGGGAGGCCTACAGAGCACCGTCGAAAGCCTGCTCGGTTTCCTCCGGAGCTCCTCTGGAGCTCCGCACTCTTCCTCTCACCTCCCATCTCCTCCCGCCGCCCGCACGACCGCCGCTCAACCCCCTTCGCTCCCCTCCTTCGACCCCAACTCCTTTCAAACCCACCCCCACTCCAACGGCGTCGCGCTCCCCGCCCTCGACCTCCAACCCCAAGTCGCGATGCGCCTCGACGCCGACTTCAACGCTCGCAGTCCCGCGAATCCTCTCCACTGGGACGTCAACCTCGCCGGCACGAGCCTCGCACACACTTACAACCTCTACTCTAATGCCCCTACTGCTGGAACAGCATCAGAAGCCCAGCAACAAGCTGTCCGTCGCGCGTCGGCGCCGCTCGCTCCGACTCCGGTGATCCAGCAGCAACGCGGCCACGTTCATGGACCTGCGGGTCACCACGTCTCATTCCAGTCGCCCGAGTCGACAGACTCGTTCAATAGCTCTATGGCGACTACTCCGGCTGGGGCGGCGGCAGCGGCGAATGGGGCGAGTGCGAATGGGAAGAGGAAACGGGACGAGGCGGCTAGCCCGAACACGTCAGGCCATGCGGAGCATCCTCCGTTGCCAAACTACCGAGCACCCCCTCACCCAATCTCTCAATGTGAGATTGATTTTCCAAGGACTAGAGTCAATCATTGCTGACGCCATATCTGACAGACGGTCTCGTTCCATCCAACGTTCCCTCCGACGACGAGGACGCTCTTCCTACATCCTGTGAGTTTCCTCAACTGCTTCAAACCTCTCCCATCGTTGCTTACTCTCTGTATCCCCTAGCTCTCACCGCACCTTTCGAAGCTCTCGCCGAGGCAGCAGCGGCAGCAGCATCAGGCAGCGGATCCGTCACCCCCGTCCCAGGTCACCTCGGCACGAGCGGGATTCCAGCAGGAAGGAAGCGCAAGAAGAGAAGACGTGTCGCTCCTCCGCCGAACGCCTTCCCGGACGTCATCACCAAAGGGTTGATCTCGGAACCTGTCGCGAGGGAGATGTTTGATTTGTACGTGTTACTTCTGTGTGCTTCATTTGCTGGAAGGCTTTGAAAGCTAACCTGTGTCCTCGACACCGAACAGCTACTTCGCCAATTGCAACAAGTTCTTTCCGATTCTCGACCCAGCCTTCGACACGTTCACCAGCATGCGGAGCCGTACTCCATGGTCCACCGACGCTGTCATCTCCGCCGCCGCGAACCGCGTGCCGAACCCTTCGAGAGAAATCGTCCAAGCTGCTGAGCATGCCACGGAGGAGACGCATGGGATCGCGAGGAGTAGCTTGTTTGGGCCGACAGTGAGGAAGGAGGGCGTGCAGGCTATGGCTTTGGCTGCTGCTTTTGCGGAGTGAGTGTCTCCTCTTTGCGATGATCGTTGGAAGTGTTCACTGACTATGCTCTCAATAGCAACGGTTACCTCGCCGCTGGTCACGCTCTACGGATGGGCTACGAGTTGGGACTTTACCGGGCACTGAAGAAGCTTGAGAGTCGAGGTGCCGACGACGTCCAGTCGCAGGAAGAGGAGGAGGAGTTGATGATCTCAGCGAGGCTCTTCCTCGGTCTTACGTGGCTGGATTTTGTGCTGAGCGACGGGAGTGGGAGACCGCATTTGGTCGACGAGGAACTCGTGTCGGCTGACAAGCTGGCGAGTATGCTCAAGTACGTGTTCCCTCCAGCTTCCTTCCCTTTGGTGCCGGTACTGACAGACTTGACCTCCAGACACCCGCTCTCAATTGACAGCGACAAGCTCTTGGTCGCCATTATCGAGCTCATCGCCGTGCGGACGAGGATCGAGCGTGGATTCGGCGTCGCGATCGAGTCGAGGGCGTTCGAGTTTGCTCGTCGCGCGTCGAAAGATCTGAGTGCTTGGTACAAGAAGTGGGATAACGTTCTTGGTACGCATGCTCCTCTCGTATTGTGTAAAGAACAGTAAACGAACTTCCTTTCTCCTCCCAGCGGAGAAATTCGTCGACACGTCGTTCGAACGCAAGTCGCTCCTGAGCCAGTACTACCTCACTTTGATCTTCCTCTCGACGCGAACTCTCAAGGGCACGCATATCACGGATGTCGCTAGTCTCTCGGCCGAGCACCGCGAGACGGCATTGGAAGCGCGACAAGGTGTGTCGGCTTCATCGTGGCGCTCAGAGAACTAGCGCTGACACCCTTGTCTCGTTTCTTAGCTGCCCAGGACGTTATTGAGCTGTGGCTCAATACGCCAAGTCTGAGGGATGCTTTGCGATACGCTACTCAGTCGACTTTCGTTGACGTCGCTTTCAGCGCTGTACGTCTCTGCGCTCTCAGCTGGAAGGAACCACGTGGTTGACACTTTGTTTCCAGTTGCTGCTGCTCAAGCTCTCTAGATTGTTCCCTGAGGGTGGAGTCGAGTCGGTTGTACAGCAGTGTCACCAACTCTCGTTGGTGCTCTGCGAGTTCCCTCGAGCTGAACGGTACCACATGACGCTTCGGTTCGTCGCTCGACCCTCTTCTGTTCCTGCACATCGACTAAACCCCTTCTGCTTCTCAGCATCGCGCTCGAGCGCTTCTCCAAGGCGTTCAGCATTGACCTCCCGCAGCCTACTCCCGACTTTTCAGCGTTCCCGAGCGACGACGCTCTGATGAGCAGCAACACGATGTACAACTCGTACCCTTCGTTCGACGTCCCTTCGCTCCCCGTGTTTTCGGACCAGAACTGGGTCGGGAACGAGACGGTGCCGGATTGGTTGTCGAACCCGTCGAGTTGGACTTTTGACAGCTTTGACATGTCGGAAGGTGGGTTTTCTTTCTCTTTCCCATCGAGGCTTGAGAGCTGAACGAAGCGATTGCGTGGCAGGATTGGACAAGATCTTCCTTCCGGCTTGGTCGACCCAGATGGATAGTTATATGGGAGGGGAGTGGTGAACTATGGGAGTTAATGAGTGCAAAATTTTTGGCCCCTGGGTAGGGCTGTCGTATCCCCGAGCGGCGGCAGCAGCAGAGCGAGACAGTCAAAAGGGTGAGACCGAGAGTGAGATGTCTTTCGAGTCTCGACCTTCGTGAGACTACGGGTGGGCCCAGGCGGCCTGTTTTTCCAGCCTTTTCAGCCTTGCAACATCTTTCTGCCATTCATGTAATTTTTTTGGTATTGTGTGTAGAACTGGATGCTCGAAATGGAAGGACACGAGTCGAAGCACGAGGGCGGGAGGGAGCCGTCCACGTCGGCGCAAAGCGGGGGCGGGGCGGCGCTTTGTCCGGCTCCGGTTCGCCGCGGTGCCATTCAAGCGGGTCAAAGCAGAGCAGAGCAGAGACGATGATGGAAAGTGAGCAACATGTTGAACGTTTCGAGGGTGGATGTAGGCAGCACCCTGCTCCTGTCGAGGGACATCGATGAGGGATAACCCACAGCGGTCGCAAGTGGCGGGATAGGAGGCGATGCAGGGCAGTGCCCGGGGCTACGTGGCCACCTACGACCGGCTAACAGGACGGCGCCGGAAGAGGTCGGAACCGGGCGCAGGTTCACAGCGGGAAAAGCCTAAACGGGGGTTGGCTGCCTGCTTTGCGCGGCAGAAGGTTGGCCCGCGTGTGAGGGAGGCCGGGGGGCAGGCACCGCGGACCAAAGGGCGACGAGACGAGACGGCGTTCCTGTGGATTTTCTCCGTCGGCCCCCCCGGCCCAAAGCCTCGTCCACGCCCGCCGTCCTTTGCCCTCCTGCCGCCATCCACCAGCTGCTTCAGAAGTATCTATACTTTTAAGGACAAGAAAGAAGAGGACACGTACGTGGACGCACGTCATTTTCACGTGAGTCGACCATTCGGAGCACCACCCTCGTTTCGGGGGCGCGCAGGATCGACGCGCGGCATCTCTCTCTCAAGTCCGCAGGAGGCTAACCGGGGTCCTTCCTCCTTCCTTTTTCTTCCACGATTCTCTCTCGAGCAGACACCTGCCACAACTCTTCACACTTTGTCGCCACTTGTCACCGACGATGCACTCGCCAACGCCGTTGCAGCCGCACCACCGCTCCGACTCTGAGCTCACGCTCAAGGACCTCCACTTTGACGCGCTCCGCCTCACCGACACCGCCCGGATCGTCAGGGCCCCGTCGTACATCTCGGACGAGGACCTCGAGAGCCTGCCACCCCTCGGCAAGAGCGTCGTCGAGGAGGAGGAGGACGCGTTCGCGCGCGCGGCCGTCCAGGCCCTGCGCCACATCCACGCCAACGACGACGGCGACGTCTTCTCGCCCTACGCCCAGTCCCCAGCACCTCCCGACAGCGACGAGAACCCGTACTTTGGCCTCAGCCACCACTCGTCGTCGTTCAGCGCCCGCAGGAGCTACTCGTCCAGCTCGAGCTCCGCCTCGACCCCGGGCTCGTACTCGTCCCTCTCCGACTCGTCCTACTCGTCCCACGACGGCCCCTGGACACCACCACTCTCGACCACCAACTCGCCACCTTCGTTCGCCGCGCCCGGCATCGCATCCCGGAGAGGACTCGCGCCAGGCAAGCTCCACCTCCCGCCGGCCCCTGCGCTCCGGAAGAAGTCGAGCACCATCTCGCCGCGACGCGGGCTCCTCAAGGACAACTTTGGCGGGCTCGAGACGGGACACACGGGCAGGGATATCGAGATTGATGCGCCCCTCACGCCGAGACTCCGGACGAAGCGGTCGAACGGGTTCGCTTTCTGAGCGTTCGAGGGCGGGATTGTTTGTTGATCCCCCTCCGGCAACCTCCGGTCACCCACTACCTACACTCGCTTAACCATACCCTACGTTCGCCTTCCCATACCCTTCTGTTCCATGTTTTTCGCTTGTTACGAGTTTATATTCCCCCCTCCCCTTCCCGCTAGGGTTTGCACATACCCCCTCCCACCAGTGTCGGCCTCGACTCCCGCAACTCGAGGCCAGCCTTTTGAGCCCTTTGCCACTTGAAAACCTTCTCTCTTTTGTAGCTGAAAGCTCTTTTCTTTTGACATACCAACCACCCAATTGCATCGCATTCACAAAAGTGACTTATTCAAACCCAGATCGGGGGTGCTTCCCAGTGAGCATGAGCTTCGAATTATTGCCCACGGCTCGCGCGCCGCCCTCCTCGGCCCCCCTCATCCGGACGAAGCCCTTGCTCAACGCTCAGCCTCCCACCCCGCAAAGCCACCTCCGCCTTCACCCGAATACGTTTTACGACTATTTTTCTCCTTGAAGCTCTTGAAGCTAAACTTGTTTTGAAGCGGTCGTATCTGGGGGTGCAGAGAGAGGCATGATGCAATGAGGCCTCCTGTCGCAAGCCGCGCAGAGGAAAGCTGCGTCGAGCAGAGAGGGCGAGCGTCCTCGCTGTCGAGAGGCCGGAAACGAAATGACCAGGAGTCGGGTGAAACAAGTGAAATACAACAGTTGATAAAATGCGGTTCTTGGTGTTTTCTTCTCCCTCCCTTTTTTCGCCGTTCCTCCGATTCTGTCCGCACCACGTGGACCTCAACCGAGTCGCTGGTACACGTCCCAGTAGGCCTGAAACAAGCAAAGTGTCAGCCGAGCTGGACAAGTACTGCTGGAAATAGTTCCAAGTACTCACAGTATACTCTTCTGGAGTCTGTTGTGGCAGGAAAAAGGTGCAACGTCAGCGCTTCCGTACGAGGGCGAGCAGCCCACAAAACGCGACGCACCATCTCCGCCTGCTCGACATCGCCAACCTCGAGGAACGGCACCATCCGATCTCCAACCTTGATAAGGGGGTTTGGATCGCCATCTCCACCGTCCACCGCCTCGAAATCAAAGTCGTCGTCGTCCTCCTCCTCGTCCAACTCACCAACTGCGACTTCGACCGCCGGCACCGCCTCGCTCGCGCCATTTTGAACCTCGCCATTGGCCTCACCTCCGTCAATTTCCTCCAATCGCGCCTTCTTCCCACTGTCACCCACACTATCCTCCCACCCACCATCCTCAAGCTCGTCCCTACTCCTCTTTCCGCTCCCATTCAAGCTCCCACCGGGCGTCTCAACCTCCGCCGTGAACCCATTCTGCACCTCCGCCGAGATCATCTCCATCTCATCCTCACTCACGACCTCTTCCTTCACAAACACCACAGGCGTAGCAGGCGACGCCGTATCGTCTCCGCCAAACATACTCCCAACGGCAGGCGATTCCGAGCCCTTGACGACGAGGGACTCATCCTCCTGCGCTGCGAGGGTGGCGTAATACGCGCTGTAATCAAGTTCTGGTTCTGGTTCGTCGTCGTTGGGGTCGCCCGTGAGGACGAGGGTCTCGGGCTTGACGTCGGGCTTGGTGTCTTGTGCGGCGAGGGTGACTTTGGCCTCGGCTTCGAGCTGGGCTTGTGCTTTGTCGCCGGAGATGGTTGATTGAGCGATCCAGGACGGGAGTTGGTTTTCGGATCTGGAGAATACAAAAAAGTAAGAAAAGATGAAGCAATGCGCTGGGAACGAAAGGCGGCGAACCGCTTCTTGGCCGCATCAGCTTCACGCTGAGCCTTCATGATGGCCTCATCATCGTCGCCAGCCAACTGAATACGGACAGCTCCCTGAGGAGTGACGGCACCCGTATCGGCAGTGGCGATCGTTCCGGCCGGTCCGTTCAGCTCCAGCCATTTCGCGACGTCAAACCTGGAGCCACGTTGTCGGCCTGCGTCAGCTTCCTTCCCTTTCCTCGCGCAACCATTCCTAGACGAAGAAGGAACCCACCGAGGCAGCACAAAGTCATCCATCTTCTTCAACAAGTCCCTGATCGTCCCCGTCTGCTCGACCAACCTCTTCATCCTATCCTTACTCCCGCGCACCTCCTCCTCGTTCTCGTTGTCCCTGACCTCCGTGTCGCACACGTCGCAATATAATCCGCCGCGATAAGGGTCGACCAGCATGTTGGCGTCGAGTGTACTGAAGGATTTGCGGCACTGAGGACAGACGTAGCCTTGGGATTCGAGCTCCTACAGAGAGAGAAAGGGGTGGTGGAGTCAGCGATGGAGGGGCTGGAAAGATGGGGCAGGCGCACGTTTCGCAACTTGACGTCGATCGTGTTTTGGATCTTCCACATCCTCCACTTGATGACGTCCGTCGCGTGCGAGTAGTCCATGAAGTAGTACGTCCTCTGCTGGGCCTTGGGCGCACCCTCGCGGAGCTCTTGTCGACGGTGGCTGTACGTCGTTCCGCCTGTCAGCTATAGAGACGTGGAAGGAAGCAGGGAGAGACCAACACAGAGATGATCTGATCCTCGATGAGGGTGACGATGATCTTGGCGACGTCGTTGGTTTTCATCCCGACCCGGGTCGCGAGCTCATCATCTCGGAAGCTGGGAGCGGTCAAGCGGGAGGCGGGAAGAGGGGGCGACGAACAGATAGCGAGTGTGTGATGATTTTCATATGAATAGATGGATGCAGGCAATGGATAGAACAAAGGTTCAGCGCGCTGTGAGACCAACGGAGCTTGCGGCCTGCCATCCATCCTCCTGGCCATCCATCCTCGCCTCCACCACTCTACTCCAGACTGTCTAGCTCCTTGACAGCTCCTTTCTCCTTGCACTCGCCCCCATTTCGCCACGCACCAATAGAGAGAGGCAGCGACGACTTACGCTTCCCTGCGGATGAGCTGATCGAGGACGATGCTCTGCTTCGGGCCGTAGAACGCCCTCGACACGCGCTGGATAAGCGTCTTGGCCGTGTCGATCCCCTCCTTGTTGGCCATGGCCTCCTCCCCCTTCTACTTGACGCCCGTTCTCCCGCGAGACCGCCGAGAGAGCGCGGTGAGTTGGCGGGAGCGACGGCGTTGGTGAGGCGACAAGGCCGACGAGTGGGCCAGTCAGACCCTGACTGTGTTGCAAAGGTACTACAGTCGAGTTTGACGAGTCGGTGAGGCGGAGGGGTTCAGCGCCCGAGGGCCGGTCGATGCTTCGCGAGGAGGAAGGAGCGCAACGAGCGGCGAGTGGTCTCACACGCGCAAAGACACAAGCTTGAGACACGTGGCTTCTTGTTGCTGCTGCTTCCACGCAGTGCGATACTTTCCGGAATTCGATCGTAAGGCAGAGTTGGGTGCTCTGAGAGCATGAACAGAAGGTCAAGCCATGCAGCAGTCAGCTGTACTACTGCCGACTATCTCGCTTTTTGCCTGGATTCGGAGCTCGCAGCAATGCAGACATCCAGACAGAGCGCCCTCCATTGTTGACCTTGGCCGCCCCCCCCCCCCCCTTCCCTCCCTCCCTCGCCTCGCCTTCCCTTACCCCTAGCCGATCCACACTTTACACTACTTTTCCTCTTACTATTCAATCGTCTACGACCCGGCAGTCTCCTGTCGTGTGCGGCTCCTAACTCGCAAACTCGGCCTCGGAGCACCAAGAACAAACCCGCGACCGTGCTCGCTCGCTCGCTCGCTTCGCCATGTCCATCTTCTCGCAACAGCTCAAAGGCTACTCGCCCATCCCCCAGTTCAAGGAGTTCGTCAGCACAAGAATATCTTCAGGGAACGACATTGAGCTCGCCGGCGCAGAGGGCGACATGGTGCCATCGTCCGACTCGCGCAGGCGCCGCCTCCTCGCCCTCCTCGCCTACGCCGCCGTCGCCCTCTTTGCGCTCGTCGGCGTGCGGTCTACGCTCTCGACAGTCGTGTACGGCTTTGACGGGATCAGCGGGTTCGACAAGATGCAGAGCGCGATGCGAGCCGCGCCCGCGCTCACGAGGGAGCACAACATCAAGGAGCCCGTCTGTGTGATTGCGAGGACGTACGGCGCCCAGATCCACTACCTCCCCATCTTCCTCCTCGCCCTCTGGAACGCGGGCTTCGACGACGTCCGCGTCTTCCTCCTCAACACGGACGCGTCGATGAGCACCAAGCACCTCCGCAAGGCCGCCAACTTTGCCAACCAGCTCACCGGCCGCGCCGACTACGCGACCTTCCTCGACTGGCCCATCACCACCACCGGCGACTACGGGTACGCCCTCACCGACAAGGCGCTCCTCCACATGTACGACCACCCGGAGCTCAACTGCGAGTACCTCATGATCACCAACGGCGACAACGTCTACTCCCAGTCCACCGGCACCCTCATGCGCCAAGGGTTCGACATGAAGGCCGACCTCATGGGCTTCGACTTCATCTCCCACCACCACTGGAGTGACCCCGTCGTCGAGCACGAGGGCGACGCCGACAAGCGCACGAGCGTCAAGCCGGGCACGAGCATCCTCATCGACGTCCAGTTCAAGATTGCGGGCATCGATTTGGGCGCCGCGGTATTCAAGACAAGCTTGTTGAGGGAGCATGGGCTGACGTTCGAAAACACGGGTGGATAGTGAGTCTTTCTCTTACCTTTGATGGCTGTTGAGCTTGAGCCGGTGGTGCGCGCTCGAGATCAACAACAGACATTGTTTACTTAACAGCCGTCTTACTTCTTTCGCAGTGGATGGGTGAGCGACGGACAATTCATCGAAGCAGTCGACCGCATCGCCAAAAAGACTTTCCAGATGCACGGAGCCTTGTTGTTGCACCAGTAATTTACCTACCCACGGACACTTCTATACCTGGACATGCGTTGGGCGTCGTGCTTTCGCTGGGCTGTCGTCTTCTCTCCCTGCATCTGAACGAAACCACGGGGCCCCGCTCACAGTACAGTACTCTCGTTAGTCTGCTTTGGGCGTTTGTTGACGGTGTCGGCGAAGACCTTCGGTACGGAGTTTCGGGCTCCAGGAGGGTGTCCGTGACGGAAAGTCGGCGCGTGGCTGTTCAAATTCCCTTCGAGCGAGCGCGCTCGCTTCTCTCCCTCCTTCTTCTCCCTTGAAGCACAGCCCTCTGCCTTTGCGCCCTCTTGATCCAACTCGTCCTGCAACCCCTCATCTTTCTGCTCCGCTGAGGAATCACGCGACAGCACGAGTCCTCGCCGAACTGGGTTGACGTGCGCTGCCTGCGTCCTGCAAAAAGGCTCAGCGCTCACTCGTCTCTGTCGACATCTCCACGTTTCATGCCGCTATTCTTCTCTCTCTCCTTCGACCCTCAGGATTTGGACGACTCTTCCTCTGTTCGACTCCATCGTCCGCATCTCAAGATGCTCGCCATGTCAGCCCTTCGACGTTGACCTTCGCGCCGAAGGAAATCTCCCGGAGTGCGCCTCAATTGTCGGAAGCGGCGCCTGGTAATTCAGGCTTCAGCAGAGGAGCCCAGAGTGAGGAGATTAAGAAAGGGCGCTCGAAGGAGGAGAGGATAGGAAAGATGAGTCGGTACAATCAGCTCGACTGTCGTGTCTGAACCCTCAACGACGTGTCGGTAAACTGGGGCGAGCGGTGCCCTTTTTGGGCTCACAGTACAAGCCCAGAGCACTGAGTTTAGCTATGGCTACGCGAAGTTTTATCTAAGAAAGGCTGGCTGACTTCGTTGGAGGATCGCAGGTCGCCGTACGCTCCTTAGAGCCTCCTGTTCATTGCAGGACGCCGACGCTCGAAATCAATGTGCGTCAAAGCTCAGACTTGCCCAAAGTCCACGAAATTAGGGCTTAGCTTACTGTCAGCACTTTGAGGAGTGTAAGTCTCTTGAGTTTCCCAGCACGGGGTCAACAACGCTCTCAACGGAGGGGCTTACGTGGCGCTGACGTGGCCCTTGTCTCTGTTTACGCAGCGAAAGAAAGTTCCGACAAGCAGTGCTCTAGCGGCCTCGATTTGAGTTCGTATGCGGTGAGTGGCAGGTCCGGGTACGCAGCCGGAGTCCTACTTGTGTTCCCGCTCGTTTGGGAGCCCCTCCCAGATCTGGGCACTTTCGTACTCCGCATCCAGTCGGGCCCCCTCCAGCTGTTTGCCTGCCACCCCACCAAACATCCTCCTCCACCACCTCCTACAACGGCTCCCCTCTATCGCATCGCACCTCACCACCAGCAAGCCTTACACGGCGAAGAAACACGTCGTCCTCGTACCCGTCCAGCCTCCTCCGCTTCACCTCGCCCACTCCGGATATCTTAGCTCGCGTCGTCATTGACCGCCTTCCCGCGCCAGGATGGCCGCACAACAATCCCTCCCTCAATACAAAGGCGGCTACCAAGCACTCAGCCAACGCCGACCGTCGACGGGCGAACGCCCCGCCGTGCACATCCCCATCCCGGAGATTCACCTCCCGCCGAGCTACCACTCGCCGACGCGCATCTTGGTGTACGTCGCCGCTGGGATCGTGGGCGTCCTTGCGTTGTTGGGGATCAGGTCGGTGGTGAAGGAAGTGTGGGGGCCAGAGGTAGCAGTGACGGGAGCGAAGAAGATGGTCGAGGCGATGCGGAACGCACCGTCAGTCTCGAGCGACAAGAACGTCAAGGAGCCGGTGTGCGTGATTGCGAGGACGTACGGCGCTCAGATCCACTACCTTCCGATATTCCTGCTCGCCCTGTGGAACTCGGGACTCGAGGACGTGCGAGTGTTCCTCCTCAACACGGACAAGGCGATGAAGACGAAGCATCTGCGCAAGGCGAGCGAGTTCGTCAACCACCTCACGGGGCGACGGGACTTTGCGACGTTTCTGGATTGGCCGATCACGACGACGGGGGATTACGGTTACGCTCTCACCGACCAAGCGTTGCTGTACTTTTACGACCACCCGGAACTCAACTGCGAGTACCTCGTCCTCACCAACGGCGACAACCTCTACTCGCAAACACTCGGGGAGATGATGAAGCCGTGGTTCGAGAAGAAGACGGACCTGATGGGGATCAACTTTGTGTCTCATCACAAGTGGCGGAACGCGACGGAGGAGTTTGATGGGGACAAGACGACGAGCGTCGAGCCGGGGACGAGTGTGACGATGTTTGTCGACTTCAAGCCGTTGCGGATCGACTTGGGGGCCGCCATCTTCCGGTACGATATGCTGAGGAGGAATAACCTGACGTTTGGGAGTACGGGTGGATAGTGAGTGCTTTTTTGGAACGGGAGACAGGAAGAAAAGAGGGAAGCTGACGTGGCGCTCTTTTTAGTGGGTGGTTCAGCGACGGGCAGTTCATCGAGAAGGCTCATGCGCTGTCAACGTCGGCAGTGAGGATGTATGGCACGCTCATGGTACATCAATAGAACATGTTGGGAGACGATGATGGATGGGGCAACTTGTTGCAACCGAAGTGTTCCTCCTCTTCTCCATGCCGCCTCGTCGGGCTCGGCGACGATGAAAGCCGCCCTGTTGTTTCATACAGCTCTCAGCTTTTCCAAAGCCCAGTTTTTGAGTTGTATATTCATGTTGGGCACTGCCGGACGACCGCGCAGGCGCACCGCCTGCCGAGTCCCCTGCGCGACGCCGCCGCCGCTCTTGAGGTGCTGCCGCTCTGCCTCCGACCACACCCTCGTCTTGTCGAATTTCCCGCACCACTCAAAGCCTGAGGATTAGTCGCTAGATTGTGAGTGTTCCAAATCTATTGTGGACCCACCCCGCCAGTTCGTATCCCTTCCTCGGTCGTAGAAGCGCGCCTTCGGCAGCTCCCCACCCCTTCTCCGACCGTACATCTGACCGGTTGCTCCTGCACGCACCCTCACCTCTCCGGTTCAACTACACCCAGAAGATTAGCCCCGACTCCTCTATCTACCGGTGCTCGTCACGAGCACCCTTGTTTACGTCCGCAGCCTCAAACCTCCGTCGTACGAACGCGACCAACCAAGATGGGGTGGATGTCAGTCGTAGCGGGTATCTGCATGGCAGTGGGACCTCCCTTGGCCTGTGAGCACTCTCTTCTCTCTCAGCTGGTAGCCAGCGAGGCGACAGAAACCGACGGAAGAGTGGCATCCTGTGGAGAGGCTGAGCGGAACCCGAGCTGATGAAGCCATGAGATGGCAGACTCCGACCAGTACATTTCGATCCTGAGGAAACACGATTCGAGGGGATTCTCGACGGACATCAGTGGAATCCTGATTGGTGAGTGCTCCGGTTCACTCGAGGCGGTGGGCGAGCGGAAGCCGAGGGGGTCGAGTACGCTGGAGAGTGCTGACCGCGTATATCGTGACAGTCGCCAACATCACTCGTATCTTCTACTGGCTAGGTGAAGAGCTCTCATACGTGAAGAGATGAAGTAGAGCTGACTCTGGCATGTCATCTAGGCGACCGCTTCCAGACGTACCTGCTGGTGCAGTCCATGTTGATGGTCCTCGCTCAGTTCTGTTCGTCTCAATTTCCTTCCGATACACCATCGTAGCTGACAAAATGCCTCAGCTCTGCTCTACATCTGTCTCTTGTACCGCGACAAGTCGACAGGGTTCGTCGACCCGCGATCGGAGGCCGAGATTGATGCGCTGAATGGGAGGACTACGAGTCGACGACCCGGAGGACTGTGGCAGTGGAAGCACTTTGGAAGGTATGCTAAAGTCGATTTGATGCTCAACTAGGCGAGGGGCTGACTCTGACCCGCACGGCGTACACAGCTACCTCGAGTTCACCGCGCTCCTCATCCTCTTCCACTCGGCGACGTTCTTGATCTTCCACAGCTTCAACTGGTACGTCACCGGCCTGGGCTTCATCGCCCTGGGTCTGGAGGCAACCCTCCCGCTCCCTCAGCTGGCCGTCAACTTTGAGCGCAAGAGCACGGCCGGGTTCCGTCACTCTGTCCTTGCCGGTGCGTCGCTCTTTCCCGTTACACGTGGTTCCTTCCGTTCAACCGAATCCCTCAATCAGGCTGGCTCGCCGGAGACTGCATCAAAACGATCTACTTCTTCGTCACTCCCGACAATTCGATCGCGTTCAAAGCGTGCAGTTGCTTCCAGCTATCCGTCGACGTGTTGCTCTGCATCCAGACATGGATGTACCGCAAGCAGACGGCCATCGATATCGAGGAGCGTCAGTCACTGCGTGAAGGTGGAGCTGGAGTCGCTGGTCCTGCTGGAGCAATCAGGGCGGTGGTGAGGCATCATAGGGAGGAAGGAGACGAGGACGAGGAGGAACATGACGGGCCGGCGGACGAGGAAAGGCTTGTAGGCGGTGGAGGAGCGGGAGGGAGGAAATGATACCCACGAAAGATCGTGAAGGCCTTGAAGAATGTTGTACTGCAAGATGGATAGCTGTGTCCAAATCTTGAGGATTGCGAAGAGAGATGAGAGAGAATAGGAGGCCCAGCGCTGACCCAAAGGCGCGCGGAGCTGAGCAACGCGCGCGAGCTTGCCTCAACCCCTCGTTCGCGGCCTCTGAGCAGGGCCTGATACCCTCCGCCTTTCGTCCACTTTCCATCACTTTTCTACCTTTAATCTCCATCGCCGACTGCCCTCGCCTCGTCGCGAGATCCTTCAGCTTTGAGCGCGATGAAGCTGCCCGTGCTCGCCCTCCTGCTCTCCCTGGTGCACCTCTCGTCGGCACTGTATTTCTACCTCGAGGCAGGCGAGAACAAGTGCTTCCTCGAGGAACTACCAAAAGACACCATCGTCGTCGGTGCGTTCCTTTCCCGTCCTTCCTCCCTCTGGTGGCCGAGCGCGACCGACGTGGAAGAATGGGGGGAGAGGGCACCGAGCTCACGCGTTCGTCTTTGTGCGATGGCAGGTCACTACAAGGCGGAGGAATGGGCCGAGTCAAGTAAGAGTTACGTCGTGAACGACCAGCTCGGGATCCAGATTGTCGTGCAGGTCAGTTTCGTCCTTCCCTTCACCCGAAAGCGCGCCGCGTGATCCCAGCGCGCGCGCGCGTCAGCGAGCGAAACGAAGGGGAAAAGAGTGACTGACGAAAAGCATGGTAATGACTCTACAGGAAGTCGAAAGTGGCGACAAAGTCGTCAACACGCGCGGTCTGCCTCAGGGCAAGTTCACGTTCACGTCCCACGAAGCGGGGGACCACCAGATCTGCCTCCGCTCAAACTACACCGGCGGATGGTTCTCGACCCCTCAAGTCCGGATGCACCTCGACATCGCTGTGGGCGAAGCCAAAGTCGACGAGGAAGGCGAGAGGGAGCACGTCAAGGACCTCGCGGGGAAGGTCAAGGAGTTGAACAACCGTCTGGCGGACATCAGGAGGGAGCAGCAGTTCCAGAGGGAGAGGGAGGCAGAGTTCAGGGCGTTGAGTGAGAGGATCAACTCGAGGGCCATGTGGTGGAGCGTGTTGCAGATGGGCGTGCTGTTTGGGACTTGTGCGTGGCAGTTGAGGCACCTCCGGATGTTCTTTGAGAGCAAGAAGCTGTGCGTCTTCCCCTCTCTCGGTTCTTTTATTGCGACAAGCATGGCTGACCTTGTTTTCTGTTGGTACAGTCGTTGATTCCAGCGTCGGCTCATGCTTTGGAGAAAAGGTTGTAGAGGGAGGAAACGAGACGACCCCGCCGTCTGTTCTGGAGTGGAATCTCAGCTCCTGCCAAACAAAATACCATCTCCTAATAAGCCGTATTTTGAGAGACCGTTTGAGCCGGGAAGCAAAGAGCTCGTAGAATGACGTTGGTGGTTCGTCAAGCGCGTCGCGCTGGTCCTGCACGTTACCGAGCACCAGCTCCAATTCGCCCCTGAACTTCCTAGCCACTCAGGAAACAATACCTTCCCTCGGAGTCCCTCTCTCCAAGCTCCTCCCACGTCAGAAGATGGAAAGTGTTCATGATGTGTTAAGTGTCTGTTAGTGCACTCTTACGTCCTTCCGACTACTGTACTCGGACTCTCCACAGCGTGGCTATCAACAGGACTAAACGCAAACTGGAGATCCCTATCCCCCCTCGGCGTCACCACGTCTCCTCTCCCTTCATCCTCGTCCTCCCCTCCTCCGGCAATAGCCTGCGCCGCCGTCTCTCTAAACGACTTGCCCGAGTGCGCCCTCAGCGTGAGATTCAGATCCCCCGGCCGGAGTTTCGGTCTTGTCGGCGACGGCGAATGCTCGTCCTCCAAATTAAGGTGGGTGAAGGAGGTCGAAGAAGAGGTCGTCGAGTGCTCGGAGGTGAAGGAGGATGAGGAGGCGACGGAAGAGGCGGATTCGGGCGAAGGAGATTGAGGGACACCAGTGACGACACGTAGGCCGCTTTTGGTGGGTGACGATGCGGACAACGCCTTGTCGCTGTCGTTGCCCCTCTCGGCGAGTGGTAACGAGGCTGTTGCCACCGAAGGTGAAGGTATTGGGATGGGCGAAGGCGAAGGCGTAGACGAACTCGAAACCGGCGAAGGCGTCGACGCCCTCCCCAACAACGCCGACTTGAATGCGATCCTCCTCCCGACTTTTGGCAACGTCTTGGCCGCCTCTTTAGCTCTCAACGCAGCCTCCTCCTTCGCCCTCTTCGCCGCCGCTTTCGCTGCTTCCGGACCAGCCCCTCTCGTCGTCACCCCCGTCGCGGTCGACCTCGTCACCACCGGCGGTTCCTCCTTCTTCCCGCTCGGTGAAGGGCTCGAAGTCGTCGTCGTGGAAGCGGAAGAGGCGGAGGAGGATCGGGAGGGAGAAGGGAGAGGTCGAGGTTGCCGTCGTTGAACGTAGACGCGGAGTTCGGTTCCGTTGAATTCGGCGCGAGGGGCGGCGGAGGTGATTTCTGAGCCCAGGGAGACGAGCTTCTCGAAATGGCCTGTGCGCGGTGAAGAAAGGACGAGTCAGTTGAAATGCTCGAATACAATGTATCATGTAAAGTTTAGGAGACGCGGCGTGTTTGCAGCGCCCGCACCAAAAACCCCCCACAATGACGTGCCACGCCATTGCGCGCTAAAAAAACCGCACCATGTTCAAACATGGGAACCGGCCTTTCGCAGCGGCAAACACGAATGGGACGGCGATCTTACCTCCTTCCTCTGAATATTTATCTGCGACGATGTGGACCTTGTGTCCTCTTCGCATGGCGACGGTGATGTTGTCGATTGAGAAGCCGGGCAAGACGACGCGGAGGACGACCTGCGTCGGGTGGTTTCTGTCGATGGTCATAGTCGCGCCGGCGGGTTCCGGTCTGGGATCCAAAACTGTAACGAAAGAATAACATCAGTCCCATCTATCCAATGCCGTCCAGAGTCTCCCTTCTCCCCAGCTAGGAGCTGAGAGAGCAGCCCCGATGGAATGTACGAGCGGCGTGGCCCAACCAAGTTCCCCCCAAAAAAGTTCACGAGACTCACATTCCATGTCCTGCCCGCCCTCGACCTTGAAGACTTCGCCGTCTGTGTTCTCCTCTGGCTCGGAGTAGATGTCGCCGCCTGTGGACTGGCCGGACGAGGGGGCGTTGCCCGTGCTGAGCGTACTCTGCCGCGACGAGCCCGCGCTGCAGACGGAGCTCGCGTCCGAGTCGCGGACCCACGGTCTCGACGACGAGCCGAGGCCGATCGAGGCCATGGACGAGAAGGACGAGAAAGTGGAGGCGGAGGTGTTGGTGGACGAGGTGCCGGCGGAGGATGGGCGCTGGGGCTGGTTATTGGCGGAGCGCGAGCGCGCCATGCTCGACGACGCCGGGAAGACGGGGAGCGACGGGGGCGGGTAGGTGGCCGAGTGGGACGAAGTGGGTGAGGACGGAGGGAAGTCGAGCGAGAGCCGGGCGAGGGGAGGGAGGGCGTCGAGGCGAGGAGGGTCGGAGGACGAGTGCTGGCCATGCGAGCGAGCGGCCCGGTCGATGAAGACGAGGCGCGAATAGGGGTGCTCGCTGTCGCCGC
Source organism: Pseudohyphozyma bogoriensis (assembly GCA_024364755.1). NCBI lineage: Eukaryota > Fungi > Basidiomycota > Microbotryomycetes > Chrysozymaceae > Pseudohyphozyma > Pseudohyphozyma bogoriensis. The sequence goes on from JALBUQ010000011.1 coordinate 112,667, forward strand.
TGCCGTGGGAGGAGGTGGTCGTCTCGGACGAGTACGTGTCGGTCGAGGCGAGGGACGAGACGGTGTCGACTGACGAGTCGGACGAGCCTTGGCCCTGAGGGAACGCTGGCCGGACCGTCGACGGCGGCGGGAAGAAGGGCTGGGAGGTGGGCTCGAAAGGCGGCGTCACCATGTCTGGCATCACCAAACAAAGAGCAGACACCCGGGCACCACAGCGACACGAACACCAACAAAAGAATAGATATAGTCAGCGTCTGCACTGTGCCCTCGTCACCCTGCTGCCCGCTCCAGCCACCATCGGTCCTCGTTGCCAGCTTAGAAGTGCGTGCGCGCTCCTGAGTGAAACCCTGTGGCGCCACTCGTGCCGTCATGATTGCGCACCCCCGAGCGAGCATTGCACCCGTGCGACGGCGCATAGAGATGGTGCTCCAGGCGAGGAGGAGGATGGGACTGACCAGCCGAGGCGTCGTCGAGTGCCGGTCCCGCGAGAGCAGACGGCGAGATGGCGGCGGCGGCGGACGACAAACGCGCTCTCGCCAGATGGCGGCGGAGGGGATGAGCACCAGGAGATGGCGGAGATGGGCGGGTGGGCGGGCTCTGGTAGGTGGAGGTGGCCGGGCCAGGGAGTGTAGGTAGGTGCAGATTTTAGGTGGTGTTTTTGTTGGTGGGAGGATTGGCCCAAACCAGAGGAGCGAGCGCTGCGCTGCGACCCAGGGCGCCTGCCTGCCCTCGCTCGCTTCAGCACAAACACTCGCTTCGGGCGTGCATTTCTCGCTCGATTCTCGTCGAATTTTCACGATTCTTTCACTGGAATTACTCTTGCTTCTACAGCTACCAGACCCGAGCTATTGGTCTATTCTGCTACCTCTCAAAGTATGGTTCCTTTACGAGAGGGCGGAGCATTTCTACGGCCGTGCCTAACACGGCGATCGCTTCATACGGATGACGTCGCCGGCAATTCTCCCCCCAGCGTCCCTCGCGCTCGGCCTCCCCGCCCCTCGCTCGCTCCCTCGCTATTCCCGTCACGAGACCGATCCCACGGGTCCCTCCTGTTCGCTCTCCTGGGTCCACAGATTCTCTGCAACAGCAAGCTGCCCAGCCGCAGAAGAAGCTCACAAAAGGACAAGCGCGTGCGAGAGAGCGAGAGAACTTTTTTAGAGTGGGAACTCGCCGCTCAAGGCCACGCGACCGGGCGCAGGCCGACTCAGCCTATGAACGCATCGCCGTCTCTGTGCGCTCTTTTCCCGCCCGTCCTCGCCGTCGGCCAGCCAACGTGGCTCCTCGAATCTCGCACTAAAATCTCTGTGCATAGACACACACACACACACACAGCCTCCTCTCTGTACGTGGATGCACCAGCCCTTTCTTTTGGAGAGAAGGGATCCCCAACAACGACCCGCTCGTGGGACCTTCCTGCACCGCGAAGCTCTCTTGCTGCCACGCGGCACTTAATTCCGGACCAGGACCTGCCCCCGTCTCCGGCCTGAGCCGGGTCTTCGGGGCGGCCAACGACCTCCTTCGATCGCATTTTTGGGCTCCAAGCTGCCCACGAAAGGAAAGATGCAGCAGCGCGCCCCCCGCCTCTCGCTGGAAGCAGCTACAGAGTTGGAAACTGACGGATTTCAATGTTCCTCACAATTGACCCTTCAGTTTTCGGGTCGTCCTCTCGTCGACGTCCGCTCCGGGGGCAAGTCGATTGGGTTGGGCCGCGCGCCCTCGCTGAGAACTGGTTGTCTCAGGTGTCAGGTCAAGGGGTTCCGTGACGTTTTCGCTTAACTTTGTGCTCGATTGGCTCAAATTTGAGTGCACTGCTGCAATCTCCCGCTGGTCTTACTGTGTAGTGTGTACCTGCCAGCGCTTTTCGACCTGATTCACGAAGCAATTCAATCGAAGACTGTACGTGGTGACGAGGTGAGAAGCCCAGTCGTGTGAGTCTGTCCCAACGGCGAGAGAGAGATATGTGCCTCTCGGCGGACCTCCGCCCGAACGTCTGACACCCGGCGTACACCACGTGTTCAACGTGTCACCTCCCTCGCGGCCCGCAGAGAGCACAGATCCGTCAGCTGAGAGGAGAGGACGGCTATCTTCCAAAAGTGTTTCCTCTGTTTGGGAAATAAGCTCATAAATTGCAGCGAGGGAGGCAGGGCTTTCCCCTCTCGCCAGCCCAGCAGGGCAAGCTTCACCGGCCGGGGTTTTCCCATCGCTCTCTGCCGAGGCAGGTGGGTCACGTGAGGCCAGACACTCATTCCAAACAAACATCAGCGAGTCAACGGTACTGTACGTAATTCTAGCTTCGTCCGACTGCTTGTATTTGTCGTCTGGAATGACTAGAACCGATCTGATGACGGCTTGTCGCGCGCGCCGCGCCCGTAGTCCAACCCGGAGGGCGGTGCAACCAAAGATTCGCGCGAGGCGAGGAGCCGATGCGCGTTTGCGCCTGCTTCGGTCAACGCGCTCGCCTTGGCTCCTTCTGTTCCTTCTCTCTACTTTTATCTTCATCTGCTTTGATATTTACTGGACCCTCATCCTCAGTCAGCAGCACCAGCTCTCCCCGCAGCCATGATCACCGACGCGGCTCCCCCGCCACCACCACCACCTCGACACGCCTCGTCCCTCCGCTCACCCACCACCAACTCGAGCATCAGCATGAGCAGCAAGTCCCGCTCCGCTCCCTCGCCGCCTCCAGCAGGGGAAAAGGAAGGCTGGAAAGCGTGGAGCAAGCGCAAGAGCTCGACGTGGGGCCAAAAGGCGTACGTCAAGGGCGTCGCCATCAGCGACAAGCTCGGTCCAAAGGTCAACGGTATGGCCGATAAATTGGGCAGTAGGGCGTTCTGGCCTGTCACTGGGTGAGCTTTGTTCTGCTTTGCTGCTGAGGCGGAGGAGATGGCGAAAGCGTTCGGAGTGGCGGGAGCAGAAGGGGACGAAAGACCGAGGTGTTAACGTAAGCTGCTGTCTACAGTGACTGGCCTCAGGAGATTGAGAAGTGTGCTCAGATCCTCAGAGACTTCACTGGTAGGATCTGTGTTGCGAAGGCGGAAGCTGTGTTCCGGTGGTTTTGCTGACGCGATGCTCTCTCGTCAGTCCACGGCGTCGAGCACACCGAAGCTGAGAAAGCCGCAGCGGGGAAAGGGCTGAGGAAGCAGAAAAAGGTCATCAAGAAGATTCCTTCGAGGGTGAGCTCATCTCGTTGTTCTGTCTAGAGTTTCACGCTGACTGCGACCGGGGTTGCAGGTTGTACGGGGCGCCAAAGCGCTGGTCATCTACACGTCGATGCGAAGCGGGATTGCACCGATGGGCGGTGCCGGAGGAGCAGGAATTCTCATCGCCAGGAACGAGGATGGCTGTGAGCTGCTTTACCCTCTCACAACCTCTACTTGCAAGCGCAAGCTGACGTGTTCCGCTTGCTCTCAGCTTGGGGCGCGCCAGAGTTCCTCAGTCCCAACAACCTTGCGGGAGGGTTCATGATTGGTATTGACGTCTTTGATGCTGTACTCAGTGCGTCTTCGTCCAGTTTCTTTGATACTGTGCTCACTTCACAATGCTGACCGATTCCTCACGCAACAGTCATCCGAACGCAAGAAGCGCTCAACTCATTCACCAAGATGAAAGTCACGCTTGGTTCTGAGATTGGCGTCGCTGCTGGTCCTTATGGTGCTGGTGCGCTCGCGGAGGTCGGCATCGACAAGCAGCCCGTGCTTTCTTACATGAAGAGTCGAGGGTTCTACGCGTGCGTCGATCTCTCTTCTCGCTATTTTTTGCGCGACTATGTAAAACAACAGCTCGCACTACGCTTTACTAACTCTCTATTCTTTTCAAACAAAATAGAGGAGTGGAAGCCCTCGCGCAGGTGTTTGTGCACCGCACAGAAGAAAACGAAATCTGCTACAACTGGCCCGGCATCAAGCCTGCCGACATCAGTGAGCCCCTTCTTGCTCTCCGACTCTTGTTTGAAGCTTTTGCTCACACTCTCACTAATCCTCCCACAGTCGGCGGCAAGGTTAAACCCCCTCTCGAAGTCGCGTCGCTCCACAAGGCGCTCATCGACGCCGAGACGGGCCATGCGCAGAGGATGAAAGGGCTGGAGCAGGAGTTCGAGGCCGAGGTCGGGGTCGAGGTCGTGCAGGATGAGATGGTGCCTGCTGCTGGGAGTGTGCCTGCTCCTGTTCATCAGCAGGACGAGCAGCGTGCGACAGATGCGAGTGGGGGCACGACGCCGTTGCCGACGGAGAATCAATACCCTCCGAACGGTAAGGCCTGACGAAGAGCGGGGTGGTAGCTCGAGCCGATTTAGATATGCTGTACATGTGTTTTGTTCATATCTCTCTGTCTGTAGCTGGACGCTCACTCTGTATATTCGGAGCCATTGCTCTGAGAAAGTAACGTGACGATTTGTACGCCACGTGATCCTCGGCGTGTGGTTTGTGGTCTGTCCACGGCGAGCGAGAGGCGATAGTATTGTTCATAGACAGAAAAAAAATTGCTCCGTGTTTTTTCAAAGCCTGACTCCTCGATGTTGCCGGCTACTCGACTTTTTGGCCCGTAGAAAAAAGGAACGACACGTGCGCCTCGTCCTGGACCGCGTTTCGCACTGTTCTGAAGACTTCACGGCGACGCGCACAAAGGCGGGGGCAGATACAAGGCCGGAGCTAGTCTGTTGTCACCATTGTTGTTGAGGTAAAGAGAATCGAAACGTGGCAGGACCGCTGCCTCGGGAACGAGTGCGCGCGCAGTGTGCACAGTCGATCCGAGCGGAAGTGCGAGCCCGCGCGCCCGAGGTCGGCCTTTGTTGTTCGCTTCCTTCGCTCACATTTTACATCACTTTTCTCTCTTTCGTTCAGATTCCACCCATTTTCGTAGACACTTTCAGTACCGCCGCCCTACTTTCTACCACTCTCAGCTCGCACCACACCGAACCACACGGACGCACGAAGATGGCCGCCGACTTTGAGCTCGCTCCTGCGGCCGCCGCCACTCCCCTTCCACCTCCACCGAAGCGCACAGTCCCACCACCCTCCTACAACTCCTCCACCTGGGCAGCACCAGTCACCTCGCACGCCCCACCGCCGAAGCGCGACCCGTCGCTGCCCGTCGCGAAGCCTGCAGCACCGAAGGACGCGCCGCCGCCGCCGGGGGAGAAGGAGACCTGGCGCGCGTGGGGCAAGAGGAAGAGCTCGGCGTGGGGCAAGACTGCGATGGTGAAGGGTGTGGCGATCAGCGACAACGTCGGCGGACGAGTGAACGGGTGGGCAGAGGTGCGTACGCTCGAGCTTATCTGCGTCGCGCGCGGAGGTGCTGATGCCGTTCACCTAGGTCGTGGGCTCCGAGAGGTTCTGGCCTACGACTGGAGACTTTCCCATCGAGATGGAGAAGGCAGCGAGGATCCTCCGCGCTTTCACTGGTGAGCGAGCTCCCGTGCTCCTGGCTGGACGTTCTCCCCAAGACCGAGGAGCTAAACATAGCCGCGTGCAACCAGTCGACGGCGTCGAGCATACCGTGGAGGAAAAGTCGGTAAAAGGCATCAAGAAGCAGCGCAAGGTCGCCAAAAAGATCCCGTCACGAGTTTGTCGTCTTTCGTCCTCCCCTTTTCCCCGAGTACCGACGCGTACTCATGCCACCTCAACCCGGGCCCGCGCAGATTATCAGAGCAGCCAAGGGACTCGTCATTTTCACGAGTTGCAGGAGTGGAATGGCTCCGTTTGCTGGTGCGGGAGGGGCGGGACTCGTCGTTGCGAAGCTCGACGATGGTAGTGAGTCTTGGCTTTTCTCCATGTGCGTGGCGCGTGTTGGCTGACGAGTTGCGCACGAACCAGCTTGGAGCGCACCGACTTCCATCAGCCCAAACAACCTTTCTGCTGGTCTCATGTTTGGTGTCGTGCGTCCTTCTCCCCATCCCCAGTCAGCTCTCCGGTTCGTGACTAACGCCTGGTGCTAACAACAGGACATCTACGATTGCGTCCTCAGTAAGTTGCTCTCACTTCTCGATGGCGACCTTCTAATTGAAATTGTTGCAACTCTTTACTGCAGTCATCCGAACACAAGAAGCCCTCGACTCGTTCTGCAAGCACAAAGTCACTCTCGGCGCGGAGCTCGCCGTCGTCGCAGGACCATACGGCGCAGGCGCGGCAGGCGAGGTCGGACTCGATCGAAGCCCAGTTCTGAGCTACATCAGGAGTCGCGGATTCTACGCCGGATTTGAGGCCGTCGGACAGATCTTCATCCAGAGGCACGAGGAGGTGCGTTGCGATTTGGTTTCCTTCGACGGCGCCTTTGGTGCTGACATGCGTTGCTTCTTCCTTTCAGAATGAGATGATGTACTATTGGCCCGGTGTGACGCCAAAGGATGTCTGCAAGTGCTTGTTTCTTTCCCTTTCTTCCCCTCGCTCGCTCATACCCTGCTCGCAACAGTGTCCGGCAAAGTCAAGCCACCAGAGCAAGCCGAGTCGCTCTACAAGTCCATCCACGACGCCGAGATCGGTCGAGCTCAACGAATGAAAGGCTTGGACGCCGAGTTCGAGGAGGAACTCTACCCGGATGTGTCGCAAGTCGAGTTGCTGGATGGCGAGGTCCTTCATCTGCCGCCGACGCCGAATCAGACGATCGCGGAGGAAGAGGAAGAGTTGAGGTTGCTGAAGGAGGAGGAGAAGAAGCGGAAGGCATGATGGATGGATGAGGGGAGCACTGAGGAGTAATGGACACTCTGTGGTTAGATTTTGTGAAGCTCTTCGGGCAACGATAAGACGGGAGCTTTGTTCAACGGGACCTCGTGGCAGAAAAAAAAAGCACGAACAGGTTGCAAGCGAGAAGAAAGTAAAACAACACTGCACATAGAACTTCGATCCGTTTCCTACTCTTCGTCGGAGCTCTCCTCCTCCTTCTTCCTCTTCTTCTCGGCCTTTTTCGCCTTGCGCTCCTCAGCCTTCTCGAGCATCTCGTCGTGACTCTCCTGTGTGTGGAGGGATACGATTCGTGATGAGCACAAAGTCGATCAGAGTAAACGGTGGAAGCAGCGTGAACGAACCTGAGTCATGACTTTTGCGACTTCGACGGGCACGCCAGCGCCGAGCAAGACGTCGATCCAGACGTGTTGGGTTTCGCTAAGGGTGTCCCCGGGACCCTTGACCTCACAGAACATCGCCGTCTCGTCATCAGGATTCCAAAGGCTAAAAAAAGGAGGGCATGAGAGAGGGCGGGAATGATTGCTGAGCGAGAACAGACTCACAAAAGATCTGGACAGCCTCCAGACCTGTGACCGATCTCCTCGCAGAAGAGCTTGAAGACGATGGCGAGAGCATGACCTCCGAGGCACTGCCAGACCGGAAGGGGTTTTAGCTTTCAAAAACCTGGACCCTGAGGCTCGCAGTGATAAAGGTGCTAGACTGACCTCGATGATCTCGAGAAGGTCCTCCAGCTCGTAATCCCACTTGACGCCAACGCAGAACGTGCGGCTCTCGCGCTCACGCTCATCGGCCTTCTTCAAGTACTTGGCCGCATGCCCATTCTCAATCGCCTTGAGCCTCTTCTCGATGAGGGGTTGACGAACTGGGATACCTCGGCATTAGCTTGAGAGCCGACAACCACGCAGCCTTACGATAGAACGGACGCACCGATAGCGAACGCATCCGTAGCAAGGTCGAGTGGAGCAGATTGATACGCAGTCTCGAAAACTCCGTCGACAGGTGCGAAGATGATGTCCCAGAAGCAGAGTCCCCAAAGCGTCGTGAGGATCGAGTTCTCGCTGTGGAACCTATGGAGCACGTTCTGCTGTCAGTCTCTGAACCATCACACATCGCAATGGGAGAGGAAATAAACTCACCCTTTCCATCCCTTTCTCTGATACTTCTCCAACGCCAGCTCCTCGACCGAGACTTCAGCGTCGTCGCTCTCCTCTCCCCTCCAAACGCTCTTCAGCCCAGTTGTAGGATCGTCAAGACGCTCGCCAATGATGATGATGCTCTCGGCCTTGGTCAGAACGTCGTCGAACTTGGTTTGTTCCTCCTTCTTGACCTTGAAGCTAGACTCGACGCGGTGAATGCGGCGTTGGAGAGAGAATTTGTAGACTGCATGCGTGGCAACCGTCAGCTCACATCCACCAGACCGGGCCAGACAGATCAGAAACGCACTGAGGTGAGTGTATGGATCGCTCAACGCCTCCACGCAAATATCCTTCGCCTTTTGCTTGCGCTCTTTCAGCAATCGCGCCGCCTTGTTGGTGTGCTTCTTCTCCACCGCGATCTTCTCCTCCGCCGAGGGGTGGGTCATGAGGACGAGAGCGGTTCGATCGTACCACTTGCCGCGCTTTCCTCGACGGTAGGTTTTTTGGCGTAGGAGAGAGTTGAGGAGATCGAGCTCGCTGTCGTGGTCGCCGAGGGAGGCGTAGACTGAAGCGCCCATGGAGATTACGCGAGTGAGCGGCCAGCCTGCAAAGTTCAAGACCGAGCGGTCAGCGCAATAGACCTATGGGCGGATGAATGAGAGACTGACCAGGGTGGAACCTCTTTTTGTAGTAAAGTAGCCCCAGCTCGTCCTCCTTGGCGTCCTTCTCTTCCTTCTTCCCTTCCCTGCAGTACTTCTTCCACATCGGCAAAATCTCCTTCACAAGCTTCACCCCCTCCTGCAACACCGCGTCCCTTTCGCTCTTCCTATCCTCCCCCATCTTGCCCCTCTTCGGACCAGCCTCCAGAAGAATGTCTTCAAGCCTCCTTTCCATCGCCAACGCCTTCTCGTAGTCAATCAGGAGCTCGCGACTAGGAAAGATGGAAAAGGTGCGAGTGATCTCGTAGGTTGGGTACTTGCGCTTGCCAAAGCGAGCGAGGAGTGAGGCGGTGAATGACGTGGTCGAGGAGGAGTTGGAGGTGTAGGCCGTGCGATGGTAGATGAGGGAGAGACGGTCGAAGAGGGAGATGTAGGAAGTGCGAAGTTTGATGCATGGACCTGTGAAGACTGTGAGCGACTGTCTCGCAACAACGAAAGGAGACGCGGGTACCGATGATCTGAAGCGCAGAAGTCATCATCACTCCATTCTGCTTGACCTTGTTCCCCTTCGCGTCGTACTCGAATCCAACGACTTTGGGCTTAACGTCCTCCTTCCCCTTTCCTTTCGTCGACGGACGGAAGAAAGACGCGATACTCTTCTGGTCGGTGGTTTCCTTCAACGCGGCCGTCAACTCGAGACGCTGTCAAAAAGCCACTGTCAACAGGTCGTACTCCTGACGATAGCAAGAAACTCACATTCTTCCCTGCGGTCTTCACCTTCATCTTCTTACCCAACTCTTCCAGCTCTGGCTTGCTCAACATTGCGAGAATCTGCTCCGGCTGCATCGTGGCCAACTCGTCCTCGTCGACCGCGAACCTCGAGTAATCCTCCTCCTGCGCCACGCTCTGAATGCGAGAAAGGTCCGCCTTCAAGTCCTCGTCGTCGGTATCCATCGTGAGATCAATTACTCCTGGGTCGGGCGTCGGCGAGCGAGGTGTCGAAGGGCCCGCAACTGGCCCATCCGGCTGAGGCTGAGGCTGGGGCGAGGCCGGACGGGGGGTGTCGTCGACGGCGAGGCAGAGCGAGGCGCACGCGACACTGACGTTGCTGAGATCGCGTTCGTAGCCGATGCTGCTCTCTCGGACCCAGCCGTGCTTCCTGAGGTAGAGTCGTACGAAGAGGTAGCGAGCTTCGTCTGCACGACGCAGGACAGGAGTCAGCTTCGCCCTTGGTCGTCCTACACACGGTCCCACAACAGCAAGATAAGAGCGTACAGTCGAGATCTTTGAACCTGTTCAGAGCTCTGAGCTCCCTGTCGGTGAACAGGAACGCCTCCTTGGCCAAGACAGCTTCGAGCATCTGCAGCACAAAGATCTCCGCGTCAGCTCGTCCCCCTCCTCGTGCCTTCATTCCTCCGTCCCAACGCACCTCATCTGCAGCCTGAACATAGAAACTGATCCTCTCCTCCGATGCAGCTTCCTCGATCTCGTCTGGGAGCGTGGTGAGCGGGACGCTCGCGGGGACTGGCGTCTGCGAGAGGCGCGGGGTGGACGACGAAGCACGGTTGGCGGCGTCGAAGAGGGACTCGGTGGACGACCTCCTCCTCCTCTTTGGGTCGGGAGCCTCCACCATGGTTCGTCGTGCTGCCGACCTGCTCCGATCGATGCGATTTGTGGCGGCAACAAGTGGGCGAAAGAAGAAAGCGTCGCGCGCTCGGTGGATCACGAGGGCCGCGACGCGACTGGACGCGTGAGCGCAAATTGGTTTTGACAGTGGCCAGTAGTGACATCGTGAGACTTGATTGTCTATCGCACGCATAGTTTCACGGGTCCAGTTTCATAGACTTACTTCCTACAGCAGAAAATCTCGCTGATCCTTGTAGCCTTACGATAACGTGGCGCTCTGGAGTGTTTCCTCAACTTTGCTTATTTCTTCGTGGCATGAAATCGAAGACTCAGCAGGTCAGAATAGCTCGTGGATCTTATAGTCGCATTCCCAATCAAACAGCTCACTTATGAACCTACACACCTCAGACACCAGAACTTAACCAAACACGTTCCCTCTCATTCAATCCTGACCTTCTTCATCGCCCCCTCCTCCTCCACAGGACTCTCCGTCCTACTCCTACTCCGCGCCACGCTCTCCTCTCTCGACGGCACCTCCAACCCCGCAATTCCAGGCCTCGCTTCTTCCTCCGTTCCCTCCCCCGAGCTGTCACTCTCACCCGCTCCTCGGTTCTCCCGCCTCCCTCCTGCCTCCCTTCCATCCCCACCCTCACTTGCACTCTCCTTCTCACCATGACCACCATAAACCTCCTTCACCCTCTGAATCCACTTGTGTTCCGGATCACTCCCAGGAAACAGCCACACATGACTCTCGCCCACCCTCTCCGGCACGACCTCCTCCAAGTCCAAGCTCTTCATCCCATCGCTCGTCAACGCTCCTCCAACAGAGACAGGCACACGATCGAACGCAAACTCGTCGCCGAGTTTGGAGGCGAGGTACCGCACGATGGTGTCGCCGTCTCCGAGGAGGTGGATATCGAAGTTGGCGTGGGTGATGGGGTCGCGGTTGATGAGGATTTGAGGGATCGAGTGGGGCAGGTGCGTGACGATTTGTGAGACGGGTGAGACCTGTTAAGCGGCAATAAGTATTGATATCGAGTGGTATGGCTAGAAAATGTATAAACATACGCGTAGAGAGGTTCCGATGACGATCAAGAGGTCAACCTCTTCTCGGTCCTCCAGCAACTTATGATCAAACTCGTCCGACAGCATTTCCCTGAATCGAAATCGTGACTGCGTTAGTTTACCGCACCTTCTTCCTCAATAGAAACACCCACCCAAAGAACACAATATCCGGCTTGACCAACGGCTTCCCTTCCCATTCACTCCTTGCTTCATCCTCATCCTCCTCATCATCCCTCGCATTCGCCCTGCCATCCCACTTCTCCATCGGCTTCTTCGGCTTCTTCTTCGCATCCAGCAGCGCCTGCTCTTGTGCTTTTTCTTCGTCTTCCTTGGTACAGATTGGACAAAGCGCGACGCGTGAAGCGAAGACGTCGGCTTCGATGGCGGAGCCGGGGAACTGGGTGCGGCAGCGAAGACACGAGGCGGTCGCGAAGGAGCCTGTGAACGGAATTGTGGGTGAGGAAACTGAAGAGCACAAGGAGAGATTGAATGAAAAGTATACCGTGACAGTTGAGCATTTTCTTGACTCCCACGGACTCGAACAAACCGTCGATGTTTTGAGCTAGAAAACACAAATGGGGGGTCGGCACATGTTGCGAGATCAGAAAGACGAGGTGAAAAAGAGGTGCTCACTGTAGTTTCGCAACAGTTTTTCTTCTAGCTCCAACAGCTTCACGAACCGATGACAGGGCGACGGCGTGAAGTTGGACGGGTAGATCTCCTTCGCGAAAGAATAAAACACGTTCGGCCTGGTCAACGTGGTTTCGTCAGGCGGGCGGACGACAAGGCGGACGGCAAGACGCACTGTTGCTTAAAGTACGACAAGTCAAACATCTCCTGAGGATCTTCGAGTTCCCAATGCTCCTCCTTGAGGCGGGCATAGAGTCCTGTCGGCGAACGGAAATCGGGGATCCCGCATGAGGTCTGGTCAGGGAGGTTAGTTTTGGATGAACGAGGGGTCAAAAAGTGCCACACGCACAGAAACTCCAGCACCAGTGAGGACGAGGATCTTTTTGGATTTCTTGATGAGGTCGACGGCGTCGTCAACCGTGTTGTACTCTTCAAGCTTGTCGCGGCTTCGAAGGCTGGAGCGAGCGAGAGCGTGTTAGTGCCGATCGCTGTTGACGGACACAACGCGCGACAGCTTACGCTCTTGAGCAAGCAATCTTGAGTATCCGGATCTGGTCTGCCATAGGAGTGTCTGGTGGCTGTATTGAGAGAAGTTGAGGTCAAGATATGCAGCAAGCAGCCAGGGAAGGTACGCACGAGCATGATGCCAAACGGGAGGAGCAAAGTCCTAATCGGAATGTTTTCTCTCTGCACATATCTCGTGATGAATGCATACAGTCCCTTTTCCTTCAAGTAGTGGATGAGCTCGTCGATTTGATCCTGTGTCCACGCTGCTTCGGCTGAGACGGGACGAACGGACACAGTGGCGCACAGGATCAGCTCTAGCGACAGCGGGTGGGCACAAGGCAAGCGTACCAGCAGCAACGACAGCATCCCAGTCTTCCTCGTCGTCGTCAGAGAGCGAGTCCGAGTCGATGTCCTGGAACGACGGCGGTGAGGTCGGATGTGCTGGTGGAGGGGGCGCGAGAGTCGAGGAGGACGGCACGGGGCCCTGCCCGTTCTCGAGCGGTACGCTGGACGATGATGCCGACAGCGTGTAGATTAGTGATGGATCCATTTCTCACTGTAGCAAGTTTTGCTTGAGCGAGGGAAGCGCCCGGCTCGTGTGGCCCGTCCCAGTCCAAGTGGTGGTCGGGCCGCAGTCTCTCGTCCGCGGACTTTGTCGAGGTTGGCCAACTTTTTTCGTGAGCGGTGGTGTTGCTCTCGCTCAGCTCCGTCCCATCCACGCCTCTGAACTTGACGCAACTATGCCAAAACAGGTACATTCTACTTGTACTTTACATTTGAACATACATGGAAAGCTGATCGCTCAATGGTCGCATCACGACAAAGACGAAAGCAAAGTCGGCGCCCAAGCATGACCCCCTCGCGACGCAGATGTCGGCCGCAGAGACGCTCGGCGAGGGCAACCTCTCCCTTCCAGGAAAGCGACAGAAGGCTCACAGAAAGAGACATCAGGAGGAGAACGTGCGTCCTCTGTCTCTGGACTCGGACGCGAGGACCGCCGCTGACCTTGCGCCGCTCCGCCTCCAACAGCCTACGCTGAACGCCAAGGCGTCGAGAAAGGTCCTGTCGATGGCTCGGGATCAGCAGGATGAGCTGGCGATGGAGGAGGATGATCAGGACTGGGACGAGGAGCTCGAGTGCGTGCTGTCTCCGCGTGAGTACCCGAGGCGAGCGCATGCTGACCTTCTCGCGCGCGACTCTGTAGGAATGTCGAGAGGCTGAATGGCGACGAAGAGGACGAGGAAGAGGACGAAGAGTACAGTGATGATGAGGAGGTCGAGTACGAGGAGCTTGTGCGTGCTCCCATCCGTTCCGGCTCGCCGCTCTCCAGCGAAATTGTTTAGCTGACGCCACCCTGAACGCGCGCGCAGGAGTTCGACGAGGGCGACCAGGCGATCTTGGATTCCTACATGCCGGCAGGACAGTTGCAGGAGGGAAGAACATTGGCGGACTTGATCATGGAGAAGATTGACAGGCAGGAGGAGGCGACGAAGCCAGACGCAGTGCCAGGTGAGCGCTGGCTCGATGGAATAGCTGAGGGGCAGTGGCTGACGAAGCTCACATGTCGCGTTCAGTACGGATGGAGCCCCCACCGGGATTCAACCCTAAGGTCGTGGAAGTCTACACCAAGTTCGTTGCTTCTCTCTCGAGCTCCACTCTACGCGCCGCTGATAACTCTCCTTTTGTACCCTAAACAGAGTTGGCGACCTCCTCTCCCGCTACAAGTCCGGACCTCTTCCCAAAGCCTTCAAAATTCTCCCCACCCTCCCCATGTGGCCCACCCTTCTCATGCTCACCAACCCCGAAACCTGGACTCCCCACGCCACGTATGCCGCGACGAGGATCTTCGCTTCCAACTTGGACCCCAAGCAGTCGCAGAAGTTTTACAAGGAGATCTTGCTCGAGAAGACTAGGGAGGAGATTGGTCAGGGACACAAGCTGAGCGTGCAGACGTACATGGCGTTGAAGAAGGCGATTTACAAGCCTGCGGCGTTCTTCAAGGGTATCTTGTTCCCGCTCTGCGAGGTGCGTCTATACCTTCATTCTGTTGAGTATAGCTAGAGTCTCGGGCTGATGTGTCGTGCGTTGATTTAGAGTGGAACTTGTACCCTTCGTGAGGCTGCCATCCTCGGTTCCGTTCTCACGAAGGTCAGTGTGCCCGTGCTGCACTCTGGCGCCGCTCTTCTCAAGCTCGCCGACATGGAGTACACTGGTTCGTCGGACGTCCTTCCTTTGAAGCTCAAAGCTCATTATTTGGTTCCTTATTATTCAGGACCCAACTCCGTCTTCATCCGTGTCCTGCTCGACAAGAAATACGCCCTGCCGTACAAGGTTGTCGACGCGCTCGTCTTCCACTTCATCCGCTTCAAGCGTGACCCTCGAGTCATGCCCGTCCTCTGGCACCAGTCCTTCCTTGTCTTTGTTCAGAGGTGCGTTTATTGCGCCTCCTTCTTCACATCTCACGTTCGCCGGACGTACTAACGCATACACGTGGCGCTCTCCCAATCAGGTACAAGCAGGATCTCACGGCCGAGCAGAAGGATGCGTTGTTGGATGTGCTTAGGGCGAAGGTTCACCCGCAGATTACGCCGGAAATCAGGAGGGAGATCGTGAACAGCGTGGCGAGGGGAGAGGAGATTGGCGTCGAGGGTGGAGAGCTCCCCGGCATGGAGGTCGAGATTTGCTAGGTGGTGGATATGGGTGGGATCTCGGGTTGGGTAGAGCTAGAGGGTGATCTGTGACTGTTCAATTATTCTTTGTATTTCTCTACCATTCTGGTGGCGTCGGTGTGGTGAATCGGCGAAGCAAAGTCGTTTGTGCTGGATGTGGCAGCAAGCGCTTCGTTGCCGGCGGCATCCAAAACCTAATCAGTTTCGGCACGATAGCAAGCAGAGAGCGGCAAGACGGTCGCTTGTGCGCGCTTCTGCCTCCTACAACACCCTTCTCATCCTTTCCCAAACCTCCTGTTCGTTCCTGCGTCTCAGAACGATGCCACGTAAGATCAAAGTCGCTGCCGCTCAGGTCGGCCGAGTCGACACGGACGCCGACAGGAAGGACACGCTCGCGAGGTTGATCGCGCTGCTCGAGCAGGCCGGTCAGCAAGGCGTCAATTTGGTCGTGTTCCCGTGAGCTCCCTTTCATTCTCCGCGATATTTGGATGAGACGCTGACGGAGGGACGTGACAGCGAGATCGCTTTGACGACGTTCTTCCCGCGCATGGTCGGACTCGACGATGACATGGTCAACAACCCTGAGAAGCTCGACATGTGGTACGAGAAGGGTCCAATCGTTGAGAACCCCAATGTCAAGGTCTGTCTACCTTTCTTTCTTGAGCCTAGTCGAGCTGACATTCCGACGATGCCGCACTCAAGCCGTTGTTCGACAAGGCCACGGAGTTGGGGATCGACGTTCACATCGGGTACGCTGAGCTCACTGAGGATGGAAAGCACTACAACACCTGCTCGTATGTCAAGGCTGGCAAGGAGCTCGCCAAGTACCGCAAGGTAGGTGTTTGACCAGCAATGCTAAACGGAAACCGTGGCGCTGACTAGGTTCGGTGCACCAAGACTCACTTGCCAGGCTTTTCCGAGCCTTTTGCAAACCCAGAGTCTGAGAATCACCTGGAGAAGAGGTACTTCCTTCCCGGCGATACTGGTTTCCAGGTACGCCCCTCCGCAACATCCGCGTTTGCGGACAACGCTGATGGCGGTACACTCCAGGCGTTCCGAGTTCCAGGTCCAGCAACTGACGAGGAGCATGGAGAACCAATTATGGGCATGATGATCTGCAGTGAGCTCTTCTGGACCCGCCGTGCCTTTGGAGTTCGAAGTTCTCTGACACCACGTGGACTACAGACGACCGCCGCTGGCCCGAGTCCTGGAGGAACTACGGTCTGCAAGGTGCAGAAATCGTCATGGTTGGGTATAACACGCCTTTCTTCCAGCCCGAGGCGCTGGGTCATGGACCTGGTGGGCTTCATTGGTTTGCCTCAAGCGGTGCAACTTGCTCGCTGACGCGACCGCCGCTGCTTCAATGCACTTCTTGCACAGACGAGGACCCCGAAGTCCGCAAAAAGATTGTCGAAGGCCACCATCTCCTCTGCATGCAAGCCCACACTCGTCAGTGCCATCCACATTCGCTCAATCTGGAGCCCTCGCTAAACCCCTTCACCCCCACAGACACCAACGCGACGTTCTCCATCTCAAGCGCACGCTGCGGCTACGACAACGGCGTCTCCGGCATGATCGGTTCCTCGACCATCATCCACCCTGAGGGCCACATCATCGCCATCTCGAAGACATGGGATGATGAGCTCGTCGTCGCGGAGATCGACCTCGACGAGTGCAAGCGCCTTCAGGAGAAGACGTTCAACTTTGGGAAGCATAGGAGGATTGAGCACTACCAGAGGCTGGCGACTCAGACTGGTGTAGTCAAGCCACCTAGGGTTGCATAAGGCTTCAGCTAGACCCGCGCTTTACTTCATCGTGCCATATCATTCGAAACCCACGTCACTACCCATCCAAGGACACGATGCCAGTAGGATCTCGTGCGAGAACAGTGTTTACCGCAAAGAACTACCAAAATGGGAATGTACTGGTCATGAAAAACGTCTCTAATTACGTGAGCCAAAAGGTTGGGAGGGAAAGAGATGATGACGAGGGGAGGGGAGGGCAGGGGGGTATCTATATCTAATCACATGAAGCGGAGGAGGGGAATGTAGGAAAGCTGAGGCAAAAGAGAGCACGAAAGATGGAATGTGAAAAGATGGTGTCCATCAAGATCGTTATGAGTGTAAAATGCGGGTATCAAAAGCCTCTCTTTCCCCTCCCCTCTCCCGTCGTCCCTACCCTCCACAGAAATCCACCTCATCGGTTCGGTTTCGGCGAGTTGAACCCCAACGGAATCGGCCCCTGACTTCCTTTTCTCGACACCGCTGCATGCGCCGGTGGTGCGCCTCCCGCGATCGGCGCATTCGCGACCGACTCCCTCTCGAAGCTGTCGTTGTTGTGCGGGAGTGGATGAGGAGGTTGCCGCGGCGTACTGTGGTTCGAAGGAGGGGGTACGCCATAAGCGCTCGCTTGCGGCGACGGCTGGTAGTTCGACGATGGGGCTGGCGAGGTCGCTCCGTCCAGCACGCGAGCGTCCTCCGCCGTCGTCGGGAGGAACATCTCTGACCGCTTCTCGACGTTGTCGCGCTTCCTCTCTCCCTTGTCAACATCCCCCTTCGCACGGTTGTACATCCACAATCCCGCGAACGTCATCGCCATGCCCATCCCTTGCACGAAGCTAACGGTCTGGCCAGACCAGACGATGGCGATGCAGATGACGGCGATACGCTTGATGAGGGACGCGATCGAGTAGGTGACGGGGGAGGTGCGGGCGAGAATGGAGAAGGCGAGGAGGTTCTGAGCGAAGTGGACCGTGCCGTTGAGGAAGAAGAAGAGGACGAGGGAGGAGGTCGAGGCGGTCATGTCGGCTTTGGAAGAGTGGAGTGGCGTCGTGCCATAGAACCATACGGAGAAGAGCGCCGACCCGTCCGACCACAGCCAGATCGGGATCATGAGGAAGAAGGCCATGCCGGAGGAGTAGAAGAGGAGGTTGAGCTTGTCGAGTCGACCTGAGGCTGCTCCCGCCGTCGGGGCCTGCGCTGCGCCAGCCTGGTTCTCCTTCGGGAGGAGCTTCTTGGAAAAGATGTTTTGGGAGACGAAGATGAGGGTCGAGCCAAGGGCGCAGATGAAGCCGACGGCGTTGGCTCGCATGTCGAACGAGCAGGCGAGCATGACGCCGAGAGTGAGCGGGACGAGGGCGATGTACGTGGGTGGGCTGTAGCGGACTTTGAAGAGTACGGCGTACGACGCCACGGTGAAGAGCGGTGAGAGCGCCTATCATACACCAACGTCAGCTTTCCCTCTCCCACCGACCCTAACCACAGCGTGTTCCCAGACGCACCTTGATCGTGTGCACGGTCGACACTGGGACCCTCGCAATCGCCATGCTCGAAAACACGTGCCCCGCGATCTGGAAGAGACTCATCATGAGGGTGCCATGGAACATGCCCTTTGTCGGTTTCTTGATCCCCCACCCTGCCGCCGTGCCGAGACTGCCCCTCCTCGACGTCGAGCCAAGCCCAGCCGGGGGCGGACCGCCGCTTCCTCCAGAGAGTTGCTCGCGCACGCTGAGGAAGAGGACGCAATAGGCGGCGACGAACGCGAACTGGACAAAGGTGAGAGTGACGGGGTAGCGGAACCTGTAACGGGGAAGGGTCAGCTACCTTTCGACCCGTGAAAAGCGCCATCGCGGAGAAGATAAGATTCCGCAATGGAAGGGAGGCGCACCTCGTGAGGATGGTCTTGCCCGTGTTGGACGAGAACGCAGAGCTGAGGTACCACAGGCCACACAGGCCCATGAAGCCCAGGGTGGACGCAGCTGGGATCTTGAAGGTCGGGAAGGCGGGGGCATTGCTGGCGGAGGAGGTGGAGATGGGGGCGCTGGCGTCCTTGGACTGGGCGAGGAACGAGTTGAGGTACGGGAGCGAGAGCTCGGACGAGGACGGGGTGAGGTACGACGGGACTTGGCGGGTCGAGATGGTGTTCTTGGCCGAGAGGAAGAGGTTGTGCAGGAATGTCGAGAGCGTGGTGTCCTCTGCATACTGGTACGTGGGCGTCCGCGAGCGGTGATAGCCAGGCGCGCCGTTCGGGTGGTAGCCCTGGTCAAAGTTGGGCTGCAGGAGCTGCGTGTCCTTGACGTCTAGATGCACCATTTCCGTGCCATCCCGAGAAAGAGAGAGCAAGAAGGAGCGAGGTTAGCGAAGCCGTGGCGGGAGTGCGCGCGCCCCCAAAAACGTTCAAGGAGATGGCGCACCGGTGGGAGCGTCGGCGTAAGGGTTGTACGGCCGCTCGTTGGGCGAGACGTGGCCTGGGTAGCCCTGGCGGTACCGCGGCGGGTGGTCGGCCTGCTGGTGCGGCGCGAGGCCGTTGACTGTCGGGTGCAGCGAGGGATGGACAGCAGCCATCGTGGCGAGCGCGCCACGGGGGCGACGGAGGACGGGAGGCGAGCCGGCGAGGGTGGGAGGCGGGTCAACAGAAACGAGTGGAAGGGTCGACTAGCTCAAGTTTTAGTGCAAGTTTTGCGGCCGCAAGTCGACGAATAGACGGGTGGACGGATGGATGGAAGGAGCTCAAAACGTCGTCGTCGAAGGCTCTGCGCCGCCGCGCTCTTCGTCGGCGGGTCGATCGAGAATCTCGTCAAGTTCGAGGCCTCGCTCTGTTCCGGTCCCGGCAGGCTCAAGGCTCAAGGCTCAGGCTCAGGCTCCAACCCTCACTTCTTTCATCAATCTTTTCGTCATCATCGCACGTGTACCTTCACCTTCCCTTTGATCGCGATCCTTTCTCCGTCCACCGCAACCCCTCGCCACTTCTGTTCTGCCCTCGGTCCGCTCCTCCGACGCCGTCGTCCCCTTCCTCCCCAGCCTTGCTCGTCCGCTTACTCAAGCGAGCATGTACAACCCGATCAGAGGAGGAACTCGAGGAGGTCAGGGAGACTTCAAGTGGAGCGATGTCAAGGACGTGCGTGTCCTCTCCTCTGCTCGTCAAGTCACGCTCTCATCGCGTCGCGCTCGGTTGGGCTGACGCTCTCGCTGATTGCACTCTCAGGACGAACAACGTGAGAACTATTTGGGTCACTCCATCAACGCTCCCAAAGGCCGTAAGTCTTCTCCTGAGCTCCCTGCTTCCCTCGTCTCTGGCTCGCGAGCAGCAAGAGCTGACCCCCCCAAACAAACACAGGCTGGCAGAACGGCAAGGACATCACGTGGTACCTCAAGGACAAGCAAGGAGACGAGGACGAGAGGGCAGAAGAGATCAGAAAGATCAAGGAAGCGGAGGAAGACGCCCTGTCGGCTGCTCTGTGCGTACCTTCCCACCTTCCCAGCAGTCGCCCAGCTAACTCGTCGGACTCACGCAGAGGTTTCGCACCAACTCCGAGAGCACCACCACCACCACCCGTCGACGAGAACGCTGTGGTACTGGCGGAAGCGGCGAAGGCGGCAGAGAAGGAGCGACGGAGGAAGGAGAAGGACGAGCGCAAGGCCGCGCGGGCGACCAAGCGCGCTGAGCGGGAGGAGCGGGGCCACAAGTCGAGCAGGAGGCATCGGGATGAGGATGAGAGGGGTGGGAAGGAGAGAGAACGTGATAGGGATGGTGGGAGGAGGGAGAGGGAGTACGACGATCGCTATCAGCGGAGGGATAGTCGAGACTACCAGTCGTCGTCGCGGAGGGAATACTCGAGGGACGAGTACGATGATCCTCATCGTCGGAGGAGCAGGTCCAGGTCGCCAGCGAGGAGGGGAGGGAGGGACTGATGGCCATTGCATTGAGTGTTGGGCGGTTGGGGCTCGGGAGGCGATGAAACGTGCACAGAAATTCACAGGTGAGTACTCTGTAGTAGCGACTTCCCCTCGGCCGGAGGGGGGGGCAAAGAAACCCTCGTATTCAACTACGTACTGATCGCTGAATTTTTTTGTGAATAGAAGTGCATCAATTTTAATCTCTCCCTCGATAGAAGTGTGTCAATTGAGCGCGCCCAACCTTCACCGCCCCGACCGACACTTCCTGTTCCGACGAGGACCCGCGCGTTTGCTGCTCGGGCTTGACGACGGGCGACGACGGGTCGCTGCACTGCAGTGAGAGTCTCGGAGATTGATGAGAGATTTGCTGCTGATGAGGGACGCGAGTGGCCCCGGTCGCGGGAGTTTAAATCGTGTGCGCGGCCTGAGCTCCCTTTCGTCCTTTGGCCGTTGGTCCGTCGTCCTTGTACGTGGTCCCCTCTGGCGCTCGGCGGGCGGGCGCGGGTTCGAGGGCACTCGGAGAACGCAGACGAGCAATCCTTTTTCCTTTCTTCCTCCCACCTTCGACACTTCACTTTTCTCACTACTTTTGCACCGTTCGTCACCGATGCCGAACAAGAGCACAAAGACGTGGTCGAGGGTGACGGGCGACGTCTACCCTTGCTCCGAGTGCACGAAAGTCTTCCAACGCGTCAGTCGCCGTGCTCTTCCCCTCGCCGCCCTGGCCGACAGCGGTATCTGATCGTCGTCCGTCATTTCTATACATACCTACAGCGCGAGCTGCTCGCCCGCCATGTCAAGAGGTGCGTCGAGATCTTGCCGTCGTCGAGTTGCTCGACGCGGTCGCTGACTCTGATCTCGTGCCTTCCCTCGTCCTCAGCCACATGAAGCTCAAGCCCTGTGCGTTCACCTCCCCTCGCTCGACCCACAAGTCTCACTATTCTCACGATGCTACACATACTTAGACATTTGCAAGGACCCGCACTGCCAGCGCGACTTTGCTCGAAGCGACGCGCTGTCAGTCTGCCCGCTCCTCCTCCATCTCGTCCCTCCGCGCGTCGGCTCCTGACGTTGGCGCTGCTGCTCCCCCACTTTTGTGCAGGCTTCGACACACCCGCCTCCTCCACAGCAGCGTCCCAGTCCCCGAACCTCGCCGTCGCCGTCGTCGCACCCCAAAGTCCAAGCTCGACAGCCTGTCCCCGTCCCCGCCCGCGTCGTCGTCGTCGGCGGCGGCCGCGCGCGCGACCATGTCGAAGAAATCCACCAGATCCAAGCGCGGAGCGGTCGGGATCTCGCGCTTGCCCCGCGATGCCACTCCGATCGACGAGGAGGAGTTTGTCCCAGACGACGACGTCCCGTTCGCGGTGACCGTCGCGCCGCCCGCTCCACTCTCCGAGACCGCGAAGGCCGACTGGAGGGCGACCCAGGCCGCTGGCGAGAGGCACTGGAGGAGGCTCGACTTTCCGAGAAAGGCCGCCGAAGGGAAGAAGTTTGTCGACGAGGATCTCAGCTCGGATGACGACGATGAGTCGAAGAAAGTCGTCGCGTCCGTCGAGGACACGTCGCACGAGGGAGGCGACGCTCCGAGGAACGAGGAACCACGTGTGTCCGGCGGCGACGAGATGGGCTTCGAGGGTGACGAGCAGGTCGAGCAGCTGAACGAAGAGGAGCAGTTTGCTACTTTTTCCAACTTCGACTACGTCCCCCGCTTCGAGCCACGCTGGGAACTCGCGCCCCTCCCCGTCCCATCGCGCCTCGACACGCCGCCGTCGCCAGAGCGCCCCGAGTCGCACTTCGCGATCCCTTACCCGAGCTCGTTCGAGACCCATGCCGCGTACTTCTCCACCCAGTCGTCGTCGGAATACTCGGTCTTCCCATCCCCGCTCAACGCCGAGTACTTTTCGCCGCAGGCTTACGACGACTCGACTTCGCCCGCGCCGTCGTCGTACGACCACCGCGTCGACCACGCCGCACCAGGGTACCAGCAGCACGTCGTCGAGCACGGACTGAGACGCTCCGACTCGATCGACTCGTTCTCCTCCGGGTACACGTTCTTCGCCGAGTCCGAGTACGCGCCCGCCAGTCCGCCCAACCAGCTCGCGCCGGATGTCTACTCGCCAATCTCGAGTCCTCAGTGGGACCAGTCGCAGTTCCAGGTTCGTCTTTTAGAATTCTCCTCTTTCATCAAAAGCTGAGTGCTTCTTCTTCTTCAACAGCCTTCGGTCCAATACGGCCAATACGAGCACATCCCGGCTTGGCAATATTCGACCGAGCATCAGACTCAGCAACACCACTGCACCGCCGACTGCCAGTGCATGCTTCATGGCTCAGGATCGCATTATGAGGACATACAAGCTGTTGGAGGGATGTATTAGTGGATATTCGTCTGTGATAGGTGTGTGCGTGTTGGAGGAGTTGGACATTGTCTCCGTGTTTTCGTGTTGCGTGGCGCGCGCGAGCTGGCTCGCGTTGGGTTTTGATTCGCTACAGACAGTTTTTGTTTTTTATCGTTTGCGAATGGAAGCTGTTTGTTTGTTTTGTCCCTAAAATCGTGCAATACCTTTCCCCTCACTCTCCCAAATCCATCGCACACCGCTTCAGATCGAAAGCTCTCCGACATTCGGCAACTCCTTCGTCTCCTCGAAAAACCTCGCAATCTTGCCGTCCAAATCCATCACGTCCTCTGGGTTATCTCCTGGTCCTCCAGCAAAATGGCCCCAAATGGACTCCATGACATCGAGCTTCGCGTTCGAGCCGATGTACTTGACCTCGAACTCGCTGTCCTCAGGCTGAAAGGACGAAACACGTGGTTGCGAAGAACGGAGGTGAGGTGAGCTTGTGCGGGAGGGCGGAGAGCGGGGAAAGCCGTACAGGAAAGTAGAGGTCTGTACGGCAAGGGACGACGAGGATCTTGGCTTTGATGGAATCGAGAGCTCGGATGTAGTCCTCGGTGGAGGAACGACCGGCTTGCGGATCATGCGTGAATGGCTTGTCGGGGGTGCACGTCTTCGGCGACATTTTGCTCAGCACGGTGATACTTCGTGGATATAGAACTCTTGTGAGCTTACGATGTCTGCGGCGATCCAAGTCCGAAGCATGTGGAGCAGGTTGTTGGCGTCCTTGTGCGCGAAGAGCGGCGTCCAGAAGCTGTCTACAGCTCGGGGCATCAGCATCGGTCGCAGTAAGGTATGGTGTGGTAGCCTCACCCATAAACTGATCCCTTGTAGCACAGTGATAGGGAGCGCCCTTGAACAGCTCTTCTCGATAGAACGCCTGGGAGAAACCTGAGGTGGACAAACACGTGTCAGCTCAGCCCCGCACACGAAAGTTAGGACAAAACGCACCCCACGCAGAGTAGATGGCCGCGAACGCCTCCTTTCCAGCTTGAGGCTGATCCCCAACCGCATAGTTCCCGGCTTTGTAAGCAGGATCGAGCTGGAGCGTGAGGATGAGGGAGCGGAGGAATGTAATGTTGTGGTGCGCGCTGTTGTGACGCAAACGTGGTTGCTTTAGCACCGCTCACTCGGCATAGCAAAGACCCAACTTACGTCCTCGCGGCACCACAGAACGGAACAGCTCGTTCAACCATGTCGGGGTAGGCGACACACCACTGGAAGGTCTGACCCGCACCCATGCTCCAGCCGAGGACCGCGAACAGCTTGGTGATCTTGAACTCCTTCGTGACGAGCTCGTGTTGGGCTCGGACGTTCTACAAAGAAGCTGCCATCAGTCTGCGGGAATTTCAGTCTGTAAAGAGGCAATACTCACGTCATACATGCTCGTGTGAGGGAACTTGACCCCAAGCGCGTGGTTGCTCGGAGACGACGACTGAGAGTTCCCGAACATCGCTGGAATGATGATGAAATAGTTCTCTGGGTTCAAGCTCTTGTGACCCTTGCTGATGAGCCACTCATTGTCCTTGATGAAGCCTAGAAAATATTCCTTCCTATCAGCGAGTCTTGTTCATCATTTCGGAGCGGGGAACCACCCAACGCACCAGAGTACCAGGTCGGGTACAGGATCGCAGGCTTGTCGGGCGACCCGAACGTCTTGTAGGCAATGAACGCATCGGAGATCTCTTCACCTGCCTTCAGAGTAGCTGTGAGTCTCGGGTGCTTCTTCTTGCCGGGCCTCACAATCCTGCTATCACGCGGCCCCACCACACGACGCGCCGGACGCGCCTTATCAGTGAACTCACCTGGGTGACGAAGGTGCCTAGTTGATACGTCTTGATGAGAGCGTCGTCGAAGGCCATTCTGAAAGAAAACGGTGAGAGCTGAGGAGACAAGGTGAGGAGGTCGTCTTATCGAAAGGGAGAGTTGCTCCAGCGGCTTTGGGCGGGCGTTGTCAGCGGAGGAGGGAGCTGACCAACGCGCGGGACACCGGCAGTACCCGAGGACACCTCTTCTCAGCCAGCAATCGCAATTCTGCTACATCGATCACCATGAGTGCTTGGCACTAGAATAGAGAGCAAAGTAATTGGATTTGAGGATTTGAACGACGAACGACGACGACATCGATGGTTGGAGCTCGGCGTAGTGAATTCTCCAGGGGACAGAGCTTCGATGGAATGAACAAACTCCCAAACGAGAGCGTCGAGTTGTAGTACAGATTCCAAAGCAAGACCAAGAGAGAAGCAGAGAGGGATAAAGTGATGCGTAGAGGGGGATGTATCAAAACAAGATGTGGTGCGGGAGAGACAAAAGTAAGGTGTCGAATGGAGGAGAAGGAAGAGGCCCAAAACAAACTTATTTATGCACAAAATGAGAGAGAAAGAATTAAAGCACCCTAGACCCTCCTCGCCTGGAACAGCCTTCAATCACCCGATCAAAGAGACATCACACCCTCCATCTCGTTCTCGTCCACATCCATCGTCACGTCCTTCACCGCCGACGGCTGGCTGTGATGCGCTCCATTGGGCGACGTGATCCTCCCCTCAACTCCCTTCCCCTTCCCTTTCGACTCCCCTCCGTTCGTCGGCGCCTCTTCCGACTCGGCGTCACCTGAACTCTCCGTCTCGTCGTCGCTCCCGACACTTCTCCTCCCCTGCTGTCCCGACGTCGAAGGCCCCGGTGCGGCACCGAGGACCGCATGATCCAAGCTGACTGGTGTTACTTGGAGCCACGGGTACTTGCCGGACTCGGCGAGAGTAGAGAGAAAGGTCGAGTTCGGGGGCGTTGCCGCGTCGAAGTTGTTGTTATCGGGGGCTGAGGACGACGCGCCCGCGATGGCCATCGCGACGGGGTGAGAGGAGGAATCGACGTCGTCTTCGGGGTTGTAGGCGACTGCTGAGGGACGGTGGTGCTCGCTGATGTCAAGCGGCACGACCTGGCCGTCGGCGCCTGCGACAGCGATAGAGGAGCGGCGTGCGTCGTCAGGCTTCGGAGAGCGAACAGAAGGTGCGCGCGATGTCGAGTTGACGCCGTCCATCGCTTCTGCGGCTTCCTCTGCCTCGGCCTCCTCCTCCACAGTTTCTGGTGGTGCTACAGCGACGGGCTCCTCTGGCTCGTAAGGCTCGATCTCGACTGTCGAAGTAAGCAGGTCAGTTACGCCACTGAGAAGTACGAGAAACGTTGCAAGGCGCGCACCATCAGCTTCGAGATCGGCGTAGGTTCGACAAAGCGGGCATGAGAACCCAGGGTAGTTTTGATCAATCAGCGGTCGGATGCATTTGAAGTGCTATTTTCGCCCAAAGCCGTAGATGTGAGCACGGGTGTTTCGGCCAAGTGGTGAAAGGTGCGGACGAACCGTGACGTGAGAGCAAGGTGCGATGAACAACGCTTGACAGACTGTCACTGGATAGAGACCTGAATGCAAAGGTTTCACATTAAGTTAAATTGAGAACAGCGAGCGGGGAAAGAAAGAAACTCACAGATGCAGCAATCGGTGACGCTCGCCATGGGTGCCGTCGCTTTCTGCGTAGGGGCGGCGGACATTGGCGCACCGCCGCTCGACGAGTTTCCGTTGACGTCCATCTGTGATCCTCCTCCCAACGCTCTGAGCTGAGCCAATGCTTGAGTGCTGGTCACGAGGCACCCGGGAGAGGTGGAATCAGCACCGCCTCCCATTCAAAAGCCACCTAAGAAGCAAACAAAAGACGACTCGACTCACTTGAAGTTGTTCATACCCCTCTGCCACGCCCTGTTGAGCTCGATCCTCATCTTGACGCATCTGTAGATCTCCTCCGTTCCGCCCTGGTAGTCGACGCCTAGCTGGAGCACATCGCCATCCTTGACCGGGAACGGCTTGCTCTCCACGCCCGGACCCGAGAGACGGATGTGGTTGAGGAAAGTGCCACTAGAGGACTTGGTGTCCCTGATGTAGAACTTGCCGAGGTCGTCGCACCAGATTTCGGCGTGCCCACGCGAGACGACCTTGGACTTGAACGCGATGCGGAGAGGGTCTCCACCGCCCGAGTGGGAGCGGTCGGTGAATCGTCCGACCTTGAGGACGGTGAAGCCTGCGAGGTCCCTGTCGATAGGCTCAAAGTGGAGCGAGCGGGACGACTCGAGGTGCGGCACGATACGGATCCTGTGCGTCGCGGCGGCGTTGGACGGGGTCGACGCGCCGTCTGCGGCAGTGGAGGAGGAAGCGCCGACGGGGAGGGAGGAGGTCTGGGTGAGGGTGGCAAAGGGGGGCTGAGGAGGGTCGAGAGGGGTGCTGGGGCGCGAGTCGGTGGGAGCGGTGCCGTCCACGAAGGGCTGTGGCGGCTGCGACGAGGATCGGCTCGCACGGGTCCTGCTCGTGGCGGCGTCACCTGACGATCCCCCGGTCCTCCTCGAGAGCTGCCTCCTGAGGGCAGGGAAGCCGTAGCCGGTGGTGCGCTCGCCGCCAGAGGGCGAGGGCGGGTTCTCGCTGCTTGGGGACCCGCCTTGGCCGGGCGACATCGATAGCGGGTTCGTGGATCCGCGTGGGCGCCTGAATCCGAGCGATCCCAGTGCGAGGCCGAACCTGTTGGACGAGCCGCCAGGCGATGGCAGGGGAGGGTTCGTCGAGGTGGAGGGCGAGGACGTGCCCGTGCCGGTGGATGCGAGCGCGGAGGTCGAGCCGGCGGGCGAGCGGGGCTGAGAGTTGGACTGGGGCGGGGTGCCGATGGGCGACGACGACGCCGACGTCGAGGCGGCGGTGGTGAGGTGCCTTGGGATTTCCATTGGTGCTGGCGAGGTGCGCTGATCTGCTCCTTGGCGGCGAACGACGAGGGCGCGGGGTAGCGGCGAGCGAGCAGGCGCGACGGTGCGGGTGGGGGTCTCGGAGGAGGGTGCGGCGTGAGTATGTGTAGATTGATAAGGATAATCCGACTAGGAATTGATGGAAGAAGTGCAGGCGTGAGCACTACGGGCGGGCAGGCAACGAAGCTGGAAGGCAAGGGACGGACTTCGTGGGCGAAACACCGACGCGACGTCAGAGAGTTCCTAGGCAACGATCAATTGATCGCAATCCAAGTGTCGTCGGAGGCGGGGCTACACGTGTGCTGCTCCAAGCTATCGAGCAGCTCAGCTCAGAAATATTGGTGAAAGAAAGCAACCCAAGGGACAGCCGACTCAGAGAGTGCCAGCAGTGAGGCTCCTGAAACCCGAGGACCTCAGCAGGCCTGGACCCCGTCTCAGCCCTCTGAGCTTGGGCCACATTTCCGGCGTGATCCTTCTCCGCCCTTCGCCTCCGGTCCTGCTTCCTTCCAATCCAGACCTCGAGTCCATTCTGGAACATCTAACGAAAAGTGATGCGAGAATTGCCACTCGAACTACAGCAACTGGTCGCAGACTGGACCGCGTAGGTCCCTCCGCCGCTGCCTCCCTTGGTTCGAGCGACATTGAACAGTCAACAACCAGCGAGCAGCACCGCCAATCCTCTCTAGCAACATTCTGTGACAACTTGGAGACCTTCTCTGTTGCTCCGACACTCTCGCCACTGCCTCCAGACATCGACCCGCTCCGTCCGACCGTCCACGCGTGCCCCACCTCGAACTTCCAAGGCCTCAGCGTCGTCGGAGGGCTCGACATTTCCTTTCGTGAGGTCCCTCCAGACCAAGAAGTCAAAGGTGCGGTAGCAGTCCTAGCAGTCCTCTCTTGGCCTTCGCTCGATGTGCGCAATCCTTTCCATTCCGCAAAACCACTGGCATATCTGACACGTTGTCCCTGCAGTTGATTCACTCCATTTCCCGAGTCATCACTCTGACGACACCTTACGTTCCGTCGTTCCTCTCCTTCAGGGAGACTCCCTTCTTCCTTGACTTGCTAGAGGAGTGCAAGGAGAAGGCATTGCCGTTCCCTCAGCTTCTCTTTGTTGATGGGAACGGGAGGTTCCACGTAAGGGAAGCGGGCAGTGCCGTGGCTGTTGGGGTGGGATGTGGGATACCAACTGTTGGTGTCGGTGAGTCCTAAGCCTCCTATTAACTCTTGGTCAGTTACTGAACGCTCTCTCTTGATAGCAAAGGAGTTCCACCCTCTCCCGTCCGACTCCCCAGCGGCTCCCACCCCACCCTCGGGAGACCCTCTTCCCTATCCCGTCGACTTCCAATCCACTCAGAAAGGCATGAGAATAGCCACACGCCACCTCCTCGCCAAGCGCGGCGACTTCATCCTCCTCCCTTCTCGCTCCAACCAAACCACGTGTCCGGAGGTGCTCGGAGCGGTGCGTTTTCCTTTCCCGTCCCTTGCTGCCACTTTGACCAATAATGATGGTCAATAGGCAATCCGTACCTCGCCATCTCCAGCTGGAACAAACCCGGTGTTCGTGTCTTCGGGACACAGAATTTCACTCGAGACCGGCCTCGCGCTTACTTTGGCGAGCTGCACCGAATCGAGGGTTCCTGAGCCGATAAGAATGGCGGATAGTATAGGTCAGAGTTTTGCTTTCTCTCAGCTCGATGTTGTCCTAAAATCTGGCTCGTGCAGGGAGGAAGGAAGCGAAGCGTTTGTGGCCGGTGGGCCGAGGCGAGTAATGCTCATGTTGGAATTGTCACAACATCGAGTGACTGAATCATTCAATCGAAATCTCTACTTTGATATGGATTCCCTGCCTCCCTTCAACGCCCTGCAACCTGTGGACCACCCCGCCGTCCGCTTCATGCGGATCTGGTTGCCCCTGCTGCATCACGAATGTCTCGAGGCTCTTGAAGAAATCAGGGTCCTGACAGACTTCGGCGATTGCACTACTGACGTCTTTGGCGATGGAGGCGCTGGAAGTGCCGGGCATCGTGATTGAGAAATGCTGGAGGTTAGGGCAAGCTCCGAACGCTTGGAAGAAGTGCACAATGGACTCGGACTCGTCGTCGTCTGAGGATGTGTCGCTCCGCTCGTCAACTTCCTTCCACTCCTCTGGTGAGCCGTATATACGCCATTCAAACCTGCTCAGCCGGGACATTGGTCTCCTTAGCGAGTCGTCCATAAAGTCTCGTACGAAGTAATCTGTAAATGTCTCATAGGTGTCGTCGTCGTCGTCATGCCACGTCAAGACGAGTTCCTCGATACAATTCCACGAGCTTTTGCAATGCTCTCCAAGTACCTGAAGGTCGATTTCCTGGGCTCGGTCCACCATTCGGAGGGTTTTGATCTTGCGCAGCTCGTTCAATGCCTGGTGTGAGGTCGCGGGATGGAACTCGACGTAGAGGCGATGCCCAAGGACAAAGACTTCCAATAAGGGAAGATTTTGTAGCAAGCTGATTTTAAAGCGCTATCAGCAAGCCTCCTTCCCTTCCACTACCAAACTGCTCTTTAGCCAAGGGGTGATTGACCGACGTACTCAGTCATCGTCCTGCTGTCGCACTTTGTTGTGTCCCCGTGAAAAGCCAGCGTTTGGATGTTGCTCATATGTTCTACAAGCTTTGACCCGTTGAACCGGCGAGACGCCAGAAACCTTCCACCAAGAGAAAGGCGCGCCACGTCACCCACCGAGAGTTTCCCACTCTGACAAGCCCTGAGGCGAGAAACGCTGTCAATCACCAGAATCCTTACGCGAGTAGAGTCGATGACGCTTCTCAAAAACCGGCACAGGCTTCTGAAAAGCGAAGCGAGCTTTTGCTGCTCGTAGAGCGCGACCGTCGACTCGAGCGCGAGGTTGATGATGTCCAAGATGAACTCGACTGGCAGGCGGTGAGGCGGACGGTGGGGACGGCGAGACGACGGTCTGGGGATGTGAACGGATGGCGTTCTTTCCTGAGCTTGCTTGACGAGCAAAATCTGGAGCGGCGAGTAGATGAGGCGGCGGAGAGGGAGGACTCGCAAAGCACGTGGGGACGTAGGAGGAAGAAAGACAGCGGTCGTCGAGGAGCGGGGCATAGTGTCGTGAACTTGAAAAGCAAAGAGATGAGCAGCTCAAGCGAGAAGAAGAGAGTCGGAGAGAGGCGGAGCGGGACCGGAGATTCAAAGATTGGCGGAGAGGCAAGGGTGTCGGCAGTGGAAGGCTCAAGGAGCCTGCCGGGGCAGGTCGAGTTCTCATCTCTTTAAGAAGTACGATCGGTCTCACGGGCTCGAAACAGCTCACAATCGAAGGAAGATCAAGAACTGCTCAGTATTATATACATTTTACGACCTCCATCTTGATGACCAATCTGACCGCCATCCTTCTACTCCCTCCCCACCTCCTCCACCACTCAAGCAGTAGGGAAGAAGTTCACATCATTGAAGTCCCTCGCGCCCTCCACACTAACCTCCCTCTCCCTCGCACCATTCAACATCCGGTTCAGGCCCTGGCGCTGAGGCACGATCTTCCTCCTCGCCTGGACTCCCTTGCGAAGGGTGTTGAGGACCTCGACGGTGGTCTTCCAGTCGATGCAAGCGTCGGTGACGGATTGGCCGTAAGTGAGGTTGACGGGGCCTTCGGCGGGGATGGACTGCTTGCCTGTGTGAAGGGGTCGAGAGTTGGCATGGGGGAGCCGTAAAAAGAAGAGCAATAAGGAGAGGTAAGCTACCAGCAACAAGGTGCGACTCGATCATGACACCCATGATGTTCTCGGCCGTCTCTATGTTTCCGAGCTGCTTTGCGACACTCTCAGCGACAATGACCTGTCTCTCGTGCTTCTTCTCCGAGTTGCCATGTGAGCTGTGCGGTCGACAATCAACACGTCAGCCTGGCTTCATCGAGCAAGGGAGATGAAAGCCGAAGACTGACCAGTCAACCATGACCTTGGGGTTGAGCTTCGCTTTTGTGAGATCGGCAGCGGTCTTGGCAACGAACTCCTTCTCGAAGTTGGGGCCAGTGTTGGATCCACGAAGAATGACGTGGCACGAAGGGTTGCCATCCGTCTCGACGACTGTCGGCCGGCGTCAGCGCGATCTTTTCCCATTCAAGGAGGAGATTGAGCTCACTGGCAGAAATGCCCTGCTTGGTGACGGAGAGGAAAGAGTGCGAGGCAGAGGCGGAGCCGATGGCGTCGATGGCGATCTGGAGGGAGCCGTCGGTGCCGTTCTTGAAGCCGATGGGGACGGACATGCCCGAAGCTGTTTGAATGAGTTGGTTAGTTAAGGAAGTTTGGATGGAATGACGAGGAAAAAAGACGAACCGAGTTCACGGTGGATCTGAGACTCGGTTGCTGTGAACACGCACGTGATAACCGGTTCGTCAGACGGCGTCCAATGGTATGAGGGACAAAGGGGAACTCACTCCGTGCGCCAATGGCACCCCAACTGACGAGATCGGCCGTGTACTGAGGCGAGATGGTATCCAAGAACTCGCACCTATCACAGTCGCGACGAATAAAGTTAGCTCTCCGTCGGAGTCCACCGGGAATCACGGCGACCACAGAAGAGGGATGAAACGCACCCAGCTGGGAGGCCCATGGTCGCGATCTCAAGAAGGAGGCCTCGAGCGAGACGGAGACCCTTGTTGATCTGGAAGGTGCCGTTCAGCTGGGGGTCTGCAAGGGCGGGTCAGCTCGTCGTGTCGTGCGCGTGTGGTGTGCATACAACCGCTATGGGAGGTCAAAACGCACCGTTGATGAGACCTTTCCATCCGACAGTGGTTCGTGGCTGAAATGCCATGAATTTATATCAGCTGCCATGGCTTTCATTCTCCTGACAACTAGGATAGGACGCCGGACGCACTTTTTCAAAGTAGACCCTCATGAGGATGTGGAGGTCGTCGCTCGCCTCGTCAGCGTAGGCCTTGAGCAGAGCGGCGTACTCGAGAGCAGCCTTGACATCGTGCACAGAGCAAGGACCGACGACCTGTTGCCAATGGAGACCCCGCGCGACCCAGCGAAATGACATCGATCAGCTTGACAGGCTGGGCAACGTGGGAGGAGGTGGGAGGGAACACGCACGACGAGCAGACGGTCATCGTCGCCACGGACAATCTCCTCAGCTCCCTTACGGCCTTCGAGCACAGTTGCTGCCGCTGTTGTTCGTGACAGGAAGGGGACGTCAGCGGAGATCGATGGAGGTGAGCTGGGGGCACGAAGCGCACCTTTGAGGGTCAAGGGGTAGTCTTCCATCAGGATCTGAGGAGGGATCAAGGGGCGAATCGACTTGATGCGCTTGTCATCGAGGTCGTTCAAGCCTGTGCGAGCAGATACAGTCAGTTTTCGCGGCCACGTCGAGCAGCTCGAGCTGCTCGAGCTGCTCGAGCAGTCGAGGTCGCCGGAGGAGCTGAGGCTCACCTTCCTTGGCCTTGACTGTGGGTGTGGACATTCCTCCGGTGCGTGCCATAATTTGATGCAAGTTTTGGGGTCGAGGGGTAAAAGTGATGAGAGAAAGAGAGAGAGGCGAGAGCACGCGCTGGACGCTTGGACGGGTCCCAAGATTTTGACTCTTGTGTGGGGCCACGACGCGCGTCACGCCCTGAACCGGGGACTTGCGGTGGCCTCGCTCCGAGCTGTCCGATTGGCTGTACTGTGCACCATTCACCTCCAGATCTCACTATAGTCAGATCTCACGTTTCGCTGGACCATCGCCAGTAGCTACACTTTTGACATCTACACCCCAACCCCACGGACTTTGGACCGCCCAGTCACCATTCTTCTCCGACCCGTCCGACGATCGCCCCTCTCGCTCCTCCCCCTCCTTCCCCGCTCCCTCCCGCCTTCGACATCCTTTCTCACTACAGTAACTCGTAGTTCACACTTTTCATCACTTTCCGCCCCTCGTTCACCTCCACCTCCCCCCGCCGACCATCTCCGACGCAGGCCAAGCTCTCGCACGGCCACTCTCCTCAACCCTTTCTCGCCGCCCCAACGCCCCGACCTCCCTCTAGTTCCACTCACACCACACTCCAGAGATATGTCCACTTCCTCGTCTCAAGCGAAATGGAAAGTCGCCATCATCGGTACGCTCTCCCTTCACTTTCCGTCATTCCGTTGGGGGGAAGCTCAGTACGCTCATCCCATCCCTCCTTGATCTTCCGCAATCGGTGCGTGAAATCCCACAGGTTCGGGCAATTGGGGATCAGCAGTCGCGAGGATCATCGGCATGAACACCGAGGCTCAGCCAGAGCTGTTTGACAAGGAGGTTCGGATGTGGACGTACGAGGAGGAGTATGAGGGCAGGAAGTTGACAGAACTGTTCAACGAGAAGCACGAGAACGTCAAGTACCTTCCAGGTGAGCTTTCATTATCTTGTTTTCAGCTCCAAGTCGGATGACCCATGGGGATTGTTTGCTGATGAACGGCTGTCCGTGGAACGAACGGCACAGGCGTCAGAATCCCTGACGGCGTCGTCGCGCATCCGGACTTGGTCGAGTCGGTCAAGGATGCCAATGCTTTGGTCTTTGTTGTGCCCCACCAAGTACATTGTAATTTCTATATGCTTTTCGTTTTCAAGCTAACCTTGGCCGGTAGTTCATCCCCAACGTCTGCAAGCAGCTCAAGGGCAAGATCCCCTCGGACGCCCGCGCCATCTCCCTCGTCAAGGTCCGCTCCGTTCCTCTTTTCTCTTCCCACCTACCAGCGAGCTGAAAACATACAATACCCAGGGCGTCGAAGTGCACACATCCCACATCCGTCTCTTCTCCGACGTCATCGCCGACGAGCTCGGAATCCCTTGCTCCGCCCTCTCAGGCGCCAACATCGCCGACGAAGTCGCCCGTGACCGCTTCTCCGAGACGACGATCGGCTGTAAAGACGATGAGGATAGGGAAAAGTGGAGAAAGTTGTTCCATACGGAGCACTTTAGGGTCCAGGTGTGCGACGATGTTGGTGGGGTTAGCCTGTGTGGCGCGTTGAAGAATGTCGTGGCCGTTGCGGCTGGGTTTGTGGACGGACTCGGATGGGGCAACAACTCAAAGGTGAGCGTTCCGCTTTTCGAATTGACGCTGTGGGGTTTTGCGGAGGGCAAAGAGGGCGCCACGTGGCCCTCCTGCTGGCGTCGACGCTGGTTCAGCTGATGCAGACTTGGATCATTGTTCCGCAGGCTGCCATCATGCGAATAGGTCTCATGGAAATGAAAAACTTTTCGACTGCCTTCTTCCCCGACGTCAAGCCCGAGACTTTCCTCGAAGAGGTTCGTTCACTCCATCTAGCCATTACGGCCCATCCACTGACTCCTCTCCTCACATTCCTTTACCTATTTCCTAACCAGTCCGCAGGTGTGGCCGATCTCATCACCTCCTGCCTTGGTGGCCGCAACCGCAAGGTCGCCGAAGCCTTCGTCGGCGCCAACACCGACGGCAAGCACAAGACGATGGAGGAGCTCGAGGAAGAGATGCTCAAGGGACAGAAGTTGCAGGGCGTCCAGACTGCGAAGGAGGTGCACGAGTTCTTGAAGGCGAGGGGAAAGGTCGAGGACTTTCCCCTGTTCACGGTGGTCTATAGGATCGCGTATGAGGGCGTGAAGCCTCACACGATTACGGCGCATATCTGAGGTGGTCGCTTAGGGGCGTTCAGCATAGAGTTAGTAGTTTGCACTTTTGGTTGGATTGCTCCTCTTGTACTATCTCTTCGGGCGTGCTTGGGCGTGGAGAGTAGTCGCGCGTGGCGGAAAGAGCGCGTCGGCTCTCCACGTTGGCACTGGCTCCAAGCAGATCACAAGCCCGTCGCTCATGGTGGTTTGTGCGGCCATTCTTGATGCTTCGGGTTCTGTAGTCGCTGGCAAGACTGGTGGAAAGAAAAAGAACTGTGTTGCGTAAAGGTACAGGCACTGCTTGCCAACCCACCGAATCAGCGTTCCCGTTCACTACGCTTCCCACTACAAGCAAACCGAAGCAAGCACTGACCTAGAAGATACACCACTACTCCTCACCACCTCCTCACAAATCCTTCTTCGTCTCCTTGGGCGCGACGGCCGTGGTCTTCTTGGGCGCGACGGCCGTGCTCCCCTTCTTGTCTCCACTCGCGGCGCCCTCCTCTGGGTACTCCTTGTCGTCCATGAAGGCCATGACGACGAATCCGATCAAGATGAGATTGGCGACGATGGCGGCGAGGATGCCTGCTCCCGTCGTGTTGTCTGTCCGAGGTGGGGGGGAGGTGATGACGATGAGCCCTTTCGTTCCGTGAAGCGGCGCAGAGAAGTGGTGAGAGGAGGAGGAAGGGAAGGGAAACGGACCATGGAAGTAATAGTCCCTCGAGCCGTAGTACGTGCCTATCGGGAGGACGACCATCGCGAGCGTGAAGAGGGCGAGCTTGAGGAGCACGATCGACAGGTCCTGCTCCGGTCCGCGGTTCGCTGGCTCGGCTTTCTTCATGTGTTCTGTCGTGTGTGAAGTAAGGGCTTAGTTGATGGCAACGACAGGCGACAACGGAAGGAACAGCGTACCCGGTGTGCGCGGGAGTGGCTCGCCGAGAGTGTTGAACACCCTGGCAACGACACGTATGTCAGCGAATTCTTACAAAGCAGAGCAGTATCAATCAGAAGTTTATGTACATGTTTGATGCGAGATTGAGAGGGATCGAGGGAAGGGAAGGAGCGAAAGGAGCGGGCGGCGTTCCCAAGTCCACGGACCACACAGACTTCGAACCGGGGCTCACAACTGAGAGCGCTTCAATTGGCTGGCTCGGCGCCTTCGTCTGCTTCTCGCTCCCGCTCGCACTTCTCTCACTAACAACTCGCACGACCATGTTCCGTCTCGCTGCGCCCACCCTCCGCTCCAACGCCCGTGCCTTCACCACCGGCAAGTCTCGCATCTCTACCTGTCACAGCAGCCACCGTTCGACGAACGCCCGACCTCCTCCGATGCGTCGCTCGAAAACAATCCGTCCAGGGATGCTGACCTCTGCTCTCGCGGTGTGCCAGGCCCAGTATCAGCATTCAAGGCTGCTCCTCTCGTCAGGGCTGCTGCTCCTACCCTCACCAAATGTGCGTCCATCCCCTGCCTTTCGGTCTCGAGACTCTCAGGTGCAGCAGCTAATCACACCCCTTGCAATTAGCTTGTGCGTCCTCCTCGCACCTCTTGCACACCTCGTTCATCTACAGTATCTAACTATTTGCATTGATAGACGTCGAGGGAACCGTCAACGACCCGATCCCCTTCCCCGCGCCCAACAAGTCGCACGGTTCGTACCACTGGACTTTCGAGCGCGCCCTCTCGGCCGCCCTCGTCCCCCTCATCGCCGGCACCGCCGTCTCCTCCGTCAACCCCATCTACGATGGCATCCTCTCCGTCGCTATCGTCGCTCACTCCCACATGGTGCGTCCCTTTCCCCCCTTCCCCCTTCTCCTTCATCCCAATCTCGCGCGCGAAAGCAGTCAAGCCGCGGCAGAGCGCGATCGCTGATTGTTGTGTTTGTACGTACCGCGTCGGGCTCGATTTGATGGACGAAAACAGGGCTTCGACCAGCTCTTGACCGACTACCTCCACCCCCGTAAATTCCCCACCATCGGTCCCATCATGATCTGGCTCCTCCGTGCCGCGACTGGCGGTGTCCTCGTCGGCATCTACCAGTTCAACACCAACGACATTGGTGCGTCCATTACCCTTTGTTGTCAATGATGTTGAAAGAGAGCTAACGATGAGAGATTACTGTAGGATTGACTGAGTTGGTCAAGAAGGTGTGGACCGCATAAATTCGGAACCTTTCTGCAGCTCTCGTCAGTTATTTTTTTAGGGCAGGAGGTCTTGTGTAAGGTGGTGGAACGTGTGAGGTTGTGTGTGCCATTTCCTGTCGGTGGGGCTTGGAGAAGAGGTGGGAGAGAGGAGTTGATTGTGGGTTTGAGCAAAGGGTGCTGAGTTCGAGGGAGGCGGTGAGGAGAGTTGCGAAGCTGCGTTTGGCATGGACGAAGCTCGGTTTTGGGCTTTAAGAAACGACACGGATAAGAGAATCACGCTACGTCTTATTAAAAGCCAGAGTCACTACGACGCTTCACTTGCCGCCTCCCGACTTCACTCGCTCTAACGCCGAAGCCTGCCTCTCGTCCCAGTACTCGATCTATTCAACCGTTGATGAGCTTGAGAGTTTCTTCCAAAGGAAGAAAAGGTTGTCCCACCTTCTTGTCGAACCGCTTGATGAGCTCAAACAGGATCGTTGGAACTTGACGATCTCCGGCGTCGCAAGCTGCCTGAACGGTCTTGAACGCCTTGCTTGCTCTGACCTCGTCCTTCAAAACTCACAGTCAGCCTAGAACCTTACCGTTGCTGAGAAGAAACACACCCAATGATCCATCGCCACATCCAGACACGCCTCCTTAATCTCCTCATAACTCGCTGCTGCGCCATCGAACAACTCGAACGCCACGTTGCTCGCCGTCAGCTGACCCTTGTACGCCGCCAACGCAATCCTCCTCAACTCTGGCATCTCAAGGAAGTGGGAGAGTCGAAAGACGGATTTGGGTGAGACGGGGAGAGGGAGGAGAGGGTTTTGCGTGCGGAACGTGAACAGGTGGGAGGACCGGGTGTGGATCTGGGGCTGGGGCTGGGGCTGGGGCGGTGAAAGTGAGGAGGAAGCTGAGGATGCGCTTGAGGGCGGCGAGGAGGGGGAGGAAGGGTACGTGAACGTCGAAGAGAGGGGAGCAAAGTCGATGTGACCCGTGTAGATCCAGTTGAGGACGGCACGGTAAGTGTTGTACGACCCGCTCGTCACGTCGATCGTGTGGAACTTGGCGCTGCACCCCGACCCCTCGTCGCTCGTCGCTTCCTCCTTCAAGTTTGACAGCGAGTGCGACCTCACCGTCTGAGCTTCCCGCTCGTCGTCGTCGTCCGAGTCGTCAAAGTCCCCTTTGGACGAGTTGGTGGAGGACTTGGTTGGTCCGGCGCGTTTCTGGGCTTCGCGGAAGCTCGACGAGAGGAGCGTTAAGAGGTACGGCGACGTGCTCAGGATCGCGGAGTTGGTCCAGAGGAGCGAGCCGGAGGGGAAGCGAAGGCAGACGTCGTTGGGGTGTTGCGAATCGAAGAGCACTTTGAAGGAACGTAATGAGAATACAATCATGGCTGGGCGTTTTGCACGAAAGACACGCACCACTCATCTTCTCAGCGACGGAGGTGCGACTCAGCTCGGACGGTGTCTTGTTGCGGTAAGGCTCGTACCCTTGCAGCTTCAGAACCACGGTAATAGGTCCCTTGACGTAGTGGAAGAACCTGATGTCGCAAGTCTGCTCAGCGACTCCCGGCTCGATGCTGAACTGGCTCATCTGGACGATGAAGTTGCCCTTCGGGTCCGCAATCCCCATCGACGCGCTCGAGCAACGGAATGGTGGAGGACCGGAGAAAAGCACGCCCGCTTCGTAGTAGTTTGGCGTCTTTTGGTTGATGAACGCGACGACTGTTTTCGGGAGCGGCGAGGGCGGATTGGGGCTGAGGGGCACGAAGACGTCGACGCCATCCCAGGTTAAGGTCGGGCTCGTGAACGTGATGTCGACTTTGTGGCTCATTTTCTGAATGGAAGAGTTGATAGAAGTAAAGAGAAGGAAGAGAAGAGAGATGACTCAGGAAAGGGCGAAGGAAGACCCCAAAAGGCTCGCGGCGCATTGTGAGCCGAAACGTGTTGATTTCAAGTGAGGACCTCCGATCATCACCATAACCTTGGTGTTCACGCTTTCTAATGGGCTTTACAATCTTTGGAAATGACGACTTCATTCACATCAAAATCATTTTGTCCGAATACTGAGCACTCCTCCCCGATGCCCGCTTTCCTTTCCTCGAACTGACAGTGCCAACAGACCCACTGGAGCAAAAGTAAGTTACTAACAGGCGGTGCTAAACAACCTGGCTTGCTCACTCAAAACAACTTGGCCAGCTCAAACCAGATCGAAGCATCGACGGCGCGAGTCCCGGACTCGTAAGCTGCCTGCACGTCCTGCATCGCCTTGCTCACCTTCACTTCAGCCTGCCAGTCCACATGTGATCAGCTCCTGAATAGAACAGAAGCGTACTCCACACACTCACCCAGTTCTTGACCGCGAGCTTGACACACACGTCTCGAATCTCCGGGAAGCTCGAAGCCACGTCACTGAAGAGTTCCGCGCCGACGTTCGCCACGCTCAGTTGGGACTCGAAGGACGCGAGCGCGAGCTGGGAGAGCTTGGGAAGCTCGAGGTAGTGCGAGAGGCGGTAGACGGATTTGGGGGAGACGGGGGAGAGGCAGTGTAGGGTTTTTGGTGGCGTAGTCCTTGAGGTAGGATTTCCTCGTCGCGGTACGAGAGGCGGTGGCGGTGGACGAGGGGTAGGTGAAAGTGGACTTGAGCGGCGCAAACTGAATATAGCCCGAGTACATCCAGACAAGGACCGCTCGATAAGTGCTGTAGCTGGCGCTGGTGACTTCGATCGTGTGGTGAAGGATGTCGGTGGCGATGGGCGCCTCGATGAGGGTTCGCTCTGAGTCGTCGTCCGAGTCGTCGTAATCCTCCTCAGGCATCTTCTTCGCAGAAAGCACCGAGTCTCTGCTTGGAGAGCCCTTCTTTCCCTCGGAAAATCCCGACGAGAGCAGAGTTTTGAAGTGCGAGGACGTGCAGAGGATCTTGAAGCTGCTCCACAACTCCTCGCCAGTCTTGAAGCGAAGGAGAACGTCGTTAGGATGAGGAGACTTGATCAATTCTGGGACACGTGGATGTGAGCTCTGATGTGTCTGATAAAGTCTTTGGAAGCGAGAAATGGTACGCACCCTGAAGCCTGCCGGCGGTGGCCTGGATGCTACTGCTGGAAGGGGCGACCTTGAAGTGCGCTCCGTTCAACGACAACTGGAATTGAAGGGTTTTGGAACTCCCGTTGTGCGTCACCTCCAAGGCTCTTTTCTGCTCCATCGCCGTGCTGGTTGAGAGGTTTGCTGATCCAAGAAGAGTGTTGCCATAGTAGTTACCAGGGTCATATGGACGGGAGACCGTCAGCGAGCCCGACTGACACACCAAGTCAACAGTCTCCCAGCTGACTCCCGCCGTGAAAAGTGTGCTTTTTACGCCTCCTTGACGACGATTGTAGATAGTCCACTCTCCTGGTAGAAGCGACGCGTTGGGTAACGGCTTTTCGCAGACTTCGTTCGCTAGGCCTGGGAGAGTCGCGTGGAAGGTGACGGTGAAAGTGTCGGTAGACATGATGATAGTTGATGCAACTACGAAGTGGCGGAACAAGAAGATGAAAACTTTGCTCAGGCAACAGGAGCCTCAAACTCCGAGGAGAAGCAGCGCTCGCCGAACCTTGCATCGGGGGCGGTGCAGCTGAAAGAGGTCGACGCCGCCCCAGCAAACCGCAGGCAATCGAGTTTCCGAGCTGCATTTGACCTCATTGGACCGTAACTCTCTTTAAAAGCAAGTAGATTTCCAAATTCATTCCAGGCTTCGACTCTGAGCTCACTTGAGCATCTTTGCGAGAGCCAAACTGATGCTCGCGTGCAACACCCTTCCACTCGACACGCACTCGGCGTGGATCTCTTCCAGAGCCGCACTCTCCTTCACCTCCGACTACAGAATTATCAGCTCTCGACACTCATTGCCACCAAACAATCTGCCACGTCAAAGAGAGACTCACCCAATGCTTCGCGGCATAAGCCAAACAAACCTCCCTCACCTCCTCATACCCCTCCGACGTCGTCGAAAACAACTCGTAAGCCACCGTCTGAGGCGTAAGCTGAGATTTGATCGACGCCAACGCGAGCTCCATAAGTCGAGGGAGCGAGAGGAAGTGCGCGAGGCGGTAGACGGATTTCGGCGAAGCGGCGAGAGGGAGGAAGGGTTGGCGGCGGGAGAGGGATTGGATCGTCTCGAGACGGGTTTCGTTGGACGTCGTGTTGGTGCTAGAGGGAGGTTGGCGGAAGGAGGAGGAGAGGCGGGCAAAGTCGATGTGGGAGGAGTGGATCCAGCAGAGGACGGCGCGGTACGTCGTGTAAGCCGTGTCGGTCACGGCGATCTCGTGGTACGGTGCGTCGCAAGAGGATGGCGAGTCGTCGACCTTCTCTGACTTGGAGGAAGCGCTGAAGGTGGAGGTGCTGGTAGTCGCGAGTTCTTGTGACGGGACGGCGTGAGACGTGGCCGGAGGAGCGGTGGTCGAAGGGCAGGCGTCGTCTGTTTCGTCGTCTGAGTCGTCGTCGTCGCCATGGGTGGACGACCAGTCGTCTGTCTCCTTTTTCCCATGCTGGCTGGAAGAGCGAGCGGTCCCTTCCGCAAAGTCGGACGACAACAGTTCTTTGAGGTAAAGCGAAGCCTCGATGAGAGTAGACGACGTGGCCCAGAGCTCTCGACCTCTCGGGAATTTGAACCGGACGTTGTTTGGGTGCTGAGAGGCACACAAAGCTATTTGAGACTTGTTCAGTCTATTTGATCGGGGGGCGTGGATGGAAGCGACGCACCATCAAACTTGCGTCCAAGCTCTGCAGCTCGAGTCGCGGGGTCGTCGAGACTGGCCATGGTGCCCTCCACCGTAAGAAGAGCCTTGGCCACTGTGAAAGTTATGGAACTTTTCGTCAAGTCGAACCCCAGCTTCTTGCTACCGGATCGTGAGGGAGGGAAGACATTGTCGACGGAGAGCACGACGGGGGTGTCGACGTAGCCGGGAATGCTGAGCGAGGCGGTACACTTTACCGGCTCAGCAGCCTCCCATGAAAGGTGAAAGACAACCCAGTCGAATTCATTGCCGTTGTCCTCGTACGGTTCTGATGTCACGAGAATGCGCCAGGTGCCGGTAGCGAAGGGAGGGAGCGGCGACGAGATGGCCTGAGCACCTTCTCCTCCGTGAGATCTGGCAAGCGAGCCACAGGTAAAAGGGAAACTGAGGTCAAGCTTGTACGTATCGTCGGAGTCTTGAGCCATGATTCGAGCAAATTTGAGGTGATGGTCCAAGCGAAAGGAGCGGTGCGCCACTCCGGCGGACCACTTCGAACCAGTGCGACGTGTGTTGCTATTACGCGTCGTTGGGTCAAACACGTGTCGTTTCTTATTAAAAAAACTGCGATCTGATGGCAATTTTCGGACATTATCTCTGGAAATGAGCTCAAGAGCTCTAGAGCTGTGCGAGAGGAGATCCGCGGAATAGCAAGATCTGGGGTGCGCAAGCGTGCTTTTTCGCGCGCCTGGACTGCCCTCGAGCCAGGCGGGCGGCCGCCTCCTTCCCTCCCTCCATCGCCTCCCACCACCTTCACCTCCCACAACTACCACTAAAAAAGATGCTTGTACGTCAATACTTCGCATACTTCCATCCCGCCGCCCACTGCTTTGGGCCATGGCTGGCACCTCGCTCGAGCGCGGCCAAGTCACGTCGTCGCGTCTCCCGGGAGACGCGTTTCGTCCTTGGGTCAGCAGGAGGGCGACGCGCGTTCGGGTACCGGTATCGGGCGTCAAGGAAGCGAGCTTGGTCCATTGACGGGCACTGCTG
This sequence comes from Pseudohyphozyma bogoriensis, assembly GCA_024364755.1. Taxonomy (NCBI): domain Eukaryota; kingdom Fungi; phylum Basidiomycota; class Microbotryomycetes; family Chrysozymaceae; genus Pseudohyphozyma; species Pseudohyphozyma bogoriensis. The sequence goes on from JALBUQ010000011.1 coordinate 155,970, forward strand.
TCGACCTCGCACACCACACGACTGAGACTGAATCGAGGACACCACTGACGCGACAATCTCTCCTCCTTTGAACGCGTCTGCAGGAAGCCCGCCTCCAGCAAGCCGAGACCCTCAAGAAGGTGCGTTCACTCTTTGTTAACGATGAAAGTAGTAGAACTCTGGGTGCTGACGGAGACGCTTCCTTGTTGTCCAGGTCCTCGATGGTCCGTCGCGTCTATCACGACTCTGAGCGCTCGGAGCACCCTACTCACGCGTCTTGGTGTCCTCTTCCAGCCGTCAAGGAGCTCGTTACCGATGCCAACTTTGACTGCTCTGACGAGGGAATCGTACGCGTCTCGTCCCTCGTCCCGCGAAGCACGACCCTGCCAGACTGACGCGTTTGTCCCACCTCCGCGCGCCCACCTCTGCAGAAACTCCAAGCGATGGACAACTCGCACGTCGCCCTCGTGTCGCTCCAGCTCAACTCGAGTGGCTTCCAGGACTACCGATGCGACCGCAACATGTGCGTTTTCTTTTGTTTGCGTCGTCTCGCGTCGCGTCGCGATGAAGCAGGGCTGCTGCTAATCACGACGCGTCGACACAGGTCGCTCGGCATGAGCCTTACTTCGCTCCAGAAGATCATCAAGTCGGCTTCCAACGACGACACTGTCACCCTCCGTGCTGACGAGAGCCACGATGTTCTCGGCCTCCTCTTCGAGAGCAAGAGTGCGTCCTTTCCTCCACCCTCTCCCAAAACGCGCTCGTGTGAGGAGACGGCAGGAGGGGATGGCGAGGCTGACGAGAGCTATTGCAGAGGATCGTGTCGCCGAGTACGAGATGAAGTTGATGGACATTGATCAGGAGCACCTCGGCATCCCCGACACCGTCTACGACGCCGAGATCACGCTCCCCGCATCGGAGTTCGCGAGGATCATCCGCGACCTCAAGGAGCTCGGCGAGAGCGTCAAGATTGAGGTCACCAAGGACGGAGTCAGGTTCTCGGCCGAGGGCGACGTCGCGTCTGCGAGTGTGACGCTCAAGCCTACGGGTGAAGCTGGCAAGAAGGCGGACAGCGATGATGAGGATGAGGACGAGGAGGAGGACGAGGATGAGGATGAGGACGAGAAGCCCGAGAAGGATGAGGATGATGATGATGAGGTGAGTGTTTCTTTTGTTTCTCTTGTGCCGGCATGTTCCGCCGGCCGAGAGGTGCTCCGCCGGCCGAAAGGTGGTTGTGAGTGCGTACGACAGAAAGTTGATACGTCGCTCAGGTTATCGTGGAGGAGACGGACGCCAAGCCCATCGATGTCGACGAGGAGGACGAGAAGCCCAAGGTCGACGCTGACGATTCGGATGAGGACACTGGACCCAAGGCGCCGAAGAAGAAGAAGGCCGTCACCAAGAAGCGCAAGAGCTCGACCACCCCGGCACCGAAGAAGGGATCTAAGAAGGCCAAGAGCGGCAAGGGCAAGAAGGAGGAGAAGGAGGCTGCCGACAAGGTTCTCATCAACCTCCAGCAGGTGCGTTTGCTTCTCCTTTACTTCGTTACCTGGGAAAGAATGGCGCTGACGTGGTCTCGTCTCTTGCATCAGGCTGTTACCCTCACTTTCTCCATCAAATACCTCAGCAACTTCGCCAAGAGTACGCCGTTGAGTGACTACGTTCACGTGAGTTAATTCGGGCTGCTCGACGTCCTCCTTACTCCATGACTGACTCTTGACGCGTCGCAGCTCCACATGTCGAACGAGGTTCCTCTGCTCGTCGAGTACCCCTTCGCCGAGGGTCACATCCGTTACTACCTCGCACCAAAGATCTCTGTTTGTCGTTACGTTCAACCTTGTCGCCGGACTTCTGCTGACCTCTCCTTTTCATGACGTTCGCAGGACGAGTAGGTGCTCCGTTCTCTTGTTTACCCTTGCCCACGTCTCCGAGGCTACACTGTATCATTTTGGCGCACGCGTCGTTTTCTCTGGTCGCTTGCTTGTCCTTTTGCAATTGGGGTTCTTATTTCTTAATCAATCCCGAGCATGCTGTTTGAGAAAGCAGTCTGCGAAAGGGAAGCCACCATGGCTGAGACGACTGGTGCGCCAACAAGGTCTAAGGCAAAAGACATTTCTCCTCGTTCATGATCACAAAGAATGGCCCGAGATATAATCTATTCTACAAAGTACAAGCAGCCTCCGACAACCTCTCACCAGCGTCCCCCTCCGGAGCGCACCAAACGACACGCGCAACCGCGCTCGATGGCACTTCACCACAACTTCCACCAGCTTGACGCCTTCTTCTCCCCTCCAGTGGGCGGTACCTCTCCGCCACTACTACCAGCCTTCAAGCTCTCGACTTGCGCTTCCAGTGCCGCGACCTTTTGCGTCAACTCCTCCCTCGCGAGCTCGTTCGAGAGCGTGTTGTGCAGCAGTTCCAACGCGTAGTACACGATTGATCCGATCGCTAGGCAGTTCACCATCCTGTCAATTGTTTTTGAGAGAATCAGCAAGGGGAGAAGATGGGGAGCGGCAGGGGGAGAGGGGACGGACGAAGGAACGAGCTGGCGGTAGAAAACGGTCGTTGCGGAAGGGCCGTCTCGGAGCGGTGCTTCGGTCGAGTATCGTGGTGCTCGGAATGGGGTTTGTGGGAGGTGTAGTCTTGAGCTGGAGGGTCTAGGAGGACGGGTGTTAGTTCGTGAGGATTTGGGCGCCGCCCAGTGGATCGGGAACTCGCCTCGCGCTACGGAGTCGGACAACGCGCTGCATTGCTGTAGATAACATCCTCGAAGTATAATGAGACCTTTGTGGTGGAGGTGATGAGTTTTTGACGTGAAGAGCGCGAACGGTGCTGAAGCGTCGGAGATGGTTCAAGGTCAAGCGAGCTCGAAAGTCGAGGCGTCCCTTGGCTTTCGACCTCCATCTCGCGACATCGCAACTCGTCGACGTCGGATGTCAAATCTGGACATACCTTCACTGTCTATCGAGGATCGACAACGAGAGAATGTAGCAGGCCCAGCGCCGCCGGACGTGGAGCAGCTCGCGCGCCAGGTCCTCGCCGCTCCGTCCTCCAGCCGACGCGTTCGTCTATGCTTTCTCTGCCGAAGTGAGCTGGACTAATGTCGTTGATTTAGCATGGGAAGGGTGTGGAACGTCCCAGCGACTTGCCAGCCCCGCCTCAGGAGCTCGTACAGACCTTCCTCGCGGACCTCCAAGTGCATACACTCACCTCAGAGCGGAAGGAGCTCGTCCTTAGGGCCCTGAGAATCTGCCTTGGAAGTGTACCAGAGGTATGTATTCTCACTGGGTAGAGGTGGCGCCAGCTGACACCGTGATGCAGGGCCATGACAGCGTGTTCCAGGTCGTCTTGCCGTTCCTCCTCGACCAATCGACCCAGATCCGCCTCCAAGCCGCCAACTGCATCCTTCATTGTAGCAGCAGCACCTCCTCTTCAGTCCTTAAGACCCGACTCAACTCCACCATCACCACCGTCACTCGTACCCTCTCTCACCTCTCGTCCACGTCGCAATTCTCCTCCCCGACCTCCCAAACCCTCAAACTCGTCTCGACCTGTTTCAGGATCCTCACCGCTCTCTTCTCGAGAGTATCACCACTCCCGCCAGACGTAGTGAGCGTGTCGGTCGCTCAGCTCGGGACGTGGAGCTATCATCGAGCGGCGAGGGCGTCGGTCGGCAACGTGGCTCCTGACCGAGGGAGGCCTCTGAGTACTGCTGGAGGAGGGTTCGGAGGGGTCATGGGTGGATTCTTCCCACCTGGATCCCCCAAGAAGAAGTCTGGTCGGTCGCTGTCGAGGAGCTCGTCGAGGTCGTCGTTGGCTGGGAGTTCGGAATCGGAGAACGACGATGGAGGGGAAAGCAGGTTCGTCAGGTCTATTTGTGTTCGAAAAGGCAAAGCTTACCCCTGATGGAACGCAGGCATACATCCACGCAAGTGAGATTGGATGCTCTCACCTGTCTGAGATCTTTGGCGGTGGTCCGTCACTCACCTAGTGGTCTTCCGCGCGTGCTGACGTGTCACTCTCCAGAACGACCCGAAAGCGCTCTACCCCCATTGGAACTACTTTCTCGCGGACTCCCCCTACCTCAGAGCTGGCAAGTCGCTGCTGTCGTTAGTTGAAAGCGACCCATCCCTCTCCGTCCGAGTGAAGGCCGCTCAAGCGCTAGAGGCGTTGCTTGCCCACTCCAAGAGCTACCTTGCGATCGCCGAGGATCGGTAAGCCCTTTATCCAGAGTCGTCCTAAACCGCCTTCTGACTTTTCCGTTCCAGGCCTACCAAAGCCTCTTTCACGTCGCTCTCTACTCGGATTGGCGAGATCGTCGCAGAACTCCACGTCAAGCTCGCCGTCCTGATTTCGTCGGCTTCAACCAAGATACACGCGGATGTCTTGCTAGCCATCTTTCGAGTAGTGCAAGTGCTAGGCGATAACGCTCCGTACGGGAGGATGAAGCGACCGTTAGCAGAGCCGCTGTGTCGAGCGATACTGCCGTTGTTGGAGAGTGAAGGTGCGTCCTTGCAACTTCATTGACGTAACATAGTCTCTGACGTCCATTATAGATGCTAAGGTGTCTCTGGCTGCTTGTACTTCCGCTGCCTCGATCCTCGACGCTGTTCACTCCTACCCGACGACGCCTCAGGCCTTCGACTTTACGGACCTCGCCGGGGCCGGCGTGTCGCTCCTGTCGGCTGACGCATCAGAAGAGCTTCAGTCTCAGTCCTGGAGCCTGCTTGCGGTCGCAGCGAAGCGTCTTGATGGATTTGACCTGTGAGTTTTGAGTTAATCTGGAACACGTGGTCCGTTCTCATCCCTCATCCCTTGAGCAGGGCCGACGCACTCGACCACCTCCGCTCTCACCTTTCTGCATCTACGACACTCGTCCAAGAGTCTCAGATGCTGTTCATCTCATCCGTCCTGCAGCGCGCCAGTCCGGCCAACGACATCCAGCCGTACTCGTCCACCCTCACTCAGATCCTCCGCGTCGGGCTTCATAGCTCTCGAGCACCCGTCAGGATCTTGGCGTGTGGTGCTCTCGCTAGTCCGAGACTCTTGGAGCTGGACCTAGAGAGTGGAGAGTCGCCGTTACATCTGGTGGTGGAGGGAATTCGACTTGCGGATGACGAGGATGGAGCAGTACGAGCTTCGGCTTGTAGGGCTTTAGGCTTGCTCGTCAAGAGCACGTTCAAGCTAGTGAGTCACCCTTTAACTCTTCTCCTAGGCGGTTGTGTCTGATTCACTTCCTTACAGGCGGCCGATGAGTTCAGCGCAATTGTCGAAGTCCTTTCGCGACGATGCTCAGATTCCGAGCCCGTCAAGTCGAGCGCGAGCTGGTCTTTAGCCAACTGCTGCGACGTCCTCACTACCAAGTTCGTTATTCTGCTCATCAACTACGGTGTCGGATCCCTGACTGGACTTTCCCCTAGTCTTACTGGTACTCTCAACGTCGGTGACCTCCTTCGGCAAGCTTTGAGCCTTTCTTCCCCGGAAAATTCTGAGAAGGTCAGCCATTTTGCAAAAAGGATGTTTTTCTCCATTCACTGATACTTTATTGGACCTAGGCTCAGACGAATGGTCTCCGAGCGATCGGCTGTCTCCTCCATTTTTACCAGCTCAGCAACGACTTCAGCCTGCTTACGTGCATCACCGAGCGCCTCTCTCGGTCTGTCCAAGAAGGACCAGTCAAGGTGAATTTTCCATAACTGTCTGCTTGAACTCAAAGCTCACGTCTCGTTCGTTCAGTTACGTTGGAACGCCGCCGCCGCCTGCGCTAACGCTCTCACAAGCTCCGCCATCCTCCTCCCCTCGTCATTGCCATCAAGCGTGCCCCTCATCCTCTCCCTTTCGTCTGTGCTGCTTGACTCGCCAAACTTCAAAGTCCGCATTCAAGCCGCCACGGGTCTCGCGGGCCTCAGCAACGTGGCGCTTTTCGGGACGCGCGAGAACGTCGAGCTGGTGTTGGCAAGAGTTGGAGAGGCGAGGCGGAAGGTTGATGGAGAGGAGGAGGGTGCTCCCGCAAAGGAGATGATTCATCTTCAGCAGCTGAGGACAAAGGTGCGTTTTCTGTTTGGCTGCTGAGGCTCGGTTTTCTGACGAGACTTTTGTCTACAGTTGGACCGGTGTTTCAGTAGTCTGAGCGAGCTGTAGACATCTGCATTGTTGTTAATTTCTGCGTCTGATGGTGTGCCCTGCGTCTGCGGTCAGCTTAACTCTTCTTTAGGCCGTCTTTGTCGAGCATTAGAGCGTGCTACGTGTCCACTACATCGAAGCAAGGCTCATTGACGATCGGAACAGGACCGCGCAAGTCAATGATTCTGAAGTCATCAGTTCAAAAGCTTGTCCAGACTGAGCTAGTGAAACCCAACCATTGCCCACAGCCTGAGGAGAAGGAATTCATGGTGACTGCCTCGAGCCGATCCTTACAGACTGGATCAGCCCACGACCACTGGAACGAGATTCAAGCAAATCCTTTTTCCAGAATCAAACTACGTGAACCTCATCACTACCCCCGGCGTCCCACTAGCTACCACAGCGGCTTCCTACAGCTCTTCTTGTGCGTCGGCCAGTCTTGCTTCTGATGCTCCTCCGAGCAGTACCGAACCCCTTTGCACTATAGTAGATCGAGATTATGCTATTGTTGCGGCCTAAAGGGCAAAGAAGAGGAAAACGTACCTTCGAGCAGACCTTCAACGTGTCCTCGTTGTTGACGACGCATCGCGAGAGGTTGCAAGTCAAGTACGGCGGCTTTCTCGCAACGACATCCTCATATGCTCTGCGAAGCCCACTATCGAACTCTTCCTTGCCAGCCAAAAAAGCATCACTGTTGACGACCTTCCCGAGTTCCTCCCGCGCGTCCGTTGCGCCTCCTCCTGCGACGCCTTGGAAACCCTCCGACGTCTTCATCCTCTCGAACCCCCTGATCATCTCGTCGAAGGGTACGTCCTTGTCGATTTCAGGCCGGGATTTGGGGTCAGTCTCCACGAGTAGCTGGTAGTGATCTCGGGCGTTGTTGAGGCAGTCGATGGCTTCTGTAATGGCTGAGACGAGGGAGGCGTCGAACGAGGGAAGCGTGACGGCCGTGTCTTGGAAGATCTTCAAGAAGAGGAACGCGAACTGGAATGGCTGAAGAAAAGTTTAGAGTGTGAGTGAAATTTTTTCTTATGAGGTTAAGAACACTGGAGTGAATCACGCACCGCGACGTTGGTCGGCAGGGCCGGATAGACGACAGTGCAGAACACCACGATCAGGTCGCGCAGGTGCTGACGGCCTTTAGCGGACTCTCGGAAGTATCTAAACCCGCAATAAATTAGTAACTAAGCTTCAGACTAGATCAAAGGCACCGTTACGCACCGATGCCATGACGGAGCCCATCGGACAAGGGACTGCAGGAGAACGAACACCGCGATCTCCCCCATCCGCGCTTTGCTGCTGTTGGCATTCAAGATCAATGCTTCCACCAGCTGGGGAGTGTAGTGTGCCACAAACAGCTCCTGCTCAACCCTGGGCTCGTTAGCGGTCGGTCCGGAAAGTGTGGACCGCGCTGCTTGGGGACGCACGAAGGACGCGGGACCGTCGGACGAGGACGACTTTGGCAACGACGCATCGAACATGCTTCTGAGCTGTTTATCTGATTCTCAGCTCCATTCGAAAGAACAAAGGTCGAGCCTTCGAGTGGACGTACCGCTTCGGTGGTTTCCTGGACCGCGAGCTGGACATCGTCCACATTCGAGTCGGCGATGGGCGTGAGGCCAAGCCACTGAGCGAGACGGTGGGGGTCAAACATCGGTCCGTCGACTTTGGTTGCTTCTGAGCGGTGTGTGGACGGAGGCCAAGGCGTACCACTTTTCGTCGTGCAGCGATGACCCTCAAAATCCCCCCGAAACGAGAGCCGATCGGGATAGTGACGTGGCCGCCAACAAAGTGGCATTATGACTGGATGGGGGCAGACAAGTGGTGCTCAAGCAGATAAAATTTCACCACAAAGCGTCATGACAAGGGAGCGAAGGCCAAGTACACGAACTCGAGAAGAATTGACGGCGTTTGCCGCATCGCGCTCCATGAGTCTTCGAAGTTTGATCTTCTCCGCACTTGCTTGCTTTCTTCCTCTCTCTCTCTCTCTCTCACTACCACGGATTTGGCTTTGGTTAACAGCAGCAGCCATGCCATCTTCCTCAACGGCTGTCCTCATACGTCCTACATCGCCCCGTGCCCTCCGAACTCTCACTCTTCGCCACCTCCTGTACTCGCCGCTCCGAAAGCTTCTTGTCAAACAATTTCAGAAAGGCTCACCAACGGTGCATATCCGCAAGCCGTTACAGCCTCGTCCTGACCTACCCCTTGAGCTCATCTTGGACATCATCGAGCTCGCTTTCGATGCGACCGTCTCGCTCTACGAGCAGCGGAAGCTCGCATCGCTTCTCAGAAGCCTGTGTCGGTCCGCACAGCTCATCATCGACTCTACTCGTCCCAGTACTCTGGTCATCGAAACTCGCGCTCGTCTCGAGGCGTGCCACAGCGGGACAGTCAACCTTGATGACGTGGCGCACCTTTCCCTCGCCGGGTGGTTCTTGTTCACACACCGGGCCACAGCGATGAAGATTGTAGGCTCCATGAAGAACCTTCGCACTTTAGCTCTGCATGGCGCGACGCCAGGGTGCAACAGCGGCAGAGTGCCTGTGTGTATCGAGTGAGGGCCCTTCCCCAACGACCACTAATCTGGAGGTTCAATAGAGTCCTTGCTGATTTACTTGCTTATACTCAGGTGGATCACAAAGCTCACATCCCTGGAAGACTTGATCGTTGGCGACCGTCTTTGCATTACGTTCCACCCCGTGACCACCGGGACAGAGGTCCGCAAACTCAAAGCCCTTCGCATGACGAACCGCCCTCAGGAAGGCGACTACAACGCCTTGAATACCTACATTAGAGCCTCCTGGGACCATATCGAAGAGCTTGCTCTGATATGGCACCCCGCCGACGCGTTCCTCACGTTCGTCGACTTCGTTATGGGCGGCCTCCTCCACAAATCGCCTTTCACCCATCCAATGCCCAAGCTACGGAGCCTCAGCTATGATACCGTCGGCTCAAAGCAAGACTGGGAAAACTATGAGGTTAAGAACCGTAATTCAGCAAAAAAGGGGGCCATTGCGAGGCAATTTCGAGCGTTCGGCGCCTGTCCAGACCTCCAGCACCTCAGTGTCAGGTGGCCATATACTTCCAGCGTGCGCCAGGGACAGGAAGTGAGCGAATCGTTGTCAGAGATTTGCAAGGACCCTCAGATGTTTGGGAGTCTCAAGACGTTGGTGATGCAGCAAGGGGAACCACTTTCGCATGAAGCGAGTGGGTGGGCAGTTCACAGGATGCGGGAGATTGAGGGGAGGGATGGACTCTACGTCAAAGTAGATTTACCGGTTTGTTGAGCATGAACATAGTGCTTGCTTGCGTTCCCCAGAGCTCCTTTTGCCGCTCCTGCTAGCGCTGCCTCGTCCGAGAGACGACACGTATCACAAGAACGCGTGTCTCCCAGCAGTCGCATGCCTGAACCAACGAGTCCGTGCCCTACGCTGATTTCGATCGTTATACAGAAGGAACGAAAGCACACCGTCCAGATGCTGAACTCATCAAAGGCTCTTGGATGCGGACGAGGTGGTCGTTGCGGGGGCTTGAACATTGGTTTTCGTAATTTTTATAAAAGGTGCAAGACAGACGATCCTCCACTTCCTTCCTCACTTCTCCAACAACACCTTTCCACACTCCATCTCTCCAACTGTCTCTACATATCCGCTGCCTCACTCATTTACTGCGACGAGGAACACGAATTAGCAACCTGCGCTCCAACACCCTCGCCGCAAAGCGAAGGAAACAAGAAAAACTCACGAGCTCGTCGTGACCGCCAACAACGTGCTGGTCAGCAACGGTGGTAGCCTCGGCGGGGGTGGAGCCCTCGAGATCGGCGACGGAGAGGTCGTTGGTCGAGTTGCTCTCAACAAACTCGACGAGCGACTCGAGCGAGCGGTCACCCTCGTACGAGATCCACTCAGTGGCGCCAGCGGCACGGAACTTGATGGTGGCTGTGAAAGCGAACCACGTGTTAGCCTCTGGCCTCAGGACGTGATGAACGGGTGAGAGACGTACGGAAACCAGCGACCTTGAATCCGGCCGAAGCGGGAACGTCGTTCTCGGTGGCGTCGAACTTGGCGACGAGGAGCTTGGACTTGACGCTGGAGAACTTCTCTCCAAGGAGGTCCCAGGTGGGCTTGAGCTTCTTGCAGCTGTTGGGGAAGAACACGTGCGTTCGGTCAGCTCACCCTTCCCTGTATCCATAACGCAAAGAGAACGACGCCTTACTGTCCGCACCAGGGGGCGTAGAACTCAACAAAGAGGTCCTTGGAGTTGTCGCCAACAACGGTGTCGAACTCGTCAGCGACGAGGACGTAGACGGGCTCGTCTTGAACGGCAGGGATCTTGGCACTCTTGACCGAGGGGGCGATCTTGCCGGCAAGGAAGTCCTTGACGAAGGCGTCGACGGTGGTGAAGTCGACGGGCTTGGACTGGTCGAGAGGGAACTTGGTCATGGCGGCGATGTTCTGGATGGCGAAGGCGGGCCAGGTGGGCTCGACGAGGTTGAGGGACTTGGCGTGGTCGGCGAACTAAACGCGCATGTACTCCATTAGCTTCTGTTTCTTGCTGGACCAGTTCCAAGCAGAAAGAAAAGAAACGCACCTTGGTGGCATCGATCCAGACAAAGTTGATCTTGCCCTTGGCGGAGCGGGCGACGGGCTCGAGGGCCTTGGTGATCTCCTCCCTCTTGGGGTCGGTGGGCTCAACAAAGATGTAGGCAAGGGGGATGCCAGCCTCGGCGTAGAGGGCAAAGTTCTCGGGCGAGATCTCATCGAGGAGGGGGACGGAGTGCTCCTTGACGAACTCGTCGAGGGCCTCGTACGTGGGGACGCCGGGGAGGTCGTTGCGGCCCTCGTCGAACGTCTTGTAGAGGACGACGGAGGGGGTGGCGACTTTGGCGATGTCGGCCGAGTCGGTCGAGATTCCGAAGAGGTAGTCGTCGCGGTGGGTCTCGGCGAACTCGTCGAACGCGTCCTTGGACGCCTTGTCCGACTCGGCGAAGTATCCGATAATGACAATCTTGTCGGCGGTCGAGAACTCGGCGTGGTTGGCGGTCGTCACCTCAGACACGGCGGGGAGGGACTGCCTGCAAGAGCGAAGCAAAGGCGAAGGCGTGGAACGTTTGTCAGCTGCGCGATCGCGTGCCAGGTGGAGGGAGGGTGGGAGGGTGGGACGTACTTGCGCATGTAGGAAACGATGCCATCAGTCTTTCGTGTTCCTCCATACTCTCCAGGCTCGCCCTTGCGGAAGACCTTGAGTGTCCTGCCAGCCCCGGAAAAGCTTCGTCAGCACGCGCTCGCTCGCCTCGCACGTTCGCTCCGGGAATAGTGAGCTCACGGGTAGCCAGAGACGCCGTAGTTGGCGCAGAGGTCAGTCTCGACGGTGCAGTCGACCTTGGCGAGCTTGACGCCCTCGTCCTTGAGGATCGTGGCCGCCTCCTCGTACTGCATGGCACCGGAACCGTGATAAGCTGCTCGTCCTCTCGCCCACCTCAGACCCAGACAGAAAGGCGACATACGTGAGGAGCAAGGGCTTTGCAGTGGCCACACCTGTTCACACGAAAGAGCAACGGGAGCGACGGGGTCAGCACATGCGAACGAGCGGGGGGGCTCGACGCGCCTGGCTCAAAAGTTGCCACGTCGACACGGCACGAGCAGCGCTGGCACCCGTCCTCGCGAGCTCGGCGACGCGCACGACGAGTCGACGATGGTGCGAGATGCAAGTATGTGCAGTTTTGGCGGCAGGGACGGGCCGACGACGCGCTTTTGGAGGGGGAGGGAGCGAGGACTGACCAAGGGGCAAAGAACTCGACCAAGGTCAGCGGGCCGGCGACAGCGTCCGAGAAGGACGACTGGGTGAGGTCGAGCACGTCCGAGGCGGCGGCGAGCGATGCGAGCCCGAGGGCGACGAGGGGGGAGAATCGCATCGTAAGTGGAGCGAGTAGGTGATGGTAGAAGGACAAGAAGGAAGCGCTCGAAAGTCGTGGCGCGCCCCAAAGGCTCCCGCTCCCGGGACCTGACACGACAGTCTGGGCGCGTCCCTCGCGCCAACGGCCCATACCTGCTCCTTCGGGCAATGGCAGCACTCCGAGGCTCGCTTTTGACCTTTGCTTATTCATGCATCATCTCCGAGATGTGGCAAGCATTTCCTATTTTCCTTTGTGTTCCAGCCTCCACCGTTGTTCTCCATTTCGAGCAGACGAGAAAGGGTCCACGTCAGTCTGCAACGCCGTTTTTGTCATCAGTCACCGACGCGGTGAATGCGGTCAAAAAGGCAAGCCTTGAAAAGCAAACGGCCTCCATCCTTTGACAGTCGAAAACCCACACAAAGCTACAACATAACCACCGTTTGCTCCTTCCAACAAATCGACCTGTGCTCTGTGAACGTGGCACCTTGTGACAAGAGATCTTCCCAGAGGTCCGCTCCGTGTGCCTGCTCTGACGTGGCAATGCTCATCGTTCTCACATCTTCGGATATTGCACCAAGTTTGTTTCACGAAACGAAGCGTCAGTTGCAAGCGCATGTCACGCGAAAAGAGGGACTTCGCCCACTTACATACGTGGTCTTCACTAGCGACTGGGCGAGCCGCAGGTGGGCGACGGAGACCTACTACAGGTAGAACGGCCCCTGCATCCCAACTTGCTCCACCTTGATTTCGACCCCATTCCATACCCCCTGCCCTGCCAGTCGCTCCTGAAGGACGACTCGTAGCCGAGCCGGGATCGATTCCTTTGTCGGCGGGGTGGCGAGGGAAGTGGGTAGGCTGAAGGAGAGCAGTCGGTAGGGCGGTTGATGCGCACTGGTGGGATGTGCAGTTTGTCAGAAAGGGAAACAACGGTCGTTAAGGGTAGAAGTCGTCCAAGCCGCGACTCCACTCACCCAGTGAGGAAAACCTCGAGCAGCGTAAGCGAGGCCCACGAAGCAGGAAGCACCAGTGTCGTCGCTTCTGAGGGAGAAGTATAGATCACGGGGTACTCAAGGAGGTACCCTGCCAGAGCGACTAGTGTTGATGGCGGTGTTGATGGGAGGAGGATGAGCGGGGCTGTCGAGCTGGCGATGGAGGTGAGGAGAGTAAGGAGAGGTGGTGGGAAGGAGACCTGATGAGGGCGGCTTGTCAGTCTGTCTCAGTTTGAGAATAGACAGCAAACTCACTATTATAGGTGTGGAACTGTCTATGGACACGAACATCGGCTGCCCGTCGCTCCCTTTCGTAGACGTCGACAATTCGACGCGAGACTTGACCAGCCGCATGTTCACGACGAGAGTCTGTCCTGTCTCTTCCTCGTGTACCACATTCAACACATCCGACACTTTGTTCAACTATGAGGAAGAGCGAAGTGAGTGATTGTGCGACTGGAGAACCAATCACGTAGCAAATCAACTCAGAAAACGACAAACCTCGACCGCCAACCTCGATACCTCATCAAGAGAGAACATGACCGTGTCGATCAATGTCCCAGATCTTTGAATAATCTTCACATTAGCATTTGTAGGGAAATAACCCTAAGAGGGACAAGGCAGACTCACCGCATCCCGAGCGCAACGGCAAGAATATTGACGCTGAGCGCTTGCAAGCTCTTGGTCGTCGAAGTCGGCAGGGCACGTCTCAGAGCTTGCAATATGGCATTTTGAGATACGTTTGAGACCGCCATTTCATTGCCGCCTGTGATCGTGACTAAAAACTAGAGGTGGTGGTCGAAGGGAAAGAGACGAACGCCGTCGACACTCGCCTCGACAGCCAGCGACAAGCGTGGGAGAGCTGACGTGGTCCAAACCTGGACTCGACTTCTCTCTCGAATCTGACTGAGAATTCAAGGGACAGTATGGGTAGCAGTTTCTGGTACGTGAAGTCTTGTACAAGTGGCAAGGTGTGAACTGATTGGCAGTGATGACAGAAAAGGCTATGAACATGTACGGTAGCACGGTGAGGGATACAAACAATTGACTATCTTTCATATCAAGCGAAGAGGCCAGCCAAGTGGTGTTTCTTGCCGTGCTTTGACTTGGAGGTAAGCTCGAGAGTTTTGTTGTGGTGGTAGTAGGGAGGTCTGAGCAACGTGTTGACGGGCTGGAAAGACGGAAGCGATGGCGAGAGTCAGTACCGGCTAGTTGGATCAGCAAGGAAAGAGAGTGAGCCCACATGAATGGCTCCCAATCGTGCGACGACATCAGCCTTCCAAACAGCGACGGGTTTAGGAGGAGGCGGCCTCTTGTGCGGACACTCGGTGTGCTCCTCTCCTCCCGCATGATGAGGAGCAGGAGGGAAGACGACGATCGTGCGATGGATCGGTCCATGTCCAAGCTTGCGGTACGAGACGACGCCAACGTGGAGCGTCCCGTTGGGGTTGACACCGCTCTTGACGAGGAGCGTAGGAAGTTCGTAATGACTGATATTGACCTTGGGGTGCGGTGGCATCGGGTGGTGAGGCGGCATCTTAGGAGGCCACTGAGGCTTCTCCCACTGAGGCTCGATAGCGGAGGAAGTGGTGGACGAGAGGAGTTCCTCGTCGGCGGCGAGCCAGGACGGGTCGACGTCGACGTCGGTTTCGACTCGAGTGAGGAACTCGGAAGTCGTGTCGTTGTCGACGTAGTCGGTGAAGAAGGTGATGTCGGGAACGATGTGGTAGCTGAGGACGTATTTGATGATCTTTTTGGAGATGGAGAGAGGCGAGTTGAGGAACGCGTTCTTCTTCCAGCTGTTTGGAAGGCGAAACGTGAGCCACAAGATGAGGGGGAATAAGAGACAACCACGCACCCAAGCTTGTGCCAGGCAAAGTTAGTCGGCGGGAACAAAGTGTAGATAGTGTGCTTCTTCTTCATCTCTTTGATCATCTCCCACCAGACGGCCTCCGGATCGCCTACGGCTACGTCGTCGTCGTCCCAATCCTCCTCGTGAAGCGGCGGCAAGAGTGAACCGTCGAGGTCTGAGCGCTGGACGCTCGACGTGGTCTGAGAGAAGAGGCCGGGGAAGAGGAAAAGCTTGTTAAGAGCCGATAAGGGAGGAAGGAGCGGCGCCGAGATGCGATGAATGTAGCCTGAATGCCAATACCACGTCAGCGTGAGGTGGTCTGGGAGAAAAGCAAGCGCAGACGCACCGTTCTTGGCCTTGATGGTGAAGCCGCGGGTGTGAGAATAGAAATTGAAGTTGAGGGTAGGGTGAGGAACCGGGAACAGGCTGAAGCCGGGCTCGACGCGAATCCTCATCGGCTCAGACACGTTTGGCGCCGAGTGGAGAGCGGAACCGATCGTTGAATAGTTGGAGAGTTGCCACGGGTTGAGAATTTCGGGAATTGTGTGATCTAAGCAATGCATTAGCCTCGTACTGAAGATTAGCTCTTGAGAAGTACAACATACACTTGATGATCCAGCCGATGATTAGGTTGATCTTGGCCGCGCGGTCGTCGTCGACCGACTCGGAGGCGTCAAACTCGTCCTTTTCGTTCGAGTCCTTTGGGTTGAGGATGTGCGAGTAGAAAGGATGCTTGGTTCCGTGCAGCTCCTCGGTGAGGCCGAATGCGTGCTCGGCATCGCCGCCGCTCTCCGCGCTCTTGACGCCGCCGTGCTTTCTCCAGGTGAGCGCCTCGTCGTCCGGGGCGAGGAGGGTGACATGTTTCTTAGCCAGCTCCTTTTGAGCCTCGACGGAATGGTTCACGATCCACCCGAGCTTGTGCAGGCCGAGCTGACCCGCCCAGTCGTCCCCGGCGACGTTGGTGCGAGTGGCGGCGGCGGCGTCGTCGTCAGTCTCGGGGCGGTAGTAGAGCGAGGCGTTGAGGATCTGGATGATCGTGTACTCGGACAAGTCGATCAAGTGGTGGCCTTTGGGCAGCGCGAGGGGCTCGTCCGCGTCTGTATCGGCCCCACCCTCGGTCACGGCGTCGTCGTCGTCCTCGAGGATCGACGGGATGGGGATCGGCTGGAACGCTTCGGCGGCGTGGGCGAGCGAGTCTTCGATGTGTTTCTGGATCGACAGGAACTCCTCGACCTGGAGCGAGGGCACGTCGTCCTTTGGCGCTGGAGCAGGCTCGGGGCGTCGCTCGATGGGAGCGGGGCGCCAGCCATCATCCTCGACGACCTGCAGTTGCGTCGTCCCGTCCGCCTGGAGCTTGAGGAACGGGCGAGAAGGTGCTGCTGCCGCTACAGCGACGAGGGTGAGGATCGCCCACGACTTCATGATGGTCGTTGGGCGGGTGATGGTCAGAAGCAGAGAGATCTGAGGAGACGCGCGTCCCTCGTCACGATTTCTGCGCACTCCGGAGCCCTTTCGGCACGTTCTCGCATCACTTGCGCATCCTCAAATAGGTCCACAACATGTAGCAGCAAAGAGCAGGAGAGAGACCAGGGGCGTGAGAAGCACTGCAACAGAGCGTGAGAGGCGAGAGGGGCGGTGCAATAGAAAACCACGTGGCATTCAAGCTCAAGAGAGGAACCATTACAACAAAGCTATAGACAAGAAGTACTACCTCCACCCCCACCATCAAGGACCCTTCGAAAGAATGATCAACTGCAAGACATGGTCGATCGACTTCTCCTCCTCCCTCGGCAACTTGACCTGCGCGTCCGCCAACCGCTTCTCCTGATCCATGATCTCGCGCTCAATCTTCCTCCACCGCTCCCAATGCACCTGGTTCTCCCCTCTCATCCTCGTCGCCCTCTGGTTCAGATCCGCCAGCGCCGTGTCGATCTCCGCCATCTTCCCGAGCTGACAAAGTCCGATTGACCGAATGATCTTACTGATCTCGTCGCGGAAGCCTTGCGTCTTGTCCAGGAAGCCTCGAGGGTAGCTGATCGGAGAGTCTGGCTTCGGGTGGAACGTCGAAAGGATCTCGATCCAGCTCTCGGCGATCGACAGCGAGTTGGATCCGGGGATGAGAGCAGCAAACATCTTGTCCCACTCGTCCTCGTAGTCGAGGTCCGCGTCGAACGTGATCTCGTCGAAAAGCCCCGCAAACAGGTGTCCAGCAAAGAGCGTTTCGGCGGATTGCTGGAGCTCGGGAGGAGGGGACGCCGTGTCCAGGTCCGAGAGGAAAACCGTCGCCAGACGGGCGTAGCGCTTCACGAACTTGCGGACGGCTTCGCTGAGCGCGATCGCTTCTCCCGAGAGTCGTCGGGTGAGGTGGTTGAGGTTCGTGGCGGCGTCGACTGTGGCGTTGATTTGGATCAGGGAGCTCGCCATGACGGCCTGTTACACAAGTGGAGTGTCAGCATCCACAGCTGGGAACGCGGGGAACGGGGAGCTTGCACGGCGCGGGGTGGAGCAGTGAATTGGGAGTAGGAGAAGGAGACATACAGCATGTTCAGTACGTTGAGCAGAGAGATCGACCAACGCCGCCTTCGAGCTCTCAATTGTCGACCCAAGCTCCTCCTCCAGCTCGAGCAGCTCGACCAACCGTCCGACGAGGTGCGCCTGAAGGTTACGATGGAACGTGATGACATTGTTCCTGCTCAGCCACAAGCCTGTCAGCTTCCTTCCTCACTTCGCCCCACTCCACTCCACCGAACGTACCTCGCCTTCTCCGCTGAGATGGGTTGCGCCACCACCGAACCGTGCTCGTCCGACGCCGCCGTCGACGCCAAGCGAAGTCGTTTGCTGCTTCTCGTGGCCTTCACTTCCGGCTGGTGACCATACAAGTTCAGCTCGATACTGAGGTGAAGAGGAAGAAGAGGACGGACGCTGGCTCTGCGGCGGGGCGCCATCGTACACACACAAACACCGAGCAGACGACTTGGCGGGGTAGGTTGAACGCGATGAGAGTCGGCGGTCGGTTCAAGAAATTGATCAAAGGTGTTCACTGGAGTGGGCCGAGAGCGGACGACGAGAAAATGCAAGAAAGTGTGGAGGGAAGGAGCGAGAGGAGGGGACGTCAGTCCCCAGCACACAGGGTCGAGGCCAGGCTCGGGGCGGATGGGCATCACCCCTATTCTTTTTGTCTGTGCAAATAACGGCCATCAAGCCCGAAAGACTTTGGTTTACTCCAACAGGGAATGAAGATGAAAAAGCCAATTCCAGCAGATTTGGCTCTGATGCGGAACAACAACCAGGTGGCATCCGTCCTCCCCCTCTCACCGGGCTCGAAGAAGCTGCGATACTACGGTAATTGAAAATGACAATCCACCGTTCAATGCATAGTATACATCCACTACTCCCAAATCAAGACCACATATACCCATCAAAACCACCCTTTCTTCTTCTCAGTCTGCGCCGCGGGAGGTGCCGCCAACCCCATACTCTCAGCCTGCTTCTCCGCGACATCCCAAGGCCTCTGCCCATACGCTGGAGAAGGGAGTGGAGAATAGCCGTATCCAGGCGGTGGACCGTAGCCGAGATGCTGGAAGTGAGGAGCTGGTGCGCCGGTAGGGTAGACGGTGTGAGTCGACGTGGCGGCCGGTCGGGAGGGGAGGAGCGAGAGAGCGGCGGAGGAGCCGTAGATCGTGATGCCGAGGGTGAGGATAACAAAGATCTGCAGAAGAGCGGAGTATTAATCCGCCGTGCTCGAAACCACGAGAAAGCTGAATGTCGAAAAGCGGACTCACCATCGTCTTGAAGCTGATGACATCCACAAAACCGTCCAGAATCCCTGCCAACGTCTCAGCCACAACCCTCGTCTTCCCAACGACCACCGGCTCTCTCCCCATGCACTCTTCCCACCCACTACACCTCGCCTCCATTGCCGGGATGCGCGTCGCTGGCTCGCACCGGTTGTTCACGTAATCCCTGGCGCAGCCGAGAATCTCGGCGCGGATTTCTTGCTGGAGAGTATGCAAACGCATTTGCACGTCCGTATAGAGGGTGTAGAGGAAGAGGAGGGCGAGGAAGAGGAGAAGAACGAGGAGGAGCGTGAGAGAGGCGAACTGGAGGTAGCTGTACCAGGCGAGTGCGCGTCAGCTCTCGTCGGGAAGTGTCAGTGAGAGTGCAGATGGGCACTCACCCAAGAAGAGTATATGGCGTGTTGGAGTTCAGCCATTTCTCCGGCTGGGACATCCCTCCGCCAGCATCGCTCCCCGACGGACCGTGGTGGTGGTGCACCTGGAAGCTGAACTCGCCGTTCGCGATCCGCCTATCCATCTCCCCTCTAGAGCCAGACCTAGACCTCCTCCTCCGTCTCTCCGGACTCTTCTCCTTCTTGCCCACCGCCCCGCCCCTCCTCCTCCTCGTCGCGTCGCCGACAAATCCAACGGCTTTGCTCTCATCCCCTTCCTCCGCTTCTTCTTCGTCATCCAGCCCGAACGCCTTTTCTGGCTCGAACTTCTTGGGATCAAACTCGAGATGAGGTTCGACGATGGCGGGAGGAGCTGGTGGGGCGGAAAAGTGGAAGGGGTCTGAAGTCGCGGTGGCAGAAGGAGAGAAGGGCGGGAGTGATGGCGGTGGGTTCGACGTGGCGTCTGATTGAGGCTGAGATGGTCTCGGAGGAGTATCGACGTCCATCGCCTCGTAGTGCGTCCCTACGCCGTCCCCGGTCAAAAGTCAGCGCCCCATCCTCCGACTCGCGCAACCTGGCCTCCAGGCGACTCACGTTTCCGAGCCCGCTCTCCGCCATCCTCCTCAGACATCGGAGATCCCATCATGTTGGATACCGACGCGAATGGTGAAGCCGGGAACGAGCGTGGCGAGGTGTACTGGAGGCCCTCCATCGGCGCTTCCTTTGAGCGCTGGTCGCGTGCGGGCCTCAGAGGCGTCGATGGCCCGCCGCCGTTGGGAGGTGCTGGGAACCTTCGCATTGAATTTAACTAACAACTGATGTACCGCGACTAGTGACGAGATTGGAGGTCGAGGTCGAGGTCGTGCGAGGTGGTCAAGCGAGGCCCAGAGAGGAGCGCCGAAGTTGAGTGACCGAGTCTTTCGAAGGCAGCAAGCAAAGAGGTCAAACTATCGCCACGCCCCTATCTCCAACCAACGCGATTAGTTTGAATATTCCCGGCGCTTTTAGAGGGAAACCTCGGAGCAACATCCCGATGAAAGCCAGAAGCAGCTCTCTCAAAAAGCCACGTGTCCCTCTTCTTTCCTCGCACCGTCGGCAAATCGGGACCGAACAACAAGGACTTTATGAAATGCGACCACTACACGATGATTTCTAAATAATGTTTTGGCGGCTTCAAACACCTCCGCTTGGAGATGACCAGCCGCACCTCTTTTTCCGTCATCACCTCTGACGGCGCTCCCTTCGACTCTCCTCCCCTCATCAGCCCCTTCACACCCAACACTCTCAATTCCCTCCACTTTGAATCCCAGTCGACGTCCCATAAACTCGTCGGCCCTAATCCTTCGACGTACGAGAGGTCCAACGAGTTCAAGCCGGGTGTCGAGGACGCGAGACGGGCGACGAAGCTGGCAGCGCCGTCTACGAGCGAGTTCCCGGCGAGTGAGAGATGCCGTAAGGAGATCATGTTGGACAAGAGGTCGAGGAACGCGGTCTGGAAGGATATTTGGGGGGTTTCGATGAGGATGAGGGTCGTGAGAGAGGGAAAGGTCGGCGCTGGTCGTCGTGTGGGTATTGTTGCGGGGGTGAAGAGGAGGTTCCGGATCGCTTTGAGCGAGAGTTTCGTGAATGAGAGGTCGAGAGTGGTGAGGTTTGCTGCTGGCGAAGTGCTGGAACCGACCAACGTGTCTCCGAAGCGATGCTCCCACCCGGCGTCGTCGTCCTCTGCTTCCGAGTCGTCCTTCATGTTGCCGTCCTCCTGGTCGACCCATTCCGCCTCGCTCTCCTCTACCAGCAGCTCCCTCAACCCATCTTCCCGCAATGGTTCCCACGACACCGCCGCTCCTGCGATTCTCACCCGCAAATAGTCGGGAAGCAACGCCACATGCTCCATCAGCACCGACTCGTTCGCACCCCGGTTGAGGTCGGTGATGATCATCCTCGCACACAAAGTACCTAGTGTCGGCACCTTCTCCTCCACCTTCCGCTCCACCCCTGGCAGCACGCCAGTCTCGAGCAACGTCCTCCTCCGCCGCTTCTCATCCTTCCCTATCGACTCCCTCGCGACCGTCCAAGACGGCGGCGGTGGCGGCCCAGCTCTCGAGTCATGAAACAGCTGCAACCTCGCTCGAACCGTACGAGGCCGAGATGGTCCCGCGACCGAAGGCGCGCACGACGGTCCGGTGAACCGCGGTCGGGGCTTGCCTGACTGCTCTATGCGCAGGCGGGCGAGCTTGTGCTGGATCGTCTCATTCTCTTTGGGAGGAGGCGAGGGAGGTCGAGGACGGTGAAAGACTGACGTGGTGGAGGAGGCTAGGAGGAGGGTCGGGTGGGTGTGGAAGGAGGCCAAGCTCCCAGCGCGCCGCTCAGCTCGCTGTCTGGCGAAGTGTGGTCCCAGCTCAGCTGACGTGGTCTTGCGCAATGCCAACTTGTGAAACTAGTTTTGCGGTATTGCTCCTTTCAGAGACATTGTAACACCGTGAGCTTCCGATAGAGAATAATTTATGCATTTCCCATCACCACTGTCAACCACCCTGCCGAATCGCCTGCCCCCGCGTGACATCTACCATCCCTTCCATGGCACCCAAACATCCACAATCGTATCTCCTCCATTCTCCACGATGTAGTACCACGGGTACTGAGCCGCCGTCAAACACGCATGCTGAGGAGCGAGGTAGATGCCCTGTCCGATCTCAAGGTTGGGTCCCTCACCCGAAGCGCGGGCCAAAGTCCCGTGCTCCTGACTCATCCTCACCAACTGCCACCCGACACAGCTCTCTGGCTTGATCACGTCGCCGAAAGTGCCCTTTGGCGCGCCGTCGAGACTCATCGCGATGGCGGCGGCGTCGCACAATCTGGCAACGTGGCACCCAAGTTAGCGTTCGGAGCGAGGAAATCGAAGAGCAAGATGCAAGAGGAGTTGAGAGCAAGTAATAAAACTCACACTTCATTTCTGTGAGGGTAGCTCGACAGAATGCGGGTGTAGACGAGACCGGCAATGTCGGTCGACTTGATCTGCCCCGTGTAGGCCTGCTGGCCGTCAAGCACACCGTAGTTGCCAGCGTGACTAAATCGAAATGATAAGTAGAAGCCAAAGATAACACAGCAAGGCACTAACAGTTCAAGCACACCATGCAACTTCGCAGGGAACGCCGCCTCGCCGACAGCGTGGGCAGCCGGCGTCGAGCCCATAGCGAGGACCCAGGGGGTCGAAGGCTCCTTGCCTCCAAGGATCTTGAGGGCCGAAGCGGCAACATCGTTGACAGCTGCAATCTCTCCGGTGAGGAAAGATCCAGCCTCTTTGGCCGTCGTGGATTTATAGGATTCTGAAGGGGGGACGGGTAAGCTGGGTCCTCTGCAGCGATATTGGAAAGGACGCGGACGTACTTCCGTTGTGGCAGTAGAAGCCAAAGACGTTGATTTTGGTGCTTGCGAGAGCAGCCTTCAACAACGCGTCCATCCCCTCCGAGTTGGGAGGAAGACCAGCGCGACTGTCGTACAGACGGGAAACGTGTCAGCTTCTGTAGATCACACCCCGGCGTGGTCTTCACTCACGTTCCTCCACCATCAACCTTGATGAACACACTCCACACATCATCTCCAAAGGAGTTGAGGGCCTCGACGTGGACGGTGTTGTCGATCAACACACGCAGAGCGGCTCCCTTGGACGCGAGAAGCTTGGAGATGCTGGCGAGCTCCTCGATTCGATCAAGTGGCACCGGAACACCGTAGAGGATCTGAAAGCAAAGAATCACCAAACTATCAGCATTATCACCTAGCCAACGTTTTGAGAGAAACGCCAACTCACATCCTTGACCACGCCCTCATCGACCAACCCCGAATCAATAACGCCCCACAGTTCCGGGAAAGTCGACACGACAGCGGCATCGCTCGTGCCCTTCTCCGACACCATCTGGAGCTTCGTACCCTCGGCCGTCTTGTGGGTCTTGAGGTGCCCTCTGAACTTGACGCCGGCTAGCGCGGAGCGCTCGTGCATTCTGGCACAGTTGGCCGCGAACAGCGTGCGGTCGATGACATACGCTGAAGTATGGGATGGAGTGTCAGTGCTGGGAGTGCCGGACGGAGTGGGAGCTGCGACTCACCGGGCGAGCGGACCTGCTCGATCTTCTTGCCGACGAACTCCTTCTGGAGAGCCGCCTGGCTAGGAGCAGCAGCCAGCGAGCGGGGCGTAAACGTCTGTGTGACCATCGGCGCCTCGAAAGTGCAGACTATGAGAATGAGTGGAAATGACAGGGAGAGTGAGCCGCAAGAGGGAGAGTTCGGAGCGCGCGTGCCTTTGCCCGCCGGCTTCGCGGCGCGTAACTTCCCAGTGGCGTCGTCGGCCCCCGCGGCAGGATAGGATTCCACTCGTCCAACCAATTGTATGTGAACAAGTTACCATGGACTGCTGAGTGTGTAAGCTTTCGTGCTTGGGCTTTTCTGCGTTGATAGGTCCGACCACTCAGACCTTGAAGGGAGCTCCTAGAGCGCCACGTGTCAGCTCCCTTTGACTCGTCCTGCAACTTCTCGGATTCTTTGAGAAACCAACAACCCCACGTTGGAGCTGTGTGGAAGGGCGACCTTTTTTTATCTCTATCATCTTGGAACTGGACAGCGATGGCAAATTCTGGGTATATTCATAACGATTTGCATCATGGAAACCAAGCATTTTACGCGACGACCTTGAGGTGGACAGCCTTGAGACGGGTGAAGCTCTCGAAGCCTGGAAAGACATATCACGTCAGTAAAAGAAGAGATAGAGGCAGTTAAATGACTTGATGACATACCGTACTTTCCGAGACCCTGTCCGACACCGGTGTCCTTCTGTCCACACCACGCGCTATTGAGCATAAACGAAGTCAGTAAATGGTGCACAACAGCATAAAGAGGTCAAGTACTTACAGTCCTGGGTCACCGTAGTCACAACTACGAGTCACGGAATAGAAGCAATCGCAACATCAGCACCACCCTTCCACACCGCCGAAACAGCGTTTGGAACAAAGGCTCTGAACATACCGGTTGGCAAAGACGATGCCAGTCTCCAAGCCATCGACGAAGTAGTTGACAGCATCCGCCGACTTGTTGACGTCGGTCCAGATACTGGCGGTCAAGCCGTAGGTCGAGTCGTTCATCAACTCCAGAGCCTCCTCGTCGCCCTTGACCTTCTGGATGCCGACGACTGTGGAGCGATCAATGTCAGCGTCTGACGTCGTCTGAAATAGGTGCAGTGTTGCGAAGAAAAACGAACCGGGTCCAAAAGTCTCCTCAACCATGACCTTCATCTCTGCAAACACGTGCCACGTGTCAGCCTGCATCACTCCCGAACCACCTCACAAGCCCAAACATACTGTGGTTGACATCAACAAGGACGGTAGGAGCAACGTAAGTCGTGCCCTCCTTGGCAGCAGGGAAGTGGCTCTCGGGCACGAGGCTCTTGGCGCCCAACTCGACGGCCTCGGCGATGTGCTCGCGGATCGTGCCGGCCAAACGGGTCGAAACGACGGGTCCGATGTTAACGTTGGGGTCGCGAGGGTCTCCGAGGCGGTAGCCCTGAGTAGACGAGAAGTTAGGTTGAGAGAGGGGTGGGGTGGGAGAACAAGAAGGACGGACCTTGACGGCCTCGACGAACTTCTCGACGAAAGGCTCGTAGACGGACTCCTCCACGTAGATACGCTCGATACCACAGCAGCACTACAGAATAAGAGTCAGAAGTGTGAAGTAGAGTTTGATATGAGGAGGAAAAACGCACCTGGCCAGAGTTGAACATGGCGCCGTCGACCTAATTGTCATGACAAACGTGGTCAGCTCAAGAAGATCAAAAACGGCCCTGACTGGGCTTACCAACTGCTCAACGGAGTAGTCAAGATCGGCATCAGCACGAACGTATCCGGCATCCTTTCCTCCAAGCTAAAAAAGTATCTTTGTCAGCTTGAGCTTCAAACCGAGACCCGACCGAAGCTCCGACTAACCTCGAGCGTGATGCCCTTGAAGCCTTCAGCAGCAGCCTTGGCAATGTTGTGTCCGTTCACCGTGCTACCAGTGAAAGAGACAGCGCTGACAGCCTTGTTGGCAGCAGTCGCGAGGATCTGGTCGCCGTCGAGGTGCAGGACCTGGAGGACACCGTCGGGGAGTCCGGCTTCCTTGAATGCGGCAGCGAAGCGCTCGCCGGCGAGAGGGGTTTGAGGGGAGGGCATGAGGAGGACAGAGTTGCCGGAGATGATGGCGGGGATGATGGAGTTGACGATGGCGAGCATGGGGTAGCTGAGGGGTTCGAGGGTTAGCTCTCGTGGTCGGCTCCCTCCGCGCGAGGGTAGGTGATGAGAGGTGGGCTCACTTCCAGGGAGTGACGATGAAGGCGACACCGACGGGGACACGCCGGAGGGAACGCTTGAAGCTGGACGAGTTCTCGACCTCGACGTCGGCGAGAGCCTCCTTCGCGATGGAGAGCATGTGGCGCGCTCGCTGGGCGAGGCCGCCGACCTCACCAGCGGACTGGCTGATGGGCCTGAGAGTGTACATCATGTCTTAGCTTCTACTCGTAGCTTCCAACGGGTCCAATAGCCGACTCACCTGCCCATCTGCTCGGTGATCTCCTTGCCAACATCGGCGCGGTTGGCCTCCATCACTTGCTGGCGCAGAGGACAGCTCGCATTAGCTCTAGAATCTCAGACCTGTTCATGAGCAGCAGAGAGACTCACGACAAACTTCTCACCAATGGCCAGTCGCTCGTCGAGGGCGGTCTTCTTCCACTCTTTCTGAGCCGCCTGCGCCACACTGATGGCCTGGTCAATCTCGTCCTGGGTCGCACGGGCACGGGTGACGACGACGGAGCCGTCGGCAGGCGAGATGGTCTTGACGGGTTCGATGGCCATTGCTGGTATGTGTTGAAATAAAAGTATAGAGAGAAAGGGAGGGAAACGTGCGGAAGGCAAGCAGCAGGTGCTCGCCCAACACGCGCGTGTACCTGGCGTTCGCCTCTGCGCGAGCCGCCGCGTAGGTCGGCGACGGTCGTGGGAGAGTTGACCAGCGGGCGGTCGTCCTCGAGCCGCCGCCAGAGCCGACTCCGGGATTTGTTAACATAGTCGACGCGCTCGCCCTCGTCCCTTGCCCTTCCTCCCACCACTTGTCACTACATTTCTCACATTTCTCACTACTTTTTTCGCTTGATCGCGTCCGTCACTTCCCAACCCTCGCACAACTCTCTACACCTCCCCACCTGAACCTCACACAACATGCCTGGACTTCGTCTCGAGAACCGCGTTGCCATCGTCACCGGTGCCGCCTCGTAAGCCTATCTCCTGCCTTAACCTTATCTACCAATCTACACTCTATCGGCGCCTGTTCTTCCCTCGAGAAACGAGCGCGTTGCTGTCCTTCCACGTCCAACCATCTCCGACGTTGCGCTTCCGCGCTTGCGCAACCTCCAGAAAGCTGACCTGGTCCACTTTTTTCCATTCTTCAGTGGCATCGGACTTGAGTCTGCCGTCCTTTTCGCCCAGGAGGCAAGCTTTACCACTCTTCCACCTCTTCACGCCTTGCTTGCAGAGCACCACGCGCAAGTGGGGTGGCGCGCCGCATCTCTGCCATCCCTCCTTCCCACAAACAAGGATGCATACTAACACAACTCGTCTCAATCCAACTCAGGGAGCCTCCATCGTCATCGGCGACTTGAACGAGGCCGGCGCCATCGCCGCCGCCGAGCGCATCGTCAAGGACGGCGGCAAGGCCATCGGCTTCAAGTGCGACGTGTCCAAGGAGTCCGAGATTGCCGCCCTTGTCGACAAGGCCGTCTCGACTTACGGCAGGCTCGATGTCATGTTCAACAACGCGTGAGTTCTCGCTTGATTCGATTGGAGAGCCAGGAAGAGCTCGGCCGAGTCGCCGCCCTTCGACTATGGCTCTCGTTCGAAGAGACAGCAGCTGACGACAAGAGATTCACGATGTAGCGGTATCATGCACCCTGCTGATGACAACGTTGTTGTTACTGAGGAGAAGATCGTGAGTCCCCCTTTGAAATCGGTCGCGTTGAACAGCTGGCCACGTTGCCGACTGTTTTGAGCGACGCAATGTCTCGATGTCCTAGAAAAGCAGTCTTTAACACGTGTTTTTGAATCAGTGGGACTTGACCTTTGCCATCAACGTCAAGGGTGTTGCTTGTGCGTCTCCTTCACCTCTCTCCACGCCTTTTGCGTTGCCGTCACAGAGGAGACGGCGCGCAACGATTTGCAGAAAATGGACTGCTAACTCCTTCTTGTCCCTACTATAGGGGGATGCAAGCACGCCATCGAGGCTATGCGCAAGAACCCCGTCGACGAGGCCAAGGGCCTCAACCGCGGTGGCTCCATCATCAACGTCGCCTCGTTCGTCGCCCTCATGGGTGCCGCCACTCCCCAGATTGCTTGTGAGTCCATCTTTGTGGGTATGACATCTTGAGTTGGTTTAACTGACTTCTTGGTCGTGTTAGACACCGCGTCCAAGGGTGCTGTTCTTGCCATGACTCGCGAGCTCGCCATGATCCACGCCCGCGAGGGCATCCGCTTCAACTCCCTCTGCCCGTGCGTATTCCCAGCTCTTCTGCTCTTACTTTGATTGCTGATTGCCTTCTTCAACAGTGGTCCCCTCCGCACTCGTTCGTTCTACCTCCTATCTTCTCACTTCCAAACACGTGTTGACTTTTCCCTCCCGCAGCCATGCTCATGGACTTCCTCAACACCGACGAGAAGAAGAACCGTCGCTTGGTGCACGTCCCCATGGGCCGTTTCGGAGAGGCCATCGAGCTCGCCCGTGGTGCCCTTTTCCTCGCTTCGCCCGAGTCGAGTTACATGACTGGTACCGAGTGTGAGTCCTCACGGTTCTGAGACGTTGTGTTCTGCTTGTTCTGACGAATTTATGCAATCTCTTACAGTCGTTGTCGACGGTGGTCTTTCGAGGTGCTACGTCGTAAGTTTGGCCAGCCTCCAGCCCTTCAGAGCACCCCATAGTGACAGCTCTCCTGCCAGACTCCCGAGGGCGAGTCCTACCCCGCTCCCCCCAAGAACCAGGCTGCTCCCTAAGCAGGGCAGGTGGAAAGAGAAGGGGTTGTTTGGGCTTGATCATTCCTGTTATTTCTCGTCGTCGCAATTTGCAAGGTCTTTGTCGGTGTTTCATAGAAAAAGGGGTTTGATGCACGTGGCTCGTTCATCCCACGAAGAATTGGTGCGCAAAGCTTGGAGCGTTCTTTCTCTTCATAAAGCGCTTTGATGCAAACCCTGAATGCGATTTCAGCCTCATCTTCTCCTTGGGCTTCTACTCCTATCCCTCCTCGACCCAGCTCCACTATCCCACCTCGACCTCTTCTCACCTCTGTCCCTATCGCCGTCCCTGTCCCTATCCTTCCCGCCATCGCGATGCGAACCATGCCTTTGCATCGAATCGCGTATTCTCGCTTGGTCGTCGGCTCTGGAAGAGGAGGATGACGGGGCGAACGCGATCGACGAGCGCGAGCCTGCCGGAGCCGCCGCTTTCTGTTCGGACCGGAGTTTCTGCTGTTCGGCTACAAACCGTCATTTCATTAGCACTGGAGGCGTTTCAAAATGTAGAAAGAAGCTCCGAACGCACCAATGACTTTCGCCGACGCTCCTTCTGGCAGCCCATGAGGACTCCATACCGACTTTGGCCAGTTCGTTCCCGTCTCGTCTACGTCGACAAATTCGACAAGCTTGGCGTAGATCCTGGGGTTTCGGAACGCTTTGGATGCTGACAGCGAGTCGTTGAAGTGGAGTCCTCGAGTGACAGCGAGGTGGTGGAAGTTGGCGAGCTTGGCCTGGGAGTGCGAGTCGCCCTCGGTTAGCTACGCGTTCTCCAACCGCTCAGAGTAGCAGGCAAAGGCAGCAACTTACTTCCACAGAAGGTTTGCACGGTCCAGCCGAGATTGGCGGGATCCCAAACTCGGCCAAGCTATCCATCTGCACGCCAGCCGCCCTCGGACTCTGGTCGATTGACGCTTTGCCGTTCCCTTCCCTCGCCGGGTGAGCCGCGTACGGCGGTGGACTCGCGGACGACTCTCTCCGCTTGCCCTCTTTCTTCGGTGATGCGATCGTGGAGGGGCGAGGTGAAGCGGTGTTGAGCTTGACGCCGGCGAGAGGCGACTGTGTCCGCGAGGTTGGCGCAGATTTTAGGCGGTCGACGGCGGGTACAGCTGGTGCTGGTGCTGGTGCTGGTGGTACTGAAGCTAATAGAGCATCAGAAAGTGTAACTTGACTAAACAGGAGAAGAGAAGGACGCACGCGCTGATGAAGATGCGCGTTCAGTCACGTTCTGCGAGGGGCAAGGAGGAAGAGTTGCGTGCGCTTCCTCGTTGCTGGCGGACATGGAAGAGAGGGAAATACCTTAGCTGTGACGGTGGTGGAAGGTCCTGCGACGGGCTGAGGCGCCTCGTCCTCGTCCGAATCGCTGCCGTAGTTGACTGGCGTCGGAGGCGACAACGCGGCGTCAGTACGAGCTGGAACAGCAAGAGCTCGTGCGGAGTAGTGAGCTTACCCAACATATCGAACGATACTCGAGTTTGACACTAATTGGCGAGAGTTGTGAGGTGAGCGAGAGTTGCGAGTGCTTGGGCGGAGGGCAAGCAAAGGCGGCCTCGCTTCGGCGCGCGACAGCTTCGCCCCTTGCGCTCCCGCCACGACCCACCTCAGTGGCTCACTTCTCGCACTACACGATGTTAGGACCCAGAAGAGCTGTGCTGTTCCTAATAGCTCTTCTTGTGGCACTCTTCGCCCTTCCGACGGCCGACGCGACGGCATCAGCTGGCGGCAGCACGAACAACTGGGCTGTCCTCGTATGCTCGGTGCGTCTACCTATCTTTTCGGACGTGAAGTACCTCAAGCTAATCAACAAAGTTCAGTCTCGGTACTGGTTCAACTATAGAGTGCGAAATTCGTCCCCCTGGCGCCTCAGTACGCTCGGCTTTGCTGACCAACGCTCGTTCCCCCCTCTCAGCACATGGCCAACACGCTCGCAATGCAAGCTCAACCCTGCAATTCATGCCAACTATACTGACATCTGCTTGTAGGTATCGCACCGTGAAGCGACTTGGAATCCCCGATTCGCAAATCATTCTCATGCTGGCCGACGACGCGGCGTGCAACCCTCGCAACCCGTTCGCGGGCACGGTCTACTCCAACGCCGATCGAAAGACGGATCTGTACGGCGAGACTATCGAGGTAGACTACAAGGGTGACGAGGTCACGGTGGAAACGTTCCTGCGGCTCCTGTCTGGTGCGTTCGACGGTCGTTTCGGTGGACGAGGAGGGGTTGCTGATGACAAAGCGCTTCCAGGGAGGTTGCCCGAGTCGACTCCACCTTCAAAAAGGCTCAACACAGACTCGAGGTCCAACATCTTTGTCTACATGACCGGCCACGGAGGAGACGAGTTCCTCAAGTTCCAGGACAGAGAGGAGATCTCGGCGTACGATCTCGCGTATGCGTTCGGTGGGATGTGGGCCAAGGGAAGGTTCGTTTTTTCTTCACTTGCCGATCAAATTCTTGAATATTCAAACTGCGATGGTGCTCCGCAGATACAACGAAATTCTTTTCATGGTCGACACGTGCCAGGCCAACACTCTGTACTCCAAGTTCTACTCTCCAAACATCGTCGCTACTGGATCCAGTGCCAAGGACGAGAACTCTCTTTCTGTAAGTCAAGAATGAATTTGAGGGGAGCGCCCTTCGCTGACTCAATATTACCCCAGCACCACAACGACAACGACATCGGAGTCGCGGTGACCGACCGTTACACCCACCACGTTCTCACTTTCCTCGAAGGCATCAACAAGACCTCAAACGTCACTCTACAAAACCTCGTCAGTCTTTCTTTGCCCTTTTCCGGTTGACTCACGCTCACACCTGCCTCTTCACAGTTCGACACGTTCAGCTTCGAGATCATGCAGTCCAACGCCGGCGTGCGATCCGACCTCTTCCAACGCCCTCTCGACGAAACCCTTCTCACCGACTTTTTTGGAGGCGTGTTCGAGGTAGAGCTCTCCTCGCCAATGGATGAGGCCGGAGCGACATCAACAGCGACATCGCCAGAAGACGACGACGTGCCAATGGAGAGCGGCCCGCGACCACGTCGTCGACGAGTCGAGGCAGTGCCAGCAGCACCGAAGGAGCCGTGGTCGACTCAGAAGATCATCTTCTCGTCTGGGCTGCTTGTCGCTGTCCAGGTTGCAGGGGTGATGTTTGCGAGGTCGCGAAGTCAGACTCAGCAGGCGTAACGTTCGTTTTGCGTTGAGTAGTGCAACTTGTTGTATGATCACTCTGTTCTTGTGTCACGAAATATCTCACCGCTATTCAATAGACTGAGTCGAGTCTAGGTTTCAGACGCTATCTACAGCTGACCGTCCAACACCACGTGTCTTTCGTCAGCCCTCGCGGCTTCTCACCAACCTCCAGGTCCGCCTGGGCCTCCACCTCCATGATGCCCACCTCCATGGTGTCCGCCGTGGTGCCCTCCTTCTGGGCCTCCCGGTCCTCCGCCGAATGGTCCTCCACCGCCGCCGCCAAACATACCTCCTCCTCCTCCAAACGGACCGCCTCCTCCGTGGTGCGGCCTGTCTCCTCCTCCTCCCAGCAATCCGCCCAAGAGACCTCCTCCACCGCCATGGTGACCGCCATGATGACCTTCATGATGGTTGCTGTCCTTCAGCTTCTCGAACAGACCCATCGCCATCGCTCCTGCGGCGAGACCGCCAGCACCATACATGAGGTTGTTCTTGTTGCTGCTGCCGCTGTTCGCCGACGAAGTGGATGGTGCAGGAGACGGTGCTGGGCTAGCCTGGTAGTACTGCTGCTGCTGGGGCTGCTGTTGGGGGTACGGCGACTGGTTGTAGTTCGCGTTGTTGTTGTAAGGCTGGCTCGTGGCGGGGTAGGGAGATTGGGATCCCTGGTAGTACTGCTGTGAAGCTCCTTGTTGTGGGTAAGGCGCGGCGTTGTATCCGCTCTGGTTGTACGATGGGGGCTGAGAGGCTTGAGGGTACGGACTTTGGCCCGACGCTTCGGAGTTAAACCACACCACGTTGTCAGCTTACCGCGCTTGTCTCAGCGAGGAGGAGTGGAAGGAGCATACAATTGTAGTTGGATTGCTGGGAAGTCTTTCCACCGACGAGGTTCGACAGGAGTCCTCGGTCGCCCTCCGCCGCCAAGGGGCCAGCCGCTCCTGCTCCGACGAGTCCGCCCGACTTTCTAGGATCCTCCCATTGAGCCACGGGGTTCTGGGCGTAGGTATTGCTGTGTTTGCATGAAAAGGGTCAGTGATTGTGCATGTGTGGCGGGGGTATGAACCAGACCTACACATAGTAGGGAATACCCTGTGGGTTGCGCTCCTCGATCCAGCCGGGTGGCAGAGGTCCGAGAGGTGGGTCCGACGAGGGTGGAGGGTAGCTCATGGCGGTGATCTGGGTGGGAGGAAGGGAAGAAGGTGTAGGAGATGGAGGGAGACAAACAAGGCAGCTCCTGCGAGATCGGCAGGGGGATTACGTTACTGCGGAGCTGTGCAGGGCGCGGCGAGTGACACCCGAGCGCAATATTGCCGAATTGTACCTTGGGAGTGAACGTCAGCATTTAGATATTACAATCTGTAGTTACGAACCTTCAGAAGCGGCCGACACTATCCAAGACGAAATGGACGAAAGATGCGGCGCTCGGGTCACGTGTTCGCGGCGCAGCGGCTCTTCGCCCAGAACCCAAGGACGACGCGCTTCCTCGTTCCGTTCTCTTACAACATTCTCACGACAAGAGCACCTCACTGAAAAGACTTGATAGTCAAAAACTTGCACTGTCTACACCGACCAATCTCTCTCGTTTGCCTGTCGTCTCTCGCCGACCGCACCTCGGAGTCGCCACCAGGAGCTGACGAAGCCCCGTCTACCCACGATGAACTGCCAGGACGAGGTATACTCCGCTGATCGTACCATTCTCACTTTTTGCTATTCCTAACAACTATCACTACCCAGCTCACCGAAGTCGACATTGAAAACCCCTCAGGGCCGAACCACATCGCCTCTGCGTCGACCTCCTCGACCGTCTCGCTGTACCCCTTCATCTTCCACACCCAATCCACCGGTATCAACCTTGAGGACCCGACGTACCTCCCACGACTGCTGAGACCACACGACTCGAAAGACGTCGTCAAGAGCAATGATGAGCTCGTTGGCGAGGATGAGCAGACCTCGGGCGTTTGGGGTGGAGGATGCATCGATTCGCAGGAGGGGGATGACGAGGTGATTATCAGAGTGAGTACTCGAGCTCGATCAGGAACTGGGGGATCGAGCTGATAGATCGGCGGGGCGACAGGTGCGCTTCACGGAACTCGTCCGCATCAAGTCGGTCCTCATCGGCACCGGGGGCGGCCAGGCCCCCTTCAGCCCTCGAAACGTCAAGATCTGGGTCAACAGAGCTACAGGGATCGAATTCAACGACGTCGAGAGCATCAAGCCGGAGCAGGAGTTTGAGTTGCTCGAAGGCGTGACTGGGGACAGAGGTGCCGTCGAGTACCCTGTTAGGATGGTTCGCTTCGCCAACGTCAGCTCGGTCGATTTCTTCTTTGTGAGTTCTTCGCTCTCTGTCTACTTTCATGCATCAAGGGAGCTCCTATGAGGGCGCTCGTTGGGAGGTGCTCGACGCGCTCGTGCAAAGCATTGGCAGACGACGCGTGCGCCCACACAATGGACGCTCCTGGCGTGCCAGCTCAAAACCCCTGGTTGAATCTCACTAACTGACAATCACCAACTTGACAAAGTCCAACACACGCTCATCAACACACTCGCGACTCTTCTATCTCGGTTTCATGGGCGAGTCGCGCCAGCTCAAGAAAGAGCCCAAC
Source organism: Pseudohyphozyma bogoriensis (assembly GCA_024364755.1). Classification (NCBI taxonomy): domain Eukaryota; kingdom Fungi; phylum Basidiomycota; class Microbotryomycetes; family Chrysozymaceae; genus Pseudohyphozyma; species Pseudohyphozyma bogoriensis. The sequence goes on from JALBUQ010000011.1 coordinate 189,837, forward strand.
GACAGGCTCACCGTCGGGGCCGAGACGGGTGTGGAGAAGCATATTGATGGAGTCAAGGAGGAAGCTAGAGGTGCTCATGCTGTCAAGTAGGCTGGCGAAGAGTTGGGTGAAGAGGGGGAAGCGAGGAAGGACGAGTTGAGGAGTGGGAAGCGTTTGTGGCTGTATTTGTACCATGTTGGATCATGCTCTTTCTTCTGTCCGCTTTCCGCTGAACGATGCTCTCATCTTCCACCGTTAGCTTGCTGGATTTGACTCGTGCATCTAAGTGAGAACGGCAATGCTGACGTGGCGCGTCGTAGGGGTTGGACACTCTCGTCGCGTTCTGCCGCAGCGGCCTGAGTGTGACCACAGCTCGCTGTAATCGCACAGTCCTTCAATGCTTAGAACGTGGCTTGGTGACAGCCGCGACTCAGGAAACGGCGAAGAAGGAAACAAAGCTCTGGCGCGGTGGCCTACATGGGACACCTGAACCAAATGCAAGGCATCGGTGGGACTTCAAGTTGAAGAGAGATTCGGGCGAGCATATATTCCATCTCTAATACACCACCGCCACCGCCTCGACCCTCACTCACTCCATTTTGGCGCGTTATGTTTTTAAACTCTAAGAAGACGTGTCTTGGACGCCTGTCGATTAGAACTGGATGGTGACGGGGGCGGCGCCACTCTTGAGCTGCACGGCCGTAGCCGTTCCCTTTCCAGTAGCCTCAACCACGATGGTTACACGGACCTTAGCGGCCTCGGCACCTTTCTCCGCCTTGGTGTCAACCTTGACGACAAGGTCACCGAGAGCAGCCTCAGGGTTGACGAGGGCGGTGCGGATGTCCTCAGGCTCGTCGTCCTCGTCGTCGTCGTCGTTGGATCGGCTGAAGAAGCCCTTGGACTTTTTGGGAGGAGGGGCCTCGACCTTGACCTCGGGCGATCCCTCGTAGAGGGAGAGGAGGACCTCGGCGGAGCCAGAGCCGGCGGGGATGGGGAGTTCGAGGATACGGCGGAGGGGGAGGGGGGAGAGTTCGGCGACGAGGGTGGTGAAGAGCTTGCCGTTGACGGCTCTTGAGTCGTCCTTGGCGGCGTCGGTGACGAAACCGATGGGCTTGGAGAGGAACGAGGGGGAGAGGACGGAGGACTCGGTGATGGAGCGGGCGTGGAGGGCGGCAGAATCGGCGGACTCGGGAGGGTAGGTAGTGGAGATGGAGAGGGCCTGGAGGGCGGCACCCTTGGCGATGACCTCGTCGGACTCGATCTCGTTCTTGAACGAGGTCGACTCGGGGAAGACGTCGAGGAGCTTGTCGGAGAGCTTGGGGAGCTTGGTCGTGCCACCAACAAGGACGACCTGCAGACAAGTTGTGCATTAGACATCCACTTCAGACAAAGCAAAGGGATTCAACGCACCTCCTGAACCTGCAAAGGATCAACCTTGGCCTTCTCGAGCGCCTCCTGGACCTTCGCCACGACCTTGTCGTAGATGGGGCCGGACAAGAGGTCGAACCTCATCCTGTTGACGGAGCCGTGGAAGTCGAGGCCCTCGGCAAGACTCTCAACGGAGCAAGGAGCAGTGTTGGACGCCGACAAACTCTTCTTGGTGATCTCAACGGCGAGCTTGAGCTTCATCTGCGCGCGGTGGTTCGACGCCTCGAGCGGGGTCTTGGTCTTCTTGGTGAACTCCTTGCCGAACCAGTCGGTGAGCTTGGCGTCAAAGAGGTCTCCACCGAGCTTGCCGTCGGTGACAGCAGCAAGGGGGACAAAGAGGCCGTCACGGACAGCGACGACGGTCGCGGTCGTCGAGGTTCCTCCGACGTCGAGGACCACGGCGTTCTTGTCGCCGGCCTTCTCAGCCTCGCCCTCGGTGAGGACGGTGGAATGGTACGCAGTGAGGGCGGCAGCCGACTCGGGGATGGTCTGAAGGACCTTGATGCCAGCTTCCTCGGCGGCCTTGGTGAGAGCGGCGACCTGAGCATCGTCGAAGGAGGCGGGGGTGGACAGGACGGCGCCGGTGATCTTGCGGCCGAGGAAGTCGGAGGCGTAGGAGAGGAGCACCTTGAGGAAGCGGACGGAGACCTCGTGGACGGTGAGGGTGGTGGGCGTGCCGTTGATGGCGACGGTGAATGCGGGCGCGCCGTTCGAATCGACGATGGGCGCAGAGTTGGACGGCTGCTGCACGGACTTGACCTGCTCGTAGCTGTTGTTCGTACAGTCATGATACAGTCAGCCAACGAGCGATGAACGGTGGCGCAAAGGAGCTCGCGAAAGGGGACGGGGCGAGAGAAACGTGAGACTGGACGCACGTCTTGCCCAAAAGGTTGCGGAAGGCGAGGATCGTGTTGTCGTTGTTGCGGACGAGCTGGACTCGTGCGGGAACTCCAGAGTACTACAGTCACTTTTGTCAGCTGCCGTCCTCACAACTCTTACGACCTCTAGACTGCGACGCACCTCCTCCTCTCCGTTGAAAGAGAGCGCCGTCGCAATTTGTCGCTCTCCGTCGTCGTTGGCGATGCAGTCCGCGAGTCCCTCCTGCGAGTGCACAGGCAGCTAGTCAGCACAAGTTGATGCAACTTGTGGAGCTGGGCACGCACCTTGTTGATGACGGCGATGGACGAGAAGCTCTGGCCAAAGTTAATGCCCACCAGCGCGGGCTTCTTCTCCTCCTCGCGCTCAATCTTGACGGGGGTGTTGGCGCCCGACGGCGTGGCGACCCTCGATGGGGCGTTGCTCTTCTTCTGTCCCTTCTTCGGTGCCATGGCGTAAGTCGTGCGAGGTGTGCGGAGGCGAGAGGCGGCGGGCGAGCCATCGCCGTTAACTTTTCGCGAGCACGAGAGAAGAGAGCCACGGACGAAGCCCCTTTCCGAGGAGCCACGTGTTCAGCGTTTATCGAGACTCTCCATCTCCGCGAGCGTAGAGGTGATAGTGATGCGAGAAATAGTCCTAGATGGGCTGTTTCAGAAAGTGGAAGAGTACGTCCAGCCGAGAAGAGCAGAAGAAGGGTCCAGAATATGCAGGACAGCTGGTGGAAGGCTCACTGGTACTGTCGGAGGGGATCCTGGAAATAGCGGTCCGATCTTCTGTGTGTAGACGTACGATGAGATCACTGGTGGGATCAAGGAGGCTAAGGCAGCCACTATACGCGAGCGGAGAGCGGAAAAGGAAAAGAAAGTCGCGGTGGAACATGTCTGGGAGGGCTGTGGTGAAGGAAAAGCCAGCCACGGAGATTGGATGTTTCAGGAGTGTACCTGCAGACAATATTCACCTCGACATTCATCAGGAAGCACCACGTTGTCCTCGACTAGCCGAGCGTTGAAGGAGACGGCACCGACGGGCGAAAACGACCAGCCGGGCCTCAGCTCAGCGGCGCGCTCTATCTCGTCGCATACAAAACTCCCTTTGTCAGCATTTGTGTTCGCTCGGCCCTGCCACACTCACCTTCACTACACTTGTCCCGAGCTCCCGCTCGCTCTCGCCGTTCCTCGCACACTAACGTGTTCAGTTATCATGCAGTCCACCTCGAATCAATGGAGGGATTTTATTGACGAGTGGATTCAGGTGTGGCCAGCCAGCAGGCTATAAAGTCGTTCTGATCAGTTGCTGATTGTTCTCGTTGAAAGTTGAAGCCCTGAGCGATGGGAATGCGGATTTGTGGCCTGGTCGACGTGGCCTACCCGCTGGAGTCGGCATCCAGGCAGTTTTATCCAAAATGCATCGACTTTGCATATTCAACGTCGATGTTTCATTTTCCTTCATTGGCAACTCTACGGTTATTCGATCCGCCATGCAACCTGCTCTCGCCGATACGGGATGAAGCGAGCTGAGGGGCAGGTGATTTACAGCGAGCGGCATCTTTCGGACAGGCTTCACCTTCCAGCTGGAGGTGTTTATGCTTTCATGCCATCACATCCGGTCTTACACGCTTCCCTCCGCCTCCATGCGTTCGGCCTCGCGCAGGAAGCACGAGGATACGAACGGAGCGAGGCGGTGCGGCTTGAGTCGGCGACAGAGGTCCCACCCAGGAAACACTTTGTCGTTATCGTCCCTTCCACCCGAGCGCCCAATCTCGTCCCATTGATTCCTGGAACTATTTGATATCGACAGACACGAGGTTTGCCTCGACCTCGCATCGTTCGAAAGCGTTACCCACCACGCAAACGTCGGCGTGCCGCACGAAAAAATCCGTCGACTTGCGGCCGTGTGGACGCGACCGCGTGTTTCGGCTGCTTGAGCATGTGGAAGGGACGTGACGCTCGTCGGATGCGCAGAAGGTTTTGTTTTGGGCCTGGAAGGAACACTGTCTATGTCTGAGCAACGTGATGCTGAAGCACGATGTAGCTACGGGGACAGCATGCTGGCCCGGAGGTGTGCTTCGGGCCATCGCCTTTCGGATCTCTGACGTGGAGGCTGGGTCGAGTCGTATGGCCGTTCTCAGGAAACAAGAGAATTCCACGCTCAGGCCTGAGGCCTAAGCGCTCGTCGTGTGCTTGGAAACGCGTCGAGCCTCGAGTTTTCGTGAAGGAGCACGCGTAGGTCACGTGGCTCTCAAGTTGTCGTCGCGAGGACGGGGGAGACCGAGGCACGAAGCGCAAGCTTGGCCATACGGGAAGACAAAGTTTTTGTTGATGTTGGTCATGCGGTTCGTTGCTGTTGGAAGGTTCCCATGCGATCTCTGACGCCGAGCACAGCTCATCGCCCTCCGACGGCCGCACGACAGCCTGCGCCGCGCCTCGGCAGCCCAGAAACAGCTTCCATTCTTCAGAGCGCCGAGATCATCTTGGATCAGACCATCATCACCCCGACTGAAGAAAGAGAGAGCGTGCAGAGCCGTCTTGCCCTCAGTGGCGTAACGTAAGGTCGGAAGCAGCCATCCAGGACGAAAGGAAAGCAGCGGGCGGGGTGATGCGTCGTAAAGTGGTGATGCTCTATTATTCTCAAAGCTGTACAACATCGGCACAAAAGCCGTGGCGGTCCTCGCAACCCTCAAGCGGTCGGAGCTGGACTTTTTCGCCGTCTGCGTTGTCGACGGTCGCTCGCTCGTCAGCATTGCCCCAGCCTCGCTGTTTTATCGCATATGAAGCAACGTAGTACTCACGATGAACCCCGTAACCTAAAGTCCCCTCTATGGTACAACACCCGTCTCTACGCTCAACCTCGCCCCCTCGTTCACTCCTCATCAATCGCCTTCCACTTGGCTTCGATCTGTTTCCGCTTCTCCAACGCCTTCTCCCTGTTCTCCTTCGTCCTCTCCAGTCTCTGCAACATCATCCATCATCAGCTCCTCGCTCCACCCTTACTCGAGACAGAAGCGCGAGCGCGCAGAAGAAGAACCAGGGACACACCTCAGCCCGGAAGCACATGTTGAGGTTGTGCTTCTCGTCGTTGCACAATCCAAAGAACTTGAGGTACGGGTTGTTCGCATGGCAGTCCTTCAGCGCTCGCATCACTTCAGCGCACCCTGCGATCGCGACGACGGAGAGAACGCGCGAAGGGTCAGGAAGAGTGCTCAGCGGCTGCAGGGAGAGGCAGAGAGAGACGCACGTTCGTGGCTGTGTTCGGCGTTGAGCATCGGATGCATGATAGTGCAAGGTGTGGAGGTGCGACCTGGTTGGAGGGAGGGGAGGACGACGCGCGGACGAGGGCGGAGGACAACGAGCTCGTCCAAAGCCGAGGAGCAGAGGACTCGAAAAGTTCGACCGCGAGCTCCGATACCGTTCTCTCTCAGTGAAGAGGTACATGGTCAAAAGTCGGGAATAAAATTCGAGAAATAGAGTGGAAGCCCTTCTTGCGAAATCCAGCTTGATTTCGGACGACAGTCAAGGGGGGCCACGTGGTCTGCGGTCTACTTCTCGCAAGACAGTTTCCGAGATGCGAAGATGGGTTTCTCCCACCTCAAGCAGTTCTCTCCTCTCTTGAACTCGCCAAACTCCGGCTCTTGAGAATAGATAACGAGAAGGAGTATCAGAATGGCATGGAAATGAGTAACTCTATCACTTTCGAGTAGGAGAGGAGAGGGACGGAGGGGGGTTACGAAACAGATTTGTTGTGGGGGGTGATGATTGTTCGAGAAGGAGGAATATGAATGAACCGAAATGTAGTGTCGACTCTTTGCGGTGGGGATGTGAAGGGGGTAGTTGTTCGAGTTCGAAGCACACAGATCGGAGTGGGGGGTAAGGGCGAGGATTTGGGGGGTATGTCAAGTTTTTGGGGGAGAATGAAAGAAAGGGGTGGTAAAAGAAAAGAAAGAAAAAAAGAGGAATCACGAGGCAGGATTGGGGGTTGCGAAAAAATGAAACGACCCCTTTTGGATGGTGTCTGGTGGTGGGGGGTAGAGAGACAGAATGTTGGTTTGGGGGGGAATGAAAAAGAGAACTGGCGCGCGAAGAGGATACATATGGGGTTCGAGAACTGGGCGAGATGAGTACGTGTCGATCCGGCGACGGCTTGGGAGGGAACGGAGTCGAAGGGGAACATGACGAGCGTGCGAGGTGCGGGTGCTGGGTGTAGGTGCGGAGGACGGGAGACTCGCTCAGTGGATGCCGAGCTGGCCGAGGACGTCGCTGACTTCCTCCACCGACTCCTCGTGGGTGATCTGTTCCCGATCGCGACGGTGCGCGTGGCTGAGGTCGAGGCTTTGAGCGCGGTTCGTGAGCGTCCTAGGCTTGCGACCTTCCTCCGCGACGCGCTTCAACGCCGTCTCGTCGTGCGACAGTCGACTGACGTGCGCGAGTCCGGTCGGGAAAGGAACCGAGTTTGTCGAGGGGTATCCAGGTGCGGTAGGGTAAGGCTGGAAGATGACACGTGAGCAGTCATCCAAAAAGATTGAAAGAAGCAAGCTCGGAACTCACCATCTGACGAGGCGCACCCCACTGTTGGTACTCTCCCTGCTGAGGCAACGGAGGAGGTACCTGGTATTGGTTTGTGTAAGGCGAATGCGGTGGCGGAAGCTGCTGGTGGAGCTGCTGGTGCGGTGGAGGGTAGAAGCCGGGGTACTCCTGCTCGGGCATGCGGTAGCCGTACGACGCGGTCGGGTTGGCGTCGAAGAGGGCCTTGATGTTGGGCGACGAGGCAGCGAGGCGGAGCTTGCGGTCCGATCGGGGCTCTTGCCTAAGTTCGGATTCTGAAGGAGCAATCGGTCAGCTCCAGTACGTGGCGACTTCAAAGGGAAGCGACGCACCAGCAGACATGTTCGAGAGCAACTTGCTGTTGAAGAAGGGGAACGCGTCGGCGAACGAGTCCGATCGAGGCCTCAATGAGCCGGGGTAGAGGTTGATCTAAGAAAAGCCATATCATGAGCGCTTCTTTCTCAGTCCCAAGAAGGCACGCAACTCACATTCCGGCTGACGAGGTACTCCTCAACGAGATCCCTCGAGGTGGCGAGGAAGTCGACATTGCTCCGGTTGAGACAAAAGCGGATGATGGTCTCCTCTCCAGCTCCGGTGCGGTCGACCCAGGGGAGGATGGTGATGTTGAGATCGCGCTTGATCCGCTCGGTGAGGTTGACGAAGTCCTGCGACAGCGTGAGGGCGGCCATCTCGGCGCTGTGGGGAAGGCGGTACTCGCTGTGAGGGATAGAAAATCAGGAAAATGCTCAGAAGAAAGCAACGATGGAAACACTCACGCCTCGAACGGAACGTGGTCGAGCAACATCTGAGCGGCGATGTGGACCTGGCTCTCGGGCCCAAAGATGGCGACGATGTCACTCGCCGTCTCCTTGTTCGGGAACCTGACCGCCGAGTTGGTCTTGGCCTCGATGTCGTGAATGAAGATGCTCTTCTCGCCCAACAGGGTCCTGTGATACCGCCTCGGGATCGACACGGTCTCGACGACAAAGTCCTTGTCCTTGGGACTGACGAGCTCCATCACCGACTGCTTCAAGTGCTCGAGGTTGATCGCGTTCTTCGCCGGAGTCCTCGCGACGACGTTGTCCTCGTTGTCGGTGTACCCACCAAGCGCGGCGAACTCCTCCGCGTTCGAGAACTTGACGTAGACGCCGTACTTCTTCATGATGCGCTGGATGTTTTTGCCTCCGACGCCGATAATCCTCTTGTGGTACGCCTCGGGAACGTGGAACGAGATCTCGGCGGGAAGCTCCTCCTGCAGCATCGTCAAACCGTGAAGCGCGCCCGTGTCGGAGCCAGCGACGTCGATGAGGAAGTTGTACTGAACACGTAGGCACGACAGCGATCAGCTCAAAATGCCTTGCTGATGAATGGAGCAACGCACGTCGTTGAAGGTCTCGAACTTGATCTTGACGTTGGCGGACTTCATGATCTTGTTGAGCTTGCCGTTCTTCTTACCGGAGATGAACTCGCGGTGCTCGTTGGCGAGCTCGATCTGGAAGCGGATCTCATGGTGGAACGCCTGCAAGAACGGTCCCAGCGTCAGCTCACTCACCCGACTAGCTCACACCTCTCTATACACACCTTTACGAAATCCAGCTCGAGAACAAGCTGCACCGCAGCCCTAACTTCCGACTCGAGACCGTGAAGCTCAAAGCAGTTGCTCTTGAAGACAGCCTCGGCACCTGACGTCGCAGCGATGTGACGAAGGACTGGAGGAACCTGAGCGGGGTTGATCGTCGGTGGAGGCATGAAGACGTCGAAGGAGACTGGGAGGAGCCAGAACGACGCGACGTAGAACTGGCAGGCCTGATGACGAGAATCGGGTCAGCGTCTATCCACGCGACGGAAACTAAGGAGTGAGACGAACGAGTTGCATGATCGCACGAATGGTCCTCTCGATGTGGACGCGGTGGTCTCCGTAAACCGAGATGAGGCTGGCCTGGCTGCCGATGGCGGGGAAGTTGATGAACGTGCCGTTGTCGTTCATGATCTGTTTGATCTCCTCGAGTCGGTCGGTGAGTATCCAGTCGAGCTTCCTTGGCAGGATTGCAGTGTCGCGAGAGATGATACACTTGCTCTGAAGGTTTACGTAGGTTGAGCATTCGCTCACGAGCAAATGATGGACGAAGCAGGACGCACCTTGTGAAGCGACACCTGGAACAGCATGTCCCTCGCACGCTGTACGCCGAAGAACTCTCCAGTGATGAAGATGAGGTTCTGCTTCGCAAGAAGCGAGAGATTCTTCGACCCCAGGACGCCAGAAAGCGGGGTGGGGAAGTAGATGTTGGTGCCGGTCTCTTCCTGGATCGTCTGGACGACTTGACGCTTGCGACCCGAGATGATGTTGTGGAGCTTGTAGTCGATCTCACAGACCTCGGAGTGAAGGCCGCTCTGTAGAAACAAGAAAAGAGGTTGAACTTCTGCTTTCACCCTCCTGCACTGGAAAAATGAAACTGGCCACGTACCAACTCATCGAGAAGGACCAAGAGCCTGACTCTCGCCTGCTCGACACTCTCGTACGGCCCAGTAATGACAATCTCGACGTTCCTCTCCGTTTCGAGTCCGAATCCGATGGTGCCAGAAACCTGACCGACGATGGCGAGGTGAGCCTTGGTGAGGGAAGCGATCTCGTCGAGCTTGCGTCGCATCTCGGCCTTGACATTCTCCTTGCCGTCGAGGACTTCAGCTCGAGGCACCTTGACGACGGACTTGCGCTACAAGAGTACGGCAAGTCAGTTGACCATCCATCAACCAGTACGCTCATTAATCCCACGGAACGACCCCGAGCGAGACGAACACGGCGGACTCACCTTGAACGGGTTGTCCCTGAGCAAGCTGCCCCTCGCGCTCATGACCTGCTGGTAGCCTCCACTGAGATGGAAGTTGAAGATCTTGCCCTTCTCCTGCGGCTGCTGTTGCTGCCCCGCCTGCCCCGCTGCCTGCCCGTTCTGACCGTTCGCGCTTGCGCCCTGCCCAGCCTGAGCCTGCTGTTGAGCGCCTCCGCTCGGGGAAGCGGCAGCGGGGACGGTCGACTCCATCGGGGTGAACGAGACGAGGCACTGGTGCTGAGCCATGGCATCGACACAGAGGCGGTGCATCGCGTCGTTGAGGTCGAGGCTGCCGCGACTGCCCACACTAGTCGCCGTGCCCGCGCTGCCCGTAGTACCTGTCGTAGTCCCGCTAACGTCGGTCGCGAGCGATGACGTTGAGCTTCTGTTGGCGGGTGCGCCCGAGGTTGCGGACGTCTGAGAGGTGGTGGTGGACGGAGGGAACGAGTGGGACGAGTCGGCGGGCGAGCCCTGCGTGGTCGAGCTCGCGTTGGCGGTCGACGGCGCGGACGCTCCTGCGGTGCTCACGCCGTTGCTGGCTCCGGCGGCGGCGCCGTTCGTTGGGGCCTGGGACTGGGCATCGCGAGTGCCGTAGTCGAAGGACGAGGCAGGGGTGAGGTCGTGGGTGAGAGGGTTGCGAGGGAGGCAGAACGAGGTGGTGTAGATATCCATGACGGGCGAATGCGAGCGGGCGTGGTTTTTTTGCGGGCGCGCTGGAGGATCAAAGGCGTCGCGTCGCGAGGTGGCCTGGACGAGGAGCGGGTGAAGGTCGGAGAGAGGGTTGGTGGTGGTGGGGTGGAGGTATCAGGTAAGGAACGGGGGGAATCAGGTGGGGAGGGGGGGAGATAGCCGCTCGAGCGTAGTCGATGCGGTGGAGGTGGTCGGCGACGAGCTAGAAACCTCGTAGGTGTCGCTTCGTTAAAGGGGGTCGGGAGGTGGCCTCGAGTGAGCTAGCACGGAATAGTGCTAGAAATGGGGCGAGTGGGTGGGAGGAGGGGGAGGGGGGGGTATACGAGAGTGGATCTCGATCGAGTGGGACGTCGGCAGCGGCGCGAGAGGTGAGAGCTGAGCGACAGGGGGTTCGGTCTGAGCTCAGAGGAATGCGAGTGGCTGGCGTTCCTGTGGGTAGTGATGCAAGTTAGGACGGCTGTCGAGGTGTCGAGAGTGGTAGGTGGAGGGAGGTACCTGAGGGTACCGAGGCGTGGTGACGGGCTGCAACAGGACGGCGTGAGCTGCGTCGTTCCCTGCCTCGCAACTGCAATCAGCAAGCAGAAGGTGCACGCTTACAGTCAGCTAGAGAAAGGTCAAGTTTCTGTGCAAGAGTGGAGGATCGGCGCCGCCGCTTGACAGGACGAGGTCGAGACGGGCGAGAAAGACGAGCGGCGAGCTGTCGGAGAGAGAGGGGCGCCGGGGCGGGGGGGTCGTTGGGGGTGCAAGTGGAAGATGATCCAAATGTAGAAAACTATCCACAGTTGGAGGGTATCAGAAGGTGGTGCAAGGTGCCAGCTCGAGGGCGATGCTGAACCGTCGGGGGCGAAGCAAAGCAAAGCCAGGGCTGCTGGCTTCCCAGAGGCCTTGCGTCGCTCGCGCGCGCGAAGGTTTGGACCCACCCGACTCACGCGTCCCTCGGACTTACGTGGTGAAACATGCCACTTTCACTTCAATCATTACTACTGCAATTTTATATTGCAACCAGCTCCTCCTTCTAAGCCGCTCTTTTTTGCTGTCACTGTGCAAAGTAATCGCTGAGGGCCACAGCGCAAAGTGGCTCACACAAGCGAAGGATAGTTGGGATTTCCGGAGAAAGTGCACCTTCCTGTCCAGCAATTGCAGCTCAGAGTTCCAATCCAAATCGGCAACGGCGAACCCCCTCACGAGCACCCGGGAAAAGGGCTGGCGGTTCATGGTGTCCTCCAGTGACGTCCCCCCCGTTCCTATCTGCGCCTTTGGTCCTCTAGTCGTAGACGAGCGAGCGCTTCAAGTTTAGGCCACCTCCCTCCTCGTTGGATTCACTTTAACCCGACCTGCCTTCCGAGTCCCGACTCGGAGCGCTCAAGGTACTTGGCCGTGACCAGCAACCATTGGCAACGTGGCTTCCCACGCTCCACAATTCGAACGCATTTCATTTACCCGCACGCCCCCCGTCGCTTCTTTTTGACATGTTCATCAACCAGGAAGATCCCACCGACGAGAACAGGCTGGCGGGGGGAGGGCCCCTTCAACTCAAACACTCCGCGTTCCCACACCCGTCCATGCCTCTAGTACTGAAACAGCTCGAGCGAGCGCGCCCAACCTTCCCGTTTGGGCTGAGTACTCCAACTCTCGCACAATCCCCCCAGCCTCGTCTGGTCTGTGAGAGTCCAGGTTGGATCCAGGTATCAGCCACCGTGGGACCCAGGAGGCTATCCCCGAGATTGTCTCGTTTTTTTCGATGTCTATCGAGGAAGAAGGTCCAGTGTCTCACCCTCGGACTCTGGATACCTCCGAACCCGTTGGGCTGACACCCCCTGCGTCGCCTCGCAAGCATCGGGCTGCGTCGATCCTGATCCTCCCTTGGCCGCTGTACGTTCGGCGATGGGTCGGACACAAAAAGAATGCAGTAGTGCGGACGCTAGCTGGCTCCACTTTGCACCAAGCGTTCGCGCTGGTCCGGCAAGTTTCCGGGTTGCGGTCCGGAAACCCTGCCCTGACCTTACGTGGCATTCTGGACCGCCCATTGGCGCGAAGTAACAATTCAGTTTGGAAAGCTCCTCCACTTTCCTTACAAGACTGTCTGCTCAGCGTCCCCACAACGTGTGCCTCCAGCTGGTAGCGATTTGGACCTGCTCAAAATCAAAGCAGACCGACGTACCACGCGTTTGAGGCGTAGCCTTGTAGCAAATGAATTTGGAACTACAATCACTAGCCTTACAACCGTATTTTGTATCTCCCTTCACTCCTTGGCACCAGTAGCAGCCGTGCTCCATCAAGTGACGTGTCTTTCTCCTTGTACAATCTCAGCGCACCCTCGTACGCAAGTCCTGTCCCCGCCGCCACCACACTGGTTCACATGACTCACGAACATCACTGTAGAACTTCTATAAAGATGTGATGGACGGTGCGCCCTTCCTACGTGATCCGCGGACTCCCAACGCCTCGACCGCGCGCTTCGTGGCTCGTGCTTTCGCCCCATCCCTTCCCCGTTCTTTCTACACATACTTTCTCGTCAAGACCTCGAGATGCCTCTGAGGGTCGTGCTTGGAGTACTAGCGACGGCTTTGGTCGTCCAGGCTGCTCGGATCCTCAGCGTGCTCCCGCCTGACTTTCCTGCGCCAGACTACGTCGTACGACCTCGTCCACTTCCTTACCCTGTGGTTGTTCCAACCAAGCTCACTTCTTTCTGTATTCCAGATCATCGGTGGAGGTCTCTGTGGTACTTGCTCCTTTTCTTCCTGCAGTACCAGCTCGTCCAACCCAACGCTGACTCGTTCGCACCTCCTGGGCATTGACAGGCCTCGTCCTCGCGAACCGACTCTCCGTCTCGCACTCTGTCCTGGTCATCGAAGCTGGTCCAGACGCTCAACTCGATCCCACCGTCAACGTTCCCGCTCAGTGCGTTCGAACTTGGCTTGCGCGAAGCGTGCGAGAGGAGAGAGTTGACGTGGTGCGGACGAACGCAGGTTCGTGACGCTGCAGGCTACCTCGGCTTACAGCTGGAACTGGCCCACCGTCAACCAGACAGTCGGTGGAAAGCAACAGATCATCCATGGGTAAGGAAAGGAGACCTGGGCGTGAGCGTTGTGTCGCGCAAGCTGACGTGGAAACAAACGCGGCAACAGTGGAAAGGTTTTGGGCGGGTCGACGGCGATCAATGGGTGCGCTGCGCTCCCTTTTGTTTGTACGGGAGCTGACTGCTTATTCTTTGTCTCGAAGGATGATCTGGTCTCGAGGGACCAAGGCGCAGTACGACGCGATCGAGGCGTTGGGCAACCCCGGCTGGAACTGGAGGAACCTCCAGAAGTAAGCCCCTTTGATGTGGGCTTAGGTCCTGGCAGCAGCATGTTGAAACCTCTGTCTACCCAGGTACATGAAGAAGTCTGAGAACTTTTACACTCCCTCCGCGACTCAGCTGGCCCGAGGTGCGACGTACGAAGACTCGGCCCACGGGACGGGCGGCCCAGTCGGGACAGCTTTCTTCAGGCCTGTCAGACCGTTTTCTGATCTTTATCGCTTCGGACATTGCTGACAGACGGGTGTATCAGTACGTTCCTTTCACCCTCTTTAAAGGCTTCGTCAAAGCTGCCGCCAACTTGTTCGGTCTCGAGAAAGGCGTCGACCTCTGCAGCGGTAATCCCAACTCGGTACGTTCCCTTTCTCCTCTATCTTGACTAACTGTGAATCTGACCGATGGCTCCTCCTAGGCCACCCAAAACATCTTTTCGCTCCACCCGACCAACACCACTCTCGGTCCCCTCAACGAGCGCTCCTATGCGGCCGAAGCGTATCTGCACCCGATCGCGCCTGGCTCGACCCACCGCGGCTTGACCGTCCTGTCTGGGCACCAAGTGACTAGGATCGTGTGGAAGCCTGAGCTAGATGCTGATGGAAAGAAGGTTGCCGAAGGCGTGGAGTACGCCCCCGGGGTGTTGGGAGTGAGGCGACAGGTCAAGGCGAGGAAGGAGGTCATCGTTTCGGCTGGCGCGATCATGACGCCTCACGTAAGTGGATCGATTGATCACGACATGCTTCAATGAATATTTATTCTTATCATCAGGTGCTCCAACTGTCCGGTGTCGGAAACCCATCGTGAGTATCTCGACCAGGATGTCGCTGCCGAGAGACGCTGACGTGTTCCGTCGCAGCATTCTTTACCGCTTCAACGTGCCTCTCGCGGTCAATCTCTCGAGCGTGGGCACTGGAGTGAGCCTAGGTTTTGTCTCTTTCTTCTCAACTGAGCCTAACTGTTCTCATTCAGCTTCAAGACCAGCCCCTCACGACGTTCTTCTTCATCTTCAACCCCGCTCTCGCCACCAACGCAGACTTCACGACCCTCACCGACGGGCCGGGCGAGGGCGCCATCGCATATCCCACCATCAAGCAGCTGCTTGGATCCACAGATGCTGCGAAAGCGGTACAGAGTCTTCGTGCTCGCGCTCAAGCGAGAGCGGAGAAGGTCGTCGCGCGCGGCGCTTGGTCGAGCGTAGAGGGGTTGAAGGAGATGTACCACAAGCAGGCTGACCTCATCGAGATCAACAGTGTGTTTTGCCTTCATCTTGCCTCCTTTGTGTATATGCTCAGCTTTCCTTCTCTCCCCCCAGCGCCTGTGGTCGAGTTCTCGATGTTCTTCACGCCCCTCAGCCAGGGACTCCTTGGAGGGATTATGTGGTTGCTCTTGCCTCAGACGTAAGCTCTGTCTCGACCCAAGCTGCAGGAAAGGTTTTTTGATCCTTCCTTTCTTAGGCGTGGATCGGTTCAGCTGGCCTCGGAAGATCCTTTCACGTATCCTAGAGGTAGGGGCTTTCGACCACGTGGTTTCGTCTTTGAAGCTGACCGTCTTGCTCAGTTGACCCGGCGTACTTGGACGACCCTTTCGACTGTGAGACCCTTGAACCCCTCATTTGCAAAACAAACTGCTGACGCCTCGGCTGAAAAGTGAACATCCAGACGGTCGCGGCGCAGAACGTCCGCAAGCTCTTCAACAGCCCCTCGCTTTCGCCGTTCTGGGTCTCCGAGCTTTCACCCGGAGAGCTCGCGTTGCCACCAAACTCGACGTACGCTCAGTATGAGCAGTTCGTCAAGTCGTCGTACGCGCCCGTGTACCATCCAGTCGGGTCATGTCCGATGCTCCCGCGAGCGAAGGGTGGTTGTGTCAGCCCGAAGCTCAAGGTGCGTACCGGTCCTTTTTCTTACTACACAAGTTTTTGATAGTCGTCTCACTCGTGTTTCGTCACCGCGTTGCAGCTGTACGGGACCAAGAACGTCCGAGTCGTCGGCATGTCGTCCCTTCTCTGAATCATGTGGTTCTCAGCTAAACAATCTGGTTCATTTGGCCTTCAGATGCTTCGGTTCTCCCCTTCCAGCTTTCAGCGCACCTTTCTTCGACACTCTACGGCGTAGCGGAGAAGGCCAGCGACATCATCCTCGGGGAGTGAATTCGGACCACGTGGACTTTTCTTTTGGGGACAAAGAGGAGACGACTTCGGAGAATGAGAGGGGGTAGGAAGATTTACTTCTTTAACTAATAGCACCTAAATCAGTAGCTCCAATCGTTTTATCTCGCACCATGCTTCAAGTCTACTGCTCCGGTCCCCAGATGTCTGCAGGAGAGCTGTGTGCGTCCACCGAGCCCAAGGTCACGCCGGCCGCTGATCGCCTCTTGCCCTCCGCCTCGCTTCTCGTCAAACTCGAAAGTTGCAACTCGCGGCATAACTTCATCTAAATTGATTATCTTCTAGCTGAGGTACACTCCCAGCTCCCGCTCGGATGACCTCGCTCGCCGCAACCGCCGGGAGCGCCGACCCATCAAGCTCCTCGAGCTACGGCGCGGGCCTGTACAACGAGACGAAATGGACTCGCCAGTTCCTCAAACGGCATCGAAAGCTCCCGCCTTCGCTCGTTGTGCACCTCTACACGACCTACTTCCGCTTTGAGCAGCAGGTGAGAGCCCGTTGCCGCCTTGCCCTGTTGTGCCAGAGCTGATGAGCAACGTCGCGATAGCACGGCAACTTTACGTACGACAGCCCGATGAAGTGCTTCTTGGAGGCTATCAGGGAGCAGAAGCTTCCTACGGACCTGCTCGACGTGCTCGATGAGGCTGGCGTGCGGTACTACGAGGGTGCGTTTCGCGCTGTGTTTCTCGCGATGCGCACCTCTCACCAGAGCTGGTCGCGCCCTCCATCTCCAGGTTGTCTCATCGTCGAAGTCCATGATCACCGATCCGCACCCCCACCAGCACCCGTCAGGCCCGCCATCTCCCTCTTCCAGAGCAGTCATACCCGCGAACCTCCCGCCGCGTCGAAAGCCGAGCTCTTCAGGATCGTCCTCGCTCCCAACCCGGCGACTCTGTGGACTCAGTTGGGTCTTCAGGAGAGGAAGGAACAGGAGAATCAAGGGCGTGTTTGGACGGAGCAGGAAGCAGTCGAGATGGAGGCGGTCATCTTGGTATCTCTCGGATCGCATTAGCTGCTTTCGGAAGGGGACCCGCTGACGAGGATCTTGGCATGGTAGGCACGAACATCAGCGCCATTGTGTCTCGACCCATCGATACAGACGACGAGGATCGCCAACATGATGCAGCTCGCGACGGCGTCGAGACCGCACAAGCGCAAGCGGTTCTGCGAGACGGCTGATGGGGAGGAGGACGATGCTGGCGAGGAGGCCGTCAGACGAGAAAGGGAAGAGAGGGAACGGATGATGAAGATCGGTGACGAGGGTGTTGGCAGAGGTCGTGGTCATGCGTGCGTTCTTTCTCTCTTGGCTCACACGCGGTGTTCCACGAGGCTGACGTGCGCCCTCTCACGCTTCAGGTTCGCCCGGCTGGCGTTCATCGAAGCTCACCGTCAGGCTCAGAACAAGTCGCAAGCCGAGCAGGCAGCACAAGCCGCCGCAGGAGGAGCACCGCCTGCCGCCGGATCCCAAATCAAGAGTCTCCGACTCGGCCTCTCCACCGCCAGCGCCGACGGCGCCAACTCCGCCGCTTCGACACCGGGAGCTTCACCAACGGCCACGAAACCGTCGAAGAAGAAGGCGTCGGTCGCGCACGACTCGGACGGGAACCCAGCGCCGAAGAAGTCGAAGAAGGCGAGTGCTCAGCTCGATCCGAATGACCCGACGTTGCCTCAGGATCCGGAGGAGAGGGAGAAGGTGTTGGCGGAGAGGAAGAGGCAGTTGAATGCCAAGAAGAGGCAGGAGTCGAAGGCGAAGGCGAAGGAGAAGAAGAAGGCAGAGGCGGCGGCGGCGCAAAGTGCGGACCTGCAGGTTGGGAGTGCGGCTGGGACACCGGGTGCTTCGACCCCGACGGCAAAGTTCTCTTGGTCGGGTGGGTCGTGAGGGTTCTGTGGCTCAGCTTTGTTACATCGGTTTTGTACTTCATCATTACGTGTCGCTATTCAAATCCTTCCCTCCCTCCCTCCCGTTCACCTCCCTTCGCAAGTCGCTGAGCGAGCTGCCGCTGGACTCGCTCCTCGGCAGTGAAAGGTCCCCCGAACTCAAGTCGTTGACAGCTTCTTCGCCTCGGGAGCGGGAACGACTGTTGATGTGGATCGGCGCCAGCAACTTCTTCAACTTCGCCTCCGCTTGGTTGAGTTGCGCTTGCGCCTTGCTCGCCAGCTTTCGACCCGTTCCCTCCACGATGTCCTCGATCTCCGAGTCTGAATCAGAGTCGCTGTTCTGTGATGCGCGCTCTGCTTCTCCGTGATACTCGAGTTGGCTCTGCGATAACACGTGGTCAGCAAAGCGGTGCAGGAGAGAGAAGGGAAACGGTGGTCACCTCGTCAACGGCGGCGATCCTCAACCCACGGTCAACAATGGCGCTGTTCAAATCCTGTCCGCTGAATTCCTTGTCACAGACTGGACGAGCGAGATGAGTCTTTCCAGAGTAGATTCTGGTAAGGAGCACGTCAGCGTCGGTCAGAAACAAACAACAGGACTTTCAGCTCACTCGGGTATGAGGTGCGCGAGCTTCGCGTCCACAAGAGGAACGTAGACTTCTTGGGTGAGGGCCGGGTGCTCGTAACGCTTGTTGAGACGGGCGCGCCGTTGGTCCGCCGAGTGGATTCGTGTCGCATCGCGCTCAGCGTCTTGGTCCTTTGGGAGGAGGTAGAAGAACGCTTTGTCTAGATGGAAGAGTGAGGTAAGACGAGAAATAATAACCTTCAAAATAAACTAACCAAAAGCTTTCCCCAGTAGCCACTTGAAGACGAGGATCGCGACAGTAGGCGGAACGAGAATCAGGAAGTAGAGCCAATCTCGAGCGAGAGCAATCGCTGTTCCTACCAATTAGCTCTCAAGCACAGACTAGGAAAGCTAAATTCGATCTTACTGAGAGCAAACAAGAGGTTGGAGAAAGCCAGCGACAGGAGCAAGCGGTTGACGACGATAGGCCACTGCCTCCCTCCACTTTCGACTTCGGTGATGAAAGCGAACATGACTGTTGATGAGAAGAGCTCAGTACCGCTTGAGACAAGTAAGCCAACCTTTGTCTTACGCTGGTAGCGGTAGACGAGACCCCAAAGCCACAAAATGGCCATGCACACGCCGGCGACGACAGGCGCGAGTGGAGCATACACCAGTCCCACGCAACACATGAAAAGGAAGTTGGCGTAGTAGATCTGAGACCATCGTCAGATTAGCGGTCATCATCTATTCGATGATCCACTACTCACCTCGTACTTGAAGCGCTGGGGTTTGGCGAGCTCCCTCACTTCTCGAGGCGTGTGTCCGCCCTGCCCGACCGCGCGCTTGCCTCGAACGATGACCACGTGGATCAGTTGAGCAAGGTCGAAGACAGCTTGAAGCAATAAAACAGTTCTTCAGTCACTCCTTTCCATTTGCGACCTCCTGCAGGAGGAAAAAGGATGGCGAAACCCACCGGCGAAGCCACGTGAAGGTAACCACGTAAGCCAATAGGTGCTTTCGACGATGTAGGTGGACTGAATTGTTCCGGAAAGGTCTAATCAAGAAACGTTAGGGCACAGTAAGGGAACGTTTTCACGCTGGACGAGCGTACTTCCAAGGTTGCGGAAGACGTCGGCAACGTTCCCTCCGTTGGCAAGCTCGGTGTAAGCTCCGACACACAGGTCTACATCAAGGAGTCAGCCGTATTCTAATCTAGGCTCAGAAAAGGCATTCGGACTCACTGAAGAGGACGGATATGCAGGAGAACACGATGAGCTGGGACACGAAGACGAAGTCAAAGTAGCGAGAAAGCATTCTCCTCTCCAATCCAGTCATGGTCGTCTGGCGCATAACTTTTAGTTCAATGAATCAAGAGAGTTGACAACAAGCTCACGATTCCTTGAAGCCTGATGACCTTCCTGATGATGATCGGAAGGAGGAACGCAAACACTGCTGACACGACTGGGGGGAGGATGCCTCTGTTTGAAGGTTAGCAACACTTCAAAAAAGAACACTAACAAGAAAAGACATACGAGACGGCCGCAAACGTTCCGTTGGACTTCTCCTGCCACGTCTGGAGGAACGGAATGAAGCTCGAGACGTTGGCCAGGTTTGCCAGAAAGGAGATGACGAGGACCGGCAACGTCCACCATGCGAAAACGACAAAGAGAATGATCCCACCAATGAGCTCCTTTAGATCCTTCTCCCTAGGCTCCAGCCTCATGTTCTCCCAGAGCTTAGAGAGGCTCGTCAGTTTGAACGCTGAAAAGAGCCACTCCAAAGCGGACGACGCACGATGTCTTTGGGATGCGGCGCCTGAGAGAGAGTAGCTCCTTTCAAAAGCGGTTCGACTTTTTTCTTGCGCCTTCGAAGGTCCAATGCGTCCGCATGCGCAAACGGCACACTGGCCGCCGAAGCGAAACCTGGAAGCAGCGCCACGTCAGTTCACTCGCTCGGCGTCTCTACGAGCAACATCAACTCACCGAAGCTCGTCGGGTCTTTCGAGCCCAGCGCCGTCCTCTGATCCTTGATTTCCAATCCCAACTTCTCGATCTCCTCCGTGAGGTACTGGATCTTGTCGACCTTCGTGCCTCCGATGGGCAGGAATCGCCATCCACCAAGTCGCAACGTCGGTCGCTTGCTTCCGACCTTCTCCCCCTTGAGGTACTTCGCGAACGCCTTTTCTAGCTCAACGACCTTTTTGTTGTGATTGTCTATCAGGTCCGGGAGACGGCCGACGTCGCGTCCGATGTTGACCGAGATGATGGGGTAGGGCGGTTGGAGGGAGGCGAAGAGAGCCGCGAGCTTCTCGTCGGAACGATCCTCCTCAGCCAATCGAACGATCTAGAGCATAAGTAGACTGGGTTAGATATGAAAAAGATGATTGAGGTGAGGTGAGCTGACGTACGCTGAGAGTTCGTGAGAAGATGTGATCGCGATACGACGGGCTCCGGAACCAATGACGACGCAGTCCGGTGACTCGAGCTTGATTGTGCCAGACTACATGGAGTACATGTGTTAGCTTGATTGGCCTCTTAAGGCCTACGTTGACCCACTGAAGCCGAGGACGATGAGATCTGAGGTGAGCGAGGAGGTCAGCAGCTGACCACGTCATCGAGAACGCTTCCGAGCGGTCGAACTCACTGATCAAGTAGCTAATACCAATGTGCACAAACAAAATGTTCCCCTTGACATCTGATATGGTGAGAATCGACATCGAGTTCCGGTTCGAGGCTGAGACGTTCCGAAAGTTGTAGACCACGTTCTGTGCCACCCGAAGTGTTCAGCTTCCCTTCTCCTTCCCATCATGCCAAGCAGTAATACTCACGACAGGGATCAATACCGAGCAAGTCAGCACCGTGACGACCGTAAACAGCCATCGCATCATCCTCATGAACCGGAGGAAGACGACTGCGTCGAGGCCCAGCACCTCAAACAGCTCCATCTCCTTGGCCTGGAACAGAGGCTTGACCCATCCGAACGTGGACTCTGGCTCCCAGTCTGACTTCTTGTTGGTTGCGGTGTATCTCACTCGAGTAGCGTAGACTTCTTTGTTCGCGGGTCGGAGGACGTTGAACAAGATCGCGACGGCGAGCTGGAGGACACGGGCAGTGGTGTCAGCCTCCAGACGGCGGACGAGAGGACTGCTGGAGTAGACGAACTGTAGCTCCAACATAAGTTCCAACCGAAACTATCCCGGTTCAAATCAACATCCGCTCTCGGGCTACGAAGCGAGCTGGAACGTACTGGCGACGCTTCGAGGGCTCACGGCCGTGAGTTTCGACTGGTAGCTCGCGACGGCGCTCTCGATCGACTGAGCCGTCGCCGACATGTCGCTCTCGTGCTAGAATTGTGATATAGCAAGAAGTGAGAGAAGGTGCGAGGTGTGGCGAGCTCGACGTAAACAAAGGGCGTCGACGCGCGCGGTCCAAGCGGACCACTTGGCGCACAAAAGGACGTCAACCTGGCAATAGGAGGCCACATCTGCGAGGTCACGAGTGGTGGCTTTGGCGGCGAAGCACGTAGTTTTTACTCAAGGTATCCACCCATTAGTTTATTCCAATTCTTTTGGTGCTCTCTTCTGCCGGCCAGACGAGTCGAAGCAAGACAGGCGAGCGCGAGCGGTGTCCGGCGGAACCCGCCAGCACTGCCACACAGCCACGTCTGTCGCAAACAGATGTAGTAGACGGGTGTATGTAAAATGCAACTAATTGGTATCTAATCCACATCTACCGCTCACATGTACTGCATAATCCCCTCCCATTACACCTTCTCCGCTTCCTTCACCTCCTCCTTTGACGAGCTGTCGTCCGCTTTCGACGCTGCGTCGGCCTCAACGTCCTTTGGCTTCGACGGTCCTCCAGCAGCACCCCCTTGTGGAGGCCCAGGCTTGACGATCTGAAGGTTCTTGATCATCAATGCGCACAAGAGCATCGCACCGGCTGTGCGCCAACGAACCAAGGTCAGCCTTGCGTCAACAAAGGTCGAGACGAGAGGAACGCACCAAGTCCCACTCCCATGATGAGCACGGCGTTGATCGACTTGCAGTACGCCTTGAGGACCGCTGGAAGCTCCTCTGCTGACACGGCGGAGCGGATGAGCGTCGGACTCTCCTTGATTGTTGCTTCGGGAGCGTCCGGGGCGTATTTCGCGAGGTTCTTGTCTGTTCGTCCTGTTGAGTTAGCTTGTGATCTTCTGGGAGCAAGATGAAGCTCTACTGACCAAGTTGAGTAGAAAAGTTTGCTTCAGCACCAGCAAGACCCACGACTCCACCAAGCAGCATGCTGAAATCTAGCAAACCCGTCGAGCGTCAGCCATCAGAACAGGACAAACAACGAACGCTTCACTTCGGGAAGGAACAAAAACTCGACGCACTGTTGAGTCCACTCGACTGTCCCAAGAACTTCCTATCCTTCGCAAACTCGCACTGCATCGCAAACGACGCCATCATCTGCACGCCGAGTCCGCATCCAAAGAGGATCTGGAAGCCGATCAGCTTGGCGGAGGACGTGTCGGGCGTGATGGTGTAGAGGAGACCGGCGCCAATACAAGCGAGGGCGGGGAAGGTGACGAGGAAGTACCAGTAACGACCGGTTTTGGAGACGATGCGGCCCGAGATGATGGACACGAACGTGACGGAGAGCATGGTGGGGAGCAAGGCGATGCCGGACTTGGTGGCGCTGTAGTTCTTAACGGCCTGGTACTGAAGGAAGGGGAAGAGGGAATGAAAGGGAGATTAAGAGAGATGGGAAGGGAGGTCAGCGGGGCTCGATTGAAAGGTGATGATGTGGCGACTCACGTAAAGAGGAATATACTGTATTTAACAACGCAGGGTCAGTGCCAGATAGAAGGTGATTGCTAGCAAAGAATTTCTCGCTCACGTATGTGCCAGTAAACATCGTAAAACGTGAACAGAAGGTGAACAATAAAATCGCCGGAATCGACCAGGATCTGTTGCAAAAAGAAGAGTCAGTTGCTGCGTCAAGAGCCTTATTTGGACGAGACTCACTTGAAAATAGCAGGAGGAAGCATAGCTCTCATTCCCATTTTGAACTGCCAGGCGACCAAGGCCGCCGTCAACACGCCCGCGACGACGAGACACGCGATGACTGAACCATCGCTCCACGGCTTGGTGTTGCCGCCCCACTGGAGGGCGAGGACGAAGGAGGTGATGGCTCCGACGTTGAGAACAGCGCCTACACAAAAAATCGTTGTCAGTCTTGAGACTCCCTTATGTGTGCGGCGAACGACTTACCGAGCCAGTCCATCCGCAAAGTCTGGTTGATGAGGTCGCGGGTGGACCGAGTCTTGGGGTCCGCTCCGAGAGGAAGGGTGGGCTTGAGGAATAATGTGACGACAGCCAAGCTGACTCCTCCGAGTGGGAGGTTGATGAGGAAGCACCACCTATCACGTTCGTGTCAGAACAAAGGGACAATGAGGGAAGCGGAGGGAGGGACGGCGTACCTCCAGCTTGCGTGATCCTTTTAACACGGTAAGCAACCTATGTCAGCCTCACTGTTGGAGTGCATGCTAATTTTTCTGATCACGTACGACAATGGCACCACCGATGAGGGGCCCAATGAGGAAGGAGCTATTGGGGTAAAGTCGATCAGCAGCGTTCGCAAGTACGCAAATTGACTCTCCTCACATTCCAAGCAACGCTCCAAACATTCCAAAAAGCTTGGGACGGTCCTCCAAGCGCGTGACCTGACCGATGATTTGAATCCTGCACAGTCAAAGTCAGCTCCCTCCTGTTGTCCACTGTTTGACGAAATGAAACGCACATCGCGTTGAAGAGGGCGGCAGCACCGATTCCGCTGATTGCTCGTCCTCCAATCAGAACATTCATCGAATGAGCACCTCCGCTCCTGCGTTGAGATCAAGACAAAGTCAGCTCGGAACAACCGCAACGTCAACCAGTATGGCGCTGAAAGCCAAACGAAACTCACATGGCCGATCCCACTTCAAAGATGGTAATACCGATCAAAAGCATGTATTTGGCCGGGTAAATCCTTAGTGCTTGAGCCCATGGCAGAGTGGTGGCAGCTAGACACGGCGCGAGGCAGGTCAGAACACGTGGTGAAAAGGCATCGGAGGCGACGGACCTTGAGTGAGAATGAAAGACGAAGCGACCCATGATTGCTGAGAGAAAGCATCAAAGTCCGAAGCAATCTTGGGAGTGGCGGTCGACATGATGGTGCCACTATTTCGGCACGCGAAAGCGAGGTCAGCTGGAGCAGTTCGGCACGGGGCGAGATGGAGGCGACGCACTCGAGGGTGATGAGGAACAGCGAGAGGAGGATCGCACCAAACACGACGGCGAGCTTCTTCCCCGTCAACAGCGCCGACTCGTCCACACCTGGAGGGCCGCCGGGACCTCCACCAGGCTTTGTTGCCGACTCGGGCGCAGGGGTGGGCGCGACGACTGGGGTGTCCTTGTCGGCGGTGGCGGTGACGAGGGTGCTCGTAGGCGACGACATTGGTCGGAATATTAGTGAAACTTGTGAGCTGGTGGCGATAGAGAGAGCCGACGAGCGCCCGGGTCCCGCCCATAAAAGACTGCTCGCCGTTCGCCTCGACTGAAGGCTTCGGAGATTCGCCTCGCTCGGTCGGTTCGCCTGGTGCCTGACACGCGTCCATTCGGCACCCGAGACGAAACTCGGAAAGCTCGGCAGGATCCTGGCCGGCGGCTCTATTTATACAAACCCACAGGTGCTTGGCATTGCAACCATCGAAAGGGAGCTGCCATTATTGTTGAGGACTCGCAGGAAAGATGCATCGCTTTCGCGTCACGTGCCGGGAGCGCAGCACTCCCTCCGAAGGGCTAACAAAAGAAAAGCGACGGTCTCCCTTGCTGTGCCCATTTCTTACATTGCTCTCGAGTGTGGCTTGACACAAGTTATGCAAGTTGTGGCTTCTTGATGTCGGTCGGCGTCTCTTTTCTTTAGGGACACACTGCCATGAATACCCTCTCATGCTTGCCGGTGAACGCCGTGATGGAGTCTAACACGTCTAGTTTTATCATTCGTCGCATGTATGTACAAGCTCGTTCTATCTATGGAGGCTTTGGACTGTTTCGCATCGGTGGTCAGCATCGCCGTCTGCTCCAGCGTGTCAGAGAACCGCCACTCACGATCTAAGCACGCTCGCGCAACCCCACGTTCGCCAGCGCCGCATCAACACTCTCACCAAACTCGGCAATGAACGCATCGACATTATACCCCACCGCAGCAAGCATCGACTGAATGGGCGAAGTGCCGGTGGAAGTCGGGGTACGAGCCTTCACGCCAGCGGCAGCGAGACCCGCGTCGACCTCCTGTCCGATCTCTTGGATCTCGGAGTCGATGGCGGATCCAGCAGCGGTGAGACCATCTTGAACCGTGGGTGCGGCGGCAGCAGTACCGAGGAGAGAGAGGAGGACGACGGAGGCGAGCTTGGAAAAGTGCCTGGAGGGCGCCACGTCAGTGACGTCCGTCTTTCAGACAGATTGGGGAAGACAGCAATGGAAGTAACGAACATGGCGGGGATTTGATTGGAAGAGTGAGAAGTGGGAGAGGTGAAGCAGGTGAGGAAGAAGTGAGAAAGAAAGAGGGAGCGACCCTCGCTCGACGGTTTTGAGGGCAGGCGAAACGACCCACAAGAAAAAGTGCCAGTGACGGCTCCTACGCACGATGTATGGTGTCGCATATCTTTGAGCTTGTCCCCTCCTTCAAAAGTAGATCAATGGCTTGATCTAACCGCTCTAGCATAGGAGCTTTCGAGCTTTCCCTTACAAGTGCCAAGGGTCGGGGAGGACGCAAAAAGAACATGAGCTCGTACGGCGTCACGTTGGGGGAGCACGCTGAGCGAACCGGTTGATTGGGTGCAAGTTTGATGAAGAATCAATGTGTTCATCTTTCTAAAGGCTGCATGGGAAGAGGGTTTTCCTTGTTCTGCTCGAAGCGCACAGGTATTACCGGAAAGGCGACGTGGCCAGCTACCAATGTACGTGGGCCGACGTTCCCTACGTCTGTCAGCGGGCCCATCGGTCAGCGCCTTCAGTGTGGGTGGTGTATGATATGGGGCCAGGGGTACTGTAGCCAACGACGCTTTCACAGCGCTGTGCCACATCGTTTTGGGAGCTTCAGACTTGCGCTCATCGTGCGCCCACTAGCGGCTCACACTTCGCGCAGATGGCTTCGTCCCTCTGGTTGCATGGAAGAAGCGATTGCTCGCTTGTTGCAAGGGTCGCAGTACCAGCATCAATGGATTGCACCTTTCGTGACAGATCCCTGCTCGGGAAGGCGATGCTCTGTCACGACTGAAGGCCGCTTTGGACTGAGCTTTCGACGCCATGTTCCAGCTTAGGTCAGAGAGTGCGTCGAGGCCTACAGCCCCGCTGACCCCAGAATACCAGCCGTTTTGTAATCAGTTGTCACTTGAGCAACTCTCACGTGTGTTTTAGACTCTGTTATATCCGATACCGTGAGCCTTTGTCTCATCGCCAATGTCGCTTTGTAGCTCGGTGCGTGGACGAGCTCGTAAAAAGGTACTTTCATAGCAAGTGTCCAGATGAATATGAACGGAAAGGTATATGTGCAGAAATGATTGTTTCTTCTCCTTCTTCACAATCCAAGTGTGCTCAATGTCGAGCTGAACCCGAGGCCGCTCAACGCGCTTCCGAGATCGCTGAGCCTGTCGACACGGGTGAAACTGGTTAGCACTAGCCTGTCCTATATAAAGCGGTGGGATACTCACAGGTCTGACACCAACGCTAGAACTCCGGCAAGGACCAATCCCAGTCCGCTCAAGATGACCGCCAAACTGCCCAAAGAACGTCAGTGAGAGTGGACGTCGCAACTGGAGCGAAAGAGGGCGTACTCGAGATCCAAGTCGGTGAAGAACGGGATCAAGAGTTCTCCAAGAGTTGAGTTGGAGTCAATACTGTGCCCCGCGACGACAACTCTAAGCCTCGACAAAAACACGTGGAGCTGACGTGGTAACTCACAGCGATTCAAGCTCCTCAAGAGCGGTGACGAAAGCAGTGATGGCATTTGCGATTGCTTCGGCAACTGTTTGATGTAGCTGTTAGCTCAGCCTTGTGAAGATTCTCGAGAGGTGACCTACCTTCGGTGAGGTTCGAGTCGGACTGGCGGGTCAGCAACATCTTTTGAGAGCTACTGAGCCCCAAGTTGGTCGTGGCGCTGGTGAGGTCGGTTTCCATCTCCTGCGAAGGTGCCAGAAAAGTATTTTCAGGTTAGAGTATGACTCCTCGTCCTTCCACAGCATTCACTCACAGTCAAGATGCCCGAAACCGCCGCAACGACAGCAGTTCCATCGGAAGTGTCGACTGAGGAGAGGGCGTTGCTGATGTCGGTCCCGGCTGACTCGAACTTGGTCTGAAGGGCGTTGAACTCGGTGATGACATCGGAGTTGGTGAGACGCTTGTGCAGAGTCGAGGTGCCGGCCGGGAGAGCTCCGACTACGCCGATCGTGGCGACCAAAGCAATGAAGGAAAGTCCGTAGAGGAGCCTGGGAGAGATAGTCGGTCAAAACAGCTCACTTAAAGACAGCATTAGCTCACATCTTCAGGGTTAGTTGAGGAGGCCTCGGTGGTTGGGCGGGGGTGAGCGGCAAAGGTGATGGAAAAGAAAGAGGGAGATGCGGCCCGACGTTGGGATTCTCATAGGGCAAACCTGGGGCTGCAGGAAGCCAAACACGTCACAATCACATGGATTGGCACTTTGTGACACTTCCATCTCCCATATGTAGCTGCTACGGCCAGGTCGCACAGAAGGACGGAATACGTGAGATGCGGAGAAGGTGGTCTCGGAGTCCGTCAGCCGCGATGACGACCGTTCAGCATTGACAGCAGCTCTACATCACCCACTCCAGCATAAAAATGAGATGAATGCACTTCAATGTTGTCCGGCATTCATAGCTTCCGATCATCTGAGCAGGCCCTGCCCCGTGGTCGCCGGCTCCATCGTGTAGCCTTCCAGCGATGCCACGGTGGAGGAAGATCGATGGAATCCGTTGCGGACAACGGTCCTTGGAGACGCAGTAAATTTGTTTCTCACAAGAGACCGGACTAAGAATGCAGATAGATTAAGCTCGCGGGCGAAGGAGTGACGTCCTCCAGTCGTACGGACACGTACTGCTTCCTCCGGCCTCAGCCAAGGCGTCATGATTCTGATTTGGGTAGGGAGAGCCAGTCAAATGCAGTTCACATCGTATCATGACCCCCCATGGACTCACTAACTACCTACCAATCACGCCACGTGTCCCACCTCCCTTCCGGTGCCTTCACTCCTCCGCCTTCCCACCAATCCCATGCTCCCTCAGCTTCGCCACCGTATCTTCAGCATCATCCGCAGCCGTCGACAACGACAACTCCTCCCACTTTGTCAACTCTTTCTCCACGTCCCCAAGTTTCGCCCTCACGACGGCGACCGCATCGCTCCCTAGCGGGAGGCGGACGGGCGGGTCCGGCACCTTCGAGATTGCGATCATCGCAAGAGCGGCTTTGATGGGGTCACCGGGGAAGGTGAGGGTGCGACGGAGGACGCGGACTTTGGACGCGAGCGAGAGGGGAGAGGCGTAGGCTGGGTGTGCGGGGAGTTCGACCATCCCAGTGCCGGCCCAGGAGGTGCGGAATCCCTAAGATGGGCTGAGAATTAGTATTTTGAGGGATAAGGGTGCGACGGAAGAAAGGTGGTGACGTACTCCAGGCTCAATGATGATAGCCTTGATGTTCCACGCTGGGTCCAGCTCGCGATTCAAGGACTCGGTGAAGCCTTCCAGCGCTACGTATACTCAATGTAAGCAAGGAGAATCTCGAGCTACAAGAAAAGTTGAAAAAACCTCACCGAACTTTCCGGCGCTGTAGAAAGGGAGCACAGTCGAGCCTTGGAACCCTCCCGCCGACGAGATGTTCAGGATCCTCGCCCGGACTCCAGGAGGATTCACCTCTCGGAAGAAAGGAAGGGCCTGCCAGAACTGTGATCAGCTACAATAAACACTTGCTTATAGCAGGAGGGAACCCCCTCACCTGCCGCATGACCGCCACGGCGCCCCAAAACAGCACCTCGACCTGTCTCCTCGCCTCCTCCTCCCCCGTACTCTCAAACTCCGCCTGCAGGCCATACCCCGCATTATTAACCACTACATCAATCCTCCCCCACTCTTCTTTGACCTTCTCGAACGCAGCGACTACTTGGGATTCGATCGTCACGTCGAGAGGGAGGACGAGGAGCTGCGAAGCGGGGTAGAGCGAGACGAGGGAGTGGAGGGCGGAGGGGGTCCGGAGGGTCGCGACGACCCGTTCGCCGGATTTGAGGACTTGTTCGACGAGGGAACGACCGAGGCCCGAGGACGCGCCTGTCACTGTCAAGTGTGGAGGGTTAGCAAGGAAGGATGGGATGGACAACACGTGGTGCGAACGGGAGGGCCTCACCGAACCAAACTCGAGTTGAGGAGAAGGACATGTTAAGCGGTGCGAAAGCGAGGAAGATGTAAAGGTTGTGTAACGGAAAGAAGAGCACGGCATAGCTCTGGCTGAGCTTGAACGGGCTTTTAAAGCGCCTCCGGAGTCGGAGTCGGACTCTGGATGTGGAGGGTGGAAGTGGAGGGGGTTGCTGGTGAGTAATGCCTCGTACAGACGTGAAAGTGAGGCAGGGCTAGAAAAAGTCCCAGACTTACATGAAAAACGCTGAAGTTTGTGGTTCGTGTGCGGTTTGAGCATCCGGAGTTGTCGAAGAGGAAGAGACACGTCAGCGCGAGGCGAGGCTGTGTCGTCGTTGCTGGGGATGTTTGAAAAGAGGACGACTGCAAGGCACGGCCAATCAACTTCCTTCCACTATTGGGAAGATTGAACTCCAATGTCAACCTTCCCGTAGCTCTTAAAACCACTTCACTTGTCGACCACGCGAGCAGATCCTCGAAAGGGAAGGTAAAACACCAGACAGACCGGTTACATAAACGTCACTCTATCCACAAAATCGAGAGCAAGTAAATCACCAAGAATAAAAAAGGGTTGTGTATGGTACGAATGGGTGATGTGGAGAACAGACTCTCCAGCGCCCGCTCTACTCTCTCCCAAACGTCAACTGCCCCTCCCATCCCCCATCCACGTCCTCCTCTCCGACCACCACCCACTCCTCCTCATCCTCCCACTCACTCTCCACACCCTCGACCTCCAAATCAGGGTCGTGCTTCTTTCTCGCATGGGTGTCGTCGATCCCCTTGCACAGCTCGCTCTCCTTGGACACCATCTTCTGGTTCTCGAGCACCCACATGATGTCGAACCTGTCGAGCCAGAGCCAAGAAAAGGAGAGGAGAAAAGGGGGAAAGAGAAAAAGCCGAAAAGGTCAGCCACGTCCTAAACCACCCTCAGACCCTGACGATCCCCTCTCGGAATTCGAAATTCGTGCGGTTGGTGGAAATGAGGGAAGAGTAGAGGAGGGAAAAAAATCGTGAACGAACCTGTCATCGGGGTAAGGCTTGTAAGGCTTCTTGCTGTTCGGTCCCAAGGCATGAGCGACCCTCGCGAGCTCCGAATGTTTCTGTTCACGAGCGAGAAGGAAGGTCGTTAATGAACTACCGCCCCCCACGAAACAAAAAACATCACGCGTCGCGTCGTGACGACGAGTGAAGGGAGTGGAGTGGAGAGGGGAGGGAAGGGAGCAGGAGAAACACGCACCCAACAAACGAGCACATCCTTGTTAGACTTCCTCGCAAACTCCTTGACGCGTCTTCGGACACACTCGTAGTCGTCGCGCTCACTGTTTACCTCCAAGGAAAGGGAAATTTTGTGGGAAGGGGGGGGTTTCGCGCACGCGTCAGCTTGTCCGTTCTCGAGACAACTCCAACTGAGAAATGGAGGAGAAATGAGAAACTGACCAGCTGACATCGACGGTGAGGCCCAAGTCGTCGGCGAGGGGCTTGACGGTGAGGTACGGCCGGATGCGCATCTGCGTGCGCGGGTTGTACGATTCCGCGAGGATCATGCCAATGTTGTGCTTGCTCTTCTTGCCCATAAACTGTTTCCACTCAATCAAATCTCAATCAGTTCTACCGAATCCTCTCTCTACAGTCCGACTGCTCCATCCAGACGGCCAGGCGTAGAACGATGACTGACCTTTCGCAAGCACTGAGCCCTCTGCTTGCCCATCTTGCTCAGCCCGACTTCCCTGCCCTTCTTCTCACCATGTCGGATGAGGAGGACCCGGTTCGAGTAGTCCTTGGACTCGATCGTCTCGACCTCGTCGGCTGAGGATAGGGGACCGGAGGAGGACGAGGGGAACGCGAGAGCGGTGAGCGACGAGAAGAGGAGGAGGAGAGTCGGGATGGGTAGTCGCATTGTTGTGTGTAGGTGTAAAGTATGTGTAGATTGTAGGCCGTGGCGTGGATGGAACGGGAGGAGGAGGGGGCCGACGAAAGAGGAGACCCGGTGCGAGTGGCGCAAGTCGGCGTTGAAATGGACCGGGCTGGAGGAGGCGGGTGGGGTCGCTGGTCGCCGGTCTAGTGCAGTGCGAA
This sequence comes from Pseudohyphozyma bogoriensis, assembly GCA_024364755.1. Lineage (NCBI taxonomy): Eukaryota > Fungi > Basidiomycota > Microbotryomycetes > Chrysozymaceae > Pseudohyphozyma > Pseudohyphozyma bogoriensis. The sequence goes on from JALBUQ010000011.1 coordinate 221,596, forward strand.
AGTATGTGTAGATTTGTCTAGTAGAGAGAAAAGTGTCGACAACTGGGCGGGCGTTGAACGAGAGTGGGCAGAGCGAGAGGCCAACGTCGACCAAGGGGTGATCACGTTCCTGCGCTCGCCCGCGCAGCTGGCTGGCCGCCAGAGGAGGTCGCCGGGCGACGTCAGACTGCTATATTTGCTACTATGTATCCAGCCGTGAGTACTAAATGGCAAATGTGCAAAGACTTATAAAGTGAATGTATGATTCAACTTCAAGAGCAAGGGATAATGAGCTGCGATGGAAACAGCGAGAGCTCTGCGCTCAGGAACCGGCTCAGATGCACACGTGTTGGTGAGACTGGACCTTGTAGCGGACAGCGGACAGTACTACAGGCCTGGTTGAGGCAACACAGCAAACTCTCATATTTTCTGAGCTCTTTCCGGGCAGACGAGCCGCCCCTCGCTCGTGCGTTCCGCACGAATCACGCACCACACGACCCGTCGTCACCCTTCCAGCGCTCGCTCGGCCCTTCCTTCAGCCGTCTGATTCACACCAAACCGGAACCAGACGTGATGAGAAGTCACTCTCGACCGTAGCCCGGAGAAAAGAGAATGACCACGTAAGCTCGCGAATGGATTGCCCCCGAACGTCCAAAGTGTTTCCTGGGTGGGGAGCGGAAGCATCCGTCAGCCCGCCACTCCGAGCCGCCGACGCCGTTGCCGGGCCTTCGCGTCGCTAGCATCGAAATCACTACTCACCTTTTTTACTGTATCTACTTGCTCTCACCAGCCTTGATCAGGCCTTCGAGCTCCCTCCTGACCTCCTCCCGCTCCGCCCGCGTCAAGACCTTCGTCCCGCCCCCGTCCTTCTGTTTGTCCTGCTCCTCCTCCATTTCGGCCGCCGTCTTGCCCGTCATCCCTCCTCCGACCTCTGGGACCGCTCTCCCGTCCTTCTTCCTCTGGTGCGCGTTGAACATCGCCACGCCGTAAAACATGCCGCCGATCACCGCGAACCCGACGAACGGCGAGAGCGTGATCAAGAGCACGAACGCGACGTTGTTCAGCGTCTCGTACACCCGACTCTCGAGAAAGTCGTCCAGGTGCGGCAGGGACGACCAGAACGTCACGACGAGGAGGACCGGCACGGACGCGAGCGAGAGGAACAGCAGCGAGCGCCGGTGAGAGGCGAGCGCGACGGCTGGGGGTGGGACCGACGGTGCGGGTGTGGCGGACATTCTTTTGATGGTGGTGTAGTTGGAAGTTTTTAGAGGTGGGATGGTGGTGGGAGGAAGAGCCGTGCGGCGAGCGATGTTGATTTTTTCTGGATGGACGGTCGTGTGAGCCCGAATTAGACCTCCGAGCCGGTCACGTGGGCTGAGCGGGAACGACTCGCGGAGCGATCGTAGCTGGGCCGGGTGGAACAGCCCATCCAGCAGTTGTGGTGAGTGATGAAAGCAAAAACTCTTTTCAATCACACCTTGACCGACAATGGGGTTGCCGCAAGCAAGGCTCTACGAGTAACTTTCGTACCAGAGCATGTACGCCGACCTCGCCGCCCCCATCACCTTCTTCTCGCTGATCTGCCTCACCTCATCATCCCCAATATCAAACCAATTTCCCTGATCGTTCCTCACCATCGCCGTGTCTAGAATAGCCTCGCGATACGGTCAGTCTTAGATCTCCTCACGCGAGACAGGAAAAAGAGAGACAGCACTCACAATGCCCGCTATCCAACCCTCCGTGACTATCCCGGTGATGATTCACGACCCCATACAACCTATAACAAGTAGCCTCATCATGATCCAAATTCAACTCGACCCCTTCCACCGCGGGGGGCAGGAGGTCGCCCATCTCCAATCCCGTCAACGGGAACACGACGGGCGTCTCGGCTTTTTCCGAGACGGCGTCAAAGGACGAGAACCGCTTCAAGTGGATAATGATGCTTTGGGGGAGACGAGTGAGGGAGAGACATTTCGAGGTCGGTTGCGGGCGACGACAGCGAGGACAGTTCCTGGGGTTTGTGGTGGTCAGTTTTGATGTGGGTGCGAAACTCGCGAGGGAAGAGAGGCACCAAGCGTTCTCGCCTTCGAGTGTCTCTTCTCGAAGGAACTCGTTGATGCAGTCGTGTAGCGTGATCGTAGGGTGCTGGCGCGATGGCGTCGGGATCGGCAGCGAGAGGGACTGGAACGCGTTGAACGTGGTCGACGTCTTGCCGCACACGTGACACTCCATCTTGTTCCGTAGTTGGCCTGCCCCCTCTAGCGTCAGTCTAGACTTCACGAGCTGAAAAGGGAAAACTACACACCATCAAAGAAATCGCACACCACTGAATCGTTCCGATCCCTGTACTGCCCATCCCCAAATCAACCTACATCAGAACGGCTCGTGGCCGAACCCAACGCGTCGTCAACAGCACTCACAACCTTCCACTCCTGGTCCGCCACCACGATCTCCGGCAACCTCTCAATCTCTTCCTCCCTCTCCTTTGTTACCTGCGGTACAGGCACCCGTTTCTTCACGAGATTGAGGTCCTCGTGCAACCCATCAAGGAGGTACCCTAGGAACTCTTGCGCGTCTTGTTGGTCGTGACCGCGGAACTGGGGCTTGAATCTCCATATCGCGTCCTGAAGTCATTAGCGGGTGAGCACATTAAAAGGGATGAGGAAGGGTCGGAGGAGAGGCGGAGAAAGGACGCACGCGGAATGCGCGAGGAGCGATGGAGGCTTTGGTCGTCCCCTTCATCTCCGCGATCAGCTCCGCGACGATCTGGTTTGTGATGAGAAAGCAGCAGATTAGCTCTCCAGAATAACGAACTAAGTGAGATCTAAAATAAAAAGTTAACCTCAGCCAGCTGCCCTTGCATGCCGAACCGATTCGTCCGGTTGATCTCGTCCACGTAAGCGCCCGCTGGAAGTCCTCAAAGTCAGCAGCCACATTCCTCCGCCGTTCGCGACCGAAAAAAGTGGGGGCGAAACATACTCATGAAGTACTCGACAAACGAGTGCGTGGCAGCGAGACACTGCATAGTCGAGTTGAGGTAGCAAGCTAAGGTTCACAGCACCAGCTCGGCTCAGAATTTCCCGACAACTCAGGAAAGAGAGACTCACTATTGCCGAGGTTCTCTAATCCGGTAACCTTAGAGTATCTCTGCACTTCCAAGCTCACTGAGCTCCTCGCCGACTCCGCGCCATCCTCCCTCCTTTCCACCACCGGACTGCCTTCCTCACTCTCGTACCCCTCCTCCTCGCTCTCACTACCCCCACCACCTCCACTACTCGTCGACTCCTCCTCAGACCCCATTTGATACCTATCACTATCCGTCTCTGATGATTCAGCCGACGAGTCGCGGTACCTCCCTGAGCTTGGGACCCCACGTCGACCAGGGAGAGCCACGTGGTGCTCCCGTTCGAACTCGTACGAAAAAGGGTTGGGCCGACCTCGTTTCTCCACCGCAGACAGCGAGAATGGCTGCTCCCTCCTTCCTCCTCTTTCTCCGCCCGACTTCATGTCCTCAGCCGGCGACCCTGGCGAGACAAGGCTGTGGTGTCTCGACGGCATCGGCGGGTGCGGTCTCGCCGGGGGATACTGCCGCCCCGGGTTCTGCGGCGCCGTCTCACGCCGTACTGGCGCAGAAGGCGGTGGAAGGCGGTAGTGAGAAATTTTAGGAGGATGTATGCCTTGCTCGTGAGCGGATGATTGAGATTGGGGCTCGTACGACGGGCTGTGACGCGCGGGTCGGTGGAGAGGGAGGTGGAGCTGCGTCGGCGGCTCGTTGTCAAAGTCGCCTTCGGCGTATTCTGGCTCTGGAGAGAAGGAGACCTGACGGCGGTGGTATGAGGCTGGAGGTGTAGAGGGCGGAGGGGACTCCGAGTATGGTTGCTCTCGAGGAGCGAAGGATTGAGGACGCGTGGCCGTGACAGCGACGGCGACTGGAGCGGACGGGCGAGGTAATCCACGAGGTGCTGGCGGTGGAGGAACTGGCGGTGGAAGGTATTCTTGTCCTTGATCTCTTTTAGGGACTATGCTGGCGTTTGACTGCGCTGGATACGCTCTCGACTGGTAGGCAACTGCTGGTGGTGCCGAAGGAGCTGAGGGTGCTGTCGGACGCGGCGGACCTCCACGTGGCCGAGGTGGAGCTTCGAGCGACTCATGGACCGGCAGGGTGTTGTTGAATGGATCAAAAGAGAAGGCTTTGGAAGGAGGAGGAGGCCGAGCGGTGTATGGCCCGGCGGGAGGAGGAGCCAAAGGCGTAGAGCTGGCGGGAGGGCGAGAAACTGGAGGGAGCGGAGGGAGTGGAGGGATCGAGGGAGGAGCCCGTGGCGGTTGTCGCGATGAAGGGTACTGATTCATATCAGTAGAAGGACTGAAAGGGTCGAAATCCGCGGATGGTGCACTTGATGCCGTCGCCATCGCCGGCGACCCACTCCTGCCACTTCTCGCTTCATCCCTCCTCGCCTTCTCCTGAGCCTGCTGGACAACATCCACAAACCGAGTCCCAGGCGCCCTACTCCCAGCTTCACTACTACCAGACCACGTCGGGTTGGCGCCGAGCCGCGCTGCTCCTGCTTGTTTCGGAGGGACAGTCGAGTCCGACGAGGCGGTGGAGGCGGAGCGATTCAGTTGCTGTTGGTGCTCTGACCGGAGGATCTCGGCTGCCGGCGGGATCTTCTTCCAGAACATGGCATTTACATGGGAGGGAAAGAGGAAGCACCGAACGGGAGAGTCTGGATGACCGCGAGGACGCCGTTGACAGGGGGCAAGTCCGAGGAGGGCCCCGTGGAACAGCCTCATTCTTCACTGACGTGTCTCGCCCCGAGTCCAGCAAGCCCACCCTTCTCCCACCATAAGAAAAGCTGCCAAAAATCCGAAACCTCCACTAAGCTCTCACTTGAAAACAGTGAGTCAGAATCTAATGCATTGGCAGAGCAGGAACGAGAGATGGAAAAGAAACAACGGAGGAGAGGCGGATGTGGCAGTATAACGGGTGAAAGGATGAAATGGTACTACTACAATATGTGTTGAAGGAGGAGTCAAGAGTGCTAAGAAGTGAACGAGGGATGTAAGCAAGCGGGAAAGGTGGGTAATAACGAGATGTGGTTGGCGCGCCCATGGGCGAAGACGAGCGACGACTCGACCGACGAGGAAGGTGGATGGAAGGAGATGAAGGACGTCGGAAGGACATGGAAGCGACGCGTGGTGATCCGGCTTCGACCTTAGATAATCGGGCTAGCCATAAGAGCATTGGGCGCGTTCGACGCCGCCGGTGCGCACAGCATCGAGTTCGGGTTGTACGATCCCAGCAGCGGGTCGGGCTGGCCGTTCGAGTACGAAAAGTAAGGGTGTCGCAGAGCGGCTTTTGCTGTTTCCATCGACGAGAAAATGTCAGCAATCTGGAGACGCGCAACGACGCGAGCGAGGAACGCACCAGAGATCCGACGAGCAGGATCGTACGTCAGCATTCCCTGAAGGAGATGCAACGCTTTGTCGTCCATCTCTGGGATCACGTCGTGCAGCGGTTGCGGCCGCCATTTCGGGAACGTCGGCTTGAAATCTGGCATCAGGCTCAGACCAGGCCAAATCTCCGTCGTCGGCGTGCCGAAGATCCTAACATCCCAGCAGCAAGCGTCAGATCATCAAGTCAAGGAAAGAAAACGACAAAACAATGGCTCACCGGAAAGTCTTGAAGATCTGGTCAATCTCCGAGTCGCCCGGGATGAGCGGCATGCCCGAGCTCATCTCTGCGAAGATCGTCCCGCACGACCACACGTCGACGGCGGTGGTGTAGTGCCGACCTCCCAAAAGAACCTCCGGCGGTCGGTACCACAAAGTGACAATCTGAGAAGAAGTCGCGTCAGTATGCTGTAAAGCGTGCGAGGAAGAGAGGGGTGTTGACGGACTTCGTGAGTATAGGTTCGGAGCGGGATGCCAAAGGCACGAGCGAGACCAAAGTCTGCAATCTGGAAGTAAGCAGCAAAAAGTCAGCACAAAGAACGCTCGAATAAGAGGCGGCAGGACATCTACTTTGAGGTTCCCCGACTTGTCGATGAGGAGGTTTTGAGGTTTCAGGTCGCGATGCAAGATCCGTCTCGAGTGGAGGTGACCGAGGCCCAAGAGCAGTTGCGAAAGCAGTTTCTGTCGACCCTTCATCAGTTCCTCCCTTTCTCCCACGTCAGAGAGAGAACAACGCACAGCGACCAAATCTGGTGGTAGGCCCCTCCTCGCCCTGCCCTTGCCCTTCACGCTCGCGCTCGACGCATTCCCATTCATATCGACGGCCAAGCCATGGTTGGAAACGAGGTCGCCGGCAGCACTAGCGGCGTCCATGTACTTCTTCAAGTCGAGGTCGAGGAACTCAAATACGAGGCAGAGCATCGCGTCCGAGTGGATGATGTCGAGTAACCTGTTGCGATACGTGTCCCGTCGATGAGGATGGCAGAAAGTAAGGTCAGCGAAATGTTCTCCAAATAAGATAGCAGGGCAATTGCTGAGGGCGTGACTCGAGAGAGTGACATCGAAGACAAGCGAGCCCATTAGGAGCCACGTGCCGCGAAGCCACTTTGCCCCAGCCCCGGAATCACGGGCGGCGCGACGCGTCGACGCGCCCGCACGCGCGCGCTCCCGTTGACTGAACCCCTTCAAGCACCGCTCACGCGCGTCGGACTCCTTGAAAATCCCGTCATTAATATCGGTCCTTCCTGCCCAAAACTCGTTCACAAGTAGATAGAGAAGAGCTGAGAGGTCCTTGAGACGTCGAGAGAAATTTCGGTCGCGAGAAAAATGCGGGGAGAGGTGAGGCGCTGCCGGCCCCTTGCAGGAGGAGGAGGGAATCCGGCCGCCTCCGCGGGCGTTGTGTGGACTGGTACGACGGGTGGGACAAGCAGGACCGTCGCAAGGTGTAGTAGAGATGACTGGTCGGGGTGTAGGACCGAGGCGATCGCGGGAGGGTAGCCGGAATCCGTCGACAAGTCACCGGCGAGCGTTTAGTGGACCTCGTCGATGCGCGCCCGCATTCCTCCCGCAAATCCCAAGCCACACGCTCACCAAAGCACGAAAAGTAAAGCTACTCACCGGACAACGCAATCGCTCCCTCGTCCCGTGCTCTGGCCGAGCTCCATGAGGACGGAGACCTCCCGCAAGGCGGTGGACGGCACGCCTTCGTCGTCATCCTCCAAACGAATCTTCTTCATCGCCACGACGGTCTGGGTGCTCAGCTGTTGTTCGACCCATCAAAGTAAAGGAAAGTTCAGCTGCTGCTTTCGATGATTGTAGCGGAATCGTGGGAGGAACGAGGTGCGAAGTGGGTGATGGACGAGAGCGTTCCTCGAGGAGGTGGAACGGTGTGGGGTGGTGCGACAGAGTGTGGATCGCGAGAGGTTCAACTGACCTGGACGCATTTGTAGACGGTACCATACGTTCCTGCAGAGGTGTCACCAGCACAGTCAGCCCCGATCGCGGTCACACGGACGAGCACACCACCCGGAAAGAGGAGGGAGCCGTTGGGATGGAGCAAAGGGGGAGGCAGACGCGCACCTTCGCCGACTTTCTCGATCTTGCGGTAGTTGTCCATGGCTCGTCGGTGGTCGAGGAGAGGTCACAGACGAAGCTGGGGAGGTGGTGGGAGGTGTGGTGGTGATGGGGCGCGAAACGGACAGGAATGTTGCCGAGGTCGCGGTGGGAGGATGGGCACAAAAACGAGCGAGTGACGAGGGCGAGAGCACGGAAGCCGAGTGTAGACTGATTGGGTGGTGCACAGTAGGAGGTACGGATCGAACTGAAAGTAGTGGAAGAAATGAAAGGAAAAGAGTGAAAAGTGTGGCGAGCGTCGCAGAGGAAACCAGCGCTCGAAGGCACCCAGACCAGGGCAACCGCCCGAGGCCAGCGTGGGAACTCGCCCGGCCCTTTGAGCCTGTCACGCCGCCGCCGCCGCCGCTGCCCATCCCTTGTACTCTCGCCAGCCAAAACTCGCACGACCACGAAAGAATGTCGACACTTCCGCCGTCGGGCAAACGAGGCAACCGACACATCCACACGCCGCACTCGTTCAACAAGGCGCCCAAAGTCCGGCCTCGCGAGGGCTACACGCACCTCCGCCTCCGGTCGCTCGCACACGACCTGACGCTCCTCGTGCTCGTCTCGTCGCTCTTCTTCCTCCCGCTCATCCTCGCACCGTCCTGGTTCAGCTCCACGCTGAACGCGATCAAGGGCGTCGGCGAGAGCGTCGTTTGGTTCCTCCTCATCACCATCGCGCTCCTCGTCCTCTTCGCTTGTATCATCGCCGGCGAGCGACTCTCGAACGCGTGGAAGAAGCGCACCGACAAACCACCGAAACCAGTGCCAGAGGTGGTCCTTCCAGAGGCGGACGAGGTCGTCGAGGAGACCAGGCCGGGCGACGTCAAGAGCGCGGGGAGCGAGGCGAAGCAGTTGACCGAGAAGCTCTGGAGGAGGCGCACGGCGGCGGCGAGGGGCGAGCATTCAGAGCCGGAGGAAGTCGAGCTGGACGAGCTGATCGGTAGCGGGAGGAAGAAGCGCTCGTCGTAGGCATAGGGCGCGAGCATCGAGTTCCCAAGTTATGGTGAGTACGCTCATCAGGTCTACGGTGATACGCCTTCGTGACGGAGCTGACTTTTGGTGCACAGTTGTGTTGAGTTTACCCTTTACTTTTCCTTATACCGGAGTACCTTGAGCGTCGAAATGCCATCGTGACTGCTTCCTCTCCTCAAGCTGACTCGCTCGCCGAACGCCACTCTCAGTTCGAACCAACTTTGTCGACGTGGCATCATTCAATCCCACTCGGAGGGACTCTCCCATACGATATCGAGCGACTGTGCACCTTCCTGACTTGGCCATTCCAAGCTCGGGTCGTTCGGCTTCCCCGTTAACGTGTCGTACTTCCGCATACTCGCCACGTCACGCACTTCCTTGGTCCCTCCCTCTCCTCAAGCCAAGCACCACCCATCTCCAGTCTACCCCCTCGAAGCCAAGTTCTCCATCGCACTTTCCGCACGCACTTTCGGATCGCCGCTGTTGGTGGATGTCCTCGGACCTCGACTGCGTCGGAGAGTCGCTCGGCGAAACTGAGCACGGTCGCTAAAAATGAGTCTCCCACGGCCGTCGACGACCGCTTTGGTCCGTACTCGCGCACTTATGCTATCTTGCCCTTCTTCTGCTCCTGTCCCGCTCCGGAACCTCTACTCAAAGACACACAACGAAGGAATGGACCTGTTCGAGCAGCCGGCAGGGAGCGGAAGCAGCGCATACCTCGAGCTTGACCTCGACCTCGACTTGGGCGTCAGCCAGCTGCCCGGCTTCGAGCTCGCTTCCTCCGACGCGCTCTCGTTCCCAGCTTCGTACTTTGACGCTTCATTCCTCGAAGCATCTACTCCCTTCCAGCCCATCGCTTCCACCTCCGCTTTGCCGCCGACGGGCACCGCCGCCGCCGCCGCCGCGAAGCCGCAAGATAGCGGCCCGACGAAGCGGGTCAAGAGCTGTCAGGCTTGTCGTTTGAGGCGCGTCAAGTGCGTCTGATTCCTACATTCATCGTTCCACTTGCTAAAAGTGATTTTAAGATGCGAACGCCTGAACGGCCAAGACCAGCCGTGCGAGAAATGTGTCGAGAAAGGTGCGCGCTGCGTTGCTCTAAAACCAGCTCGGTGGTTCGGTTTCGTGCTGGGGTTGGGGAGCTGACGCTTGCTGGGTGAGGGCAGGGCTCCAATGTACGGCCACGCCTCCCAGGACCAAGAACACAAAGATGAGGACTGGGAAGAGGATCGAGGCGGCGAGGTGAGTCGTAGAGATTTTGGGATGTGAAACGGAAGCTGACTGTGGTGTCGCGCAGGAATGCCTACGGCGGCGATGCCACTGCTCCGTACGCTTCCAATCTCTTTCGAGCTTTTCAAAGGCTAACATGTTTCTTTTTCTCGCAGTCCATCTGTGCTCCGAGCACCCTCCGCATCAGCCACGTCGACAGCCTTAACGTCCACACAACCCTCGACTGCGATCGTCTCTCAGCCACCGATGGAAGTCATTGGCTCGCAAGCAATCACACCAACATCAACAACTTCGAGACTCGCGACGAAGGAGATCCAAGGCGCGATGATTTCGTCTCTCATCGATCGTGAGTCCCCTTCTGCTTCCTGATGCGCTTCCGACCCGAACTGACGGCGCTGGGATGGCAGTCTACCTTACGGTAGCTCTTCTTCATCCAGACAAAACATACCGAGACTAACAACTACGTCTTGCAGACCTCACCGACAATCGCCTTGGTAGAGGATACGAAATTTAGGTGAGTGGGCTTCATCGCCGAAGGGAACACACGTGGTGCTGATTCCAAAAACCTGCAGACTCAACTTTGAGCTCTCCGGGCGACGACTCGACACCCTAGATGACCAGTCACAAGTATGTCCACTTTGTTCCTCTCCTTCCATGTCGCTGACTGCTTCCGACTAGGTCCTCTGCTCAGTCCTCATGGCCGCCGGCGCTCGTTCCTCCGACCATCCACTCCTCATCGGGGGCAACGGACCCAAAATGTCTGAGCTGGGAGTCGCAGCAAAACTCGGTGTCGACTTGAGGGAGTACGGAGCCCGTCGGGAAGCGGCGTGCCAGACGCTGCTGAACAGAGCCATCGACCTGATGGACGAGAAAGGGATTTTGCATCTGAAGAAGCCAAAGCTAGAGAGTGTGGCGGCATTACTGTGAGCATTAGACCCATCCCTGATTTTTGTTTCAGCGCTGATGCTTGGCTTGGTTGTAGACTACTGGAACCGCTCATCCAGCAACACGACACCACTCATTCCGAGGCTCGACCGTTCGTCAACATTGCCAATGGCTACGCCCGAACGCTTCTCGAAGAGGGAGCTTTGACGCCCAACTCGGGAGAGCTCAAGCTCAGAGACTCGGTGCTGGGCTGGACCGTGTTCTTGCGAGGTGAGCGGGTGATGCCGGGCTCAACCTTGGGTAGGATGCTAACGCGCCTTACGTCGCTAGAATGTCACCGCTCTGCTCACACCGGGAGAGCTCCGTACTTCAACGAAGACGACCTTGTCCTCCTCCGAGATCACCGGATCGCGTCGTTGTCGCTCGAAGTCGCGGTGCACCTCCCGACGGTTCATACGAGGGAGTTCTATTTTTATCAATTAGAGATCTGGATGCAGGACATGGCCGAGTTGGCGAGGGTGACTTCGGCTAGGCTGACTGGGAGTATGTTGGTTTCGCTTTCATGAGGGTTACCGCGACGTGACATTGATTTTTTTTTTTTTTTTCGTCTCAGTGAGGGCACGAATGGAGCCCCGGGTCGATGAGGCGTTTGTGGAGCACTACATCACCAAACTCGACTGTAGGGCGTCTTTGTCGATGATGATTTTTTGTGGATATTCATCCCTTTTCTTCACAGTGTGTCAGCGTGTCGCCGTTCTCTTGAACGAGCATGCGCCCGCCATCGCGGCAGAGGCCTCCGAGCCTCTCGGGATGGACTACCGATCCGTGCTCCGCTCTTTAGAGATGACACTTTGCCAACAAGCACTCCTCCTCAACCATGTCGTAGGACAGCGGATCATGGATCGGTGGGAGAACAGCAACAGCAACACGTCATTGAGGTCGGGCGACCCTGTTGGCGACGCGGCCTATGTCTGTAATGTCCTCCGGACCCGTAGCGATGCTGTCTTTGCTAATCAATGCGCCGTTCCACAGTATGACCGACTTGTGAACATCCGTAAAGAGACTTTCAATCGAGCGTTCGCAGCAGCAAGACGGTTGGCCGCCATCATCGGCGTACGTGGATCCTATCACGGGCATCAAGCTCACAGTGGCTCAACTTTTAAAATGTTCTAGGATGCCGTGGAAAGCAATGTGCCGATCGGAACCCCTCGGTGGAGTGATATGCGTGCTTCGCAGGTAGGTGAGCTCGCGGGCCTACGAAACGTCAACCTGCTGACCTTGGGAAACGAAGATGCTCTTCACGAAGCTTCCAATGTGGCTTTCGATGATCATTGACACTCCCACGACTGAAGATGGTCAGTCCCTTCTTCGTTCTTTTCCCCCAAGCCCGCTCTTTACTGATGGCAGTCTGTATTAGGCGGCCCGCCTGGATTTTCGCACGACACCAAGATCCAGGACCTGAACTGGTATGTCCTTCGCCATAAACCTCAAGAATGGTTCGCTAATAGCTCCAACTAGGGTTCGACTCGGGCTCCTCTCACTCGGATGGGGCAACGAATTCCTCGCTCGTCAAGCCTCATGGGTCGAAACCGAGATCGCGACCGTCGAAGCTCGCAAGCGGGCTTCGCAACCTCAAGAGGCGGAGAACCTGAATTATTTAGAGCTTACGGAGTCGGCTCCCAGTCCGAACAGTATGGTGTTGGCCGCTCTGGATTTCGTGGGCTCGAAGGACGGGAATGGGGGGAAGGAGGTGTTGGACGTTTGGTCGCCGGCGGAGGGCGAGAAAGAACTGTTCGCTGTGTAGAAGATTGTCTAGAAGAGGCATTGTTGCAACATTAGATCACTTGAAGAACCGGGACCTCATCTGCTTAGACTCACGATCAAGCTTGCCCCTTGAGTCGATGACGTGGTCAGTACCAAGCGGGCGCGCTGATTTTTTGTAGACATCAACTGAGACGAGACCTCTCATGACGACCCATGACAAACAACATCTTACAGAAACATGAACCCTCTATTTCAGCGCCTCTCTAACCGAACTGTTGCTCAAGAATTTTGCCATCCGGGGCTCAACGTACAGCGCCTTGGCTTTCGCAAGGACCGTTCCGTCAACACTCTCCAACTGTGCTTCGACCCACGCCTTCCGACCTTTGACTTCGCCTATTGTGCCTCGCATGACGAGGTACTGGTTCGCAAACGTAGGAGCTTTGTAGTCGACCGTGAGGGTGGCCGTAACTCCGATGTGGCTCGGGAGGTGGAAGAAGGCCTGTGGGAGGGACGCAGAAGACGAATGGTCAACACTCAAGCATCCAACAATGAGCTCTCGTCCTTCATCAACAAGCATCAAGAGCACTTGAAGCGCCGCCGCTTGTGTACGCCCCCAATCGTCCCATAATGGAGCAGCCAGTGACTCACCGTTCTTCCACAAACTTCGTCCAACAGCGTCGCCACCAACCCTCCGTGCACAATCCCTTCGTGACCACACATCTGCCCTCCAACATGCACGAAGAAGATGCCTTCCTTCTTGTCCAAACTCGTAAACACCAATGGCGCAACCGCGAACTTGCCGACGCCTCTCAGCGTGAACGCAGTGAGTGCGTGAGGGCCAGCAGCAGTCGCATATGGTCTAGATTCGGTGTAAGCTGGGATGAGGGGCGCTGGGGAGGTCGCGTCGGGGGTTGAGAGGGCGGTAGCGGACGAGGTTGGGGCTGGGACGCGGGTCGCGCGAAGCTGCTTGACCAGCGCGAGGTTCTGTAGGCCGGCTTCGATGATCTCTGTTTCCTCCTTTGCTTCCCTCGAGTCTACCGGCGGGGCGTAGGGCGTTGGCAGCTGGGACGGACAGAGGTGGTCAGCCGGGTGTGGACGAGCACGGTCGCCCGAGTGGAGGAGCGAGGGATGGACTCACGGGGAAGATTATCGACAAAAGTTTGGGTCGGGGTGCAGCTAGTGCCAATCCGTACCCAGACAGCAGGCCCAGCGAGAGCAGGCCTGACCACAGCAGGACGGAGGGCGTCGAGCGCCGGGGTGCGGACGTCGAATACGCGGGCGCTGGCGACGGTCTCGGCGGGCGAGCCATCGACCTGGCGGCTCGCGACGAGAAGCGTAATGTCGACATATCTGGATGTAGTTGAAGGGTATAGATACGCCTAGGTATCGACGTCGGGCGAGTGGCGAGAAGAAGAGAAAGAAGCGAAGCGCGGCAGCGATCAACACCGGCCCACGTCGGCGCGCCAAAGCCCGAACTCTTCGTGGCCACGTGTGTCGAAACAAAATTTGTAGATACAGGTGGGAAATAGTATGGCATCATTAGGTTTACGGCAACTAAGGTCTACGGCAGCGAAATGGTCTAGGGGAGGGTATTGAGGAGGTCTAAGTATGCTAAATGAAACGTGTTCACTTCCCCTGATCGCCGGTAGCCATCGCACTTCTGGCGCGAATCTTGTCTCCGTACTTGTAGAAGATGAATGGGACTGGAAAGAGTTGGTCGGTCAGCACTGCCTTGTGGAACGCCGATGGGTGTGGCTTACTGGGCATCATACCAACAGCGATGAAAGCGAACACGGAGCCGGCCCAAGCGTTTCCAGCTCCCTTGTAGAGGTATTCGATCCAGAGCGGCACTGATGCACCAGCAAGTGATCGGATGAACGTCTTGGCTGCAAGCGCGGATGCGCCGTAAGACGGGTACCTGTGCGGCGAGGAAGCTCATCAATGCTTTGTTTTGATCAACGTCTGAGTGAGGGGAGATCGGAAGCTCACGCATCAACCAAATACGTGTTTGCAGAGATGTAGATGCCAACCAGAGCGAATCCGAAGGGGATTCCAGCGACCTAAAAACCAGCTCGAATCAGGATTGGCTCACAAACCCTCAAAAGAGCGAGGACTTACTGCGGGTCCGACCCAAGAGACATAAGGCATCGAAGTCCAAGCGAAAATGAAGAGGGAGCAAGGAAGGACGACACAGCAGCCCATCATCAACGGAAGGCGACTTTCCGGCACCGTCGTGCCGTTGCCAGACTCTTCAATCTTGCGGAGGTAAAACTTCTCCTGAAGAGGGCAAGCGACGATGGCGACCAAGGCGATACCGATGAGGATGCCAAACTAGGAATTGGGAGGTGAAGGTAAGCAGATGCGGTGGAGGAAAGCATGCCGTGGGATGGACGCACAAAGACGAGACCAGTCTGGCCTGGAGTGAAACCATGGCCTTCGGAGAAAACGATGGGGATCGAGAAAAAGAATCCGTACACTACGGGAGATTGCGTAAATTAGAAAGGCAAGGAGCTCGAACAGCTACGAAAGAGACATACGGAGACCGTAGATGAGGGAGAGGTACGCGCTGAAAGCAATCATGATGGACTCGGTGGAGAGCATGACTGGAGAAAGTGGAAGTCAGCAACACATCCTACAATCGTCTGCAGAGGGTAGCTCACTCAAGGGCCTCAACAAAGCCTCCTTGACGATCTCAGCGAGAGGGCGCCTCCTCCTCTCCTGCTCCGTCATGATCTCCGAGTCGCCAGTCTCCTTCCTCATCGCCGTCGCACGGCGCTTGAGGAGCACGGGAGCAAAGGTCTCCTCGAGAGCGAAAGCTGCGGCAAACCAAACGACGCCGCTGAAGATCAGCAGGACTCCGTCTGTTGTGAGAGGATGTTAGTCAGAGTGGCACGGGTGCGCGAGATGACGGGCACTGACAGATCCACCTCCAGGTGGTGTGCTCCGAGATGTAGCCTCCGATCGGTGGACCTTTGTGTGGGAGACGCCGTCAGCGTAGAGGTCGAGGAGGCGAAGGCACGATCACGCTCACCGAGACACGGCGAAGCAAAGAGCGTCGCTGAGAAGAAGGCCATCTTGTATCCCCGACTCTTAAGGTCCCACTACATACACAAATTATCAGCTGAGTCCATTCTCTCTCCAACTCTCTACCTCTAAACCGAAGAAACTCACCACATCACCGATACTGCCGCCCGCCATCGCCATAGGTGCGGACGCCATGAAGCCGGAGAGGAAACGGAAGACAAGAAGGACGGCGGCAGAGTGTGTAACGGCGCAAGGAATGGTGAAAATGGTAAAGAGGCCCATCGTGAGAAGGTAGATTGGTCGACGGCCATACACTGTTCACTCGTTCCCATCAGCACCAGCGGGGCAGGAAAGATGAACTACAGGCTTACTCTCAGAGAGCGGAGAGAAGAGTAGAGGCCCAAGACCGAAGCCAACGACGAAGAGAGAGACGGTGAGGTTGACGACTTCTTCCGAGATATGCAGCTCATCCTGCACGGGCGTGAGACCGCCAGTGATGATGCTGGAGGCGATGCCGGAGTCGAAGCACAACATTGTGGGAACGACTGTTTGGATCCTTCGAGTGGGAGAAACGTTGGAGTTAGCTCATGTCCCCCAAGGCTGCCTCGTCGTCACGCACGCCACACGGCGCGACACGTGGTGAAAGACCGCTTCGTGAAGACTCACCATTTGCGAGTGGTCGACCAGTTGCGAGGGTTCTGAGGGTCATCGAGGAGCCACTGTAAGAGAAAAAGGGTAAGTTGTGGTTGAAGGGAAAGGAATCGGACGAGCCCTACGGTGACGAGTTTAGCGTGGTCAGGATGCTCCGCCTTCTCAGCTTGGTCGGGGCTGCCGGCGAGAGTCATCGACGAGCGACCAGAGTATGGCACACCAGCCTCTGCTTCCTCAGCGTCAACAACGCCAGTCGCGGTGGCTTTCTGGAAGGCGTCGGTCGCAGGGCCGTACTCCGTCAACGAGGGGAAGGTAAGCCCGGCGTCGTCGGCGGATAGACGGTGGTCGCGGATCGCGGCGCCGTGAGATAGTGCTGGAGTTAATGCTGCCATTTCTGAGTAGAACAGGCGATACGTTGGAAATGAAGAGCGGGATTTGTTGGATGAGGATGGGATGCAGGAGAGAGAGAGCAGGGCCGACAGACGAACGCGCTTTTGAGGAGGCGAGATGGCTGCCGAAATCCGTTTCGGCATCAACAACAATCAGACAAGATCACACCCGTGGATGAGCAACCAGGGAGCGACAGCGTTCGGCACGAGCAAGTTTCGCTGTCCGACTCGGTGCAGGACGAGAAACAGCGAGGTGCGCGCTGGGCGGAGGCAGGCGCGAAGACGCAGGACTCGGAGGCAGGAGGACGACAGCGCAAAGCAGGGGCAGGAGCACGGGCACGAGCGGGAAGCAGAGCATCTGTGAGTGATGGTAGTGTCGAAATAGGTGACAATTGATGCGAGCGGGAGGAGGCGAAGGGGCGCGGGCGCGAGCTTTGTGCCCCGAAGTCGCGCGTTGGCTCGCCCAAGCTCGACGGCGAGCAGGCAGACGGCGACGGGCACTCGGACGCCTCAAACTCTCACCACCCACTTCTGTCGACACTTAGAAGCGATGCAAAGTTCACGGCTGCCGCCCTCGCTCCTCTCGCTGTTGACGACGCAACTCCGACCGCATCCGTCCGTTCTCGGCACGAACGCGGCAGGCGTCGCGCCAGCTTTTTTCGCGGTGCCGCGGAAGCGTGCGTATGCCACCAACGCCGGCGACGACAAGAGCAAGGAGGCGGCAAAGTCGAAGAGTGCGTTGCAGATGAGGATGGCGGACAAGGCGGCGAGGATGAAGACCACGGCGGGCACTCCCGTGAGTTGACGCCCACCTCGCGAGACTTGTTGCGCTGACCTCTTGTTGATGCGCAGATGGTGGTCATGCCGGTGATTGGTGAGCATGGACAGATTACAGATGGTGTGACTTTGTAAGCTGACAGCGGCCTTTTCCAGCCAACTACGTGCGACCAGCAAAGTGGTCACAACGCTTCCCGGAGAACGCAACCTTCCGCGACTACACCAAGTACCTGCAAGCGGACGGGAAAGCATTCTTGGGTGACCAGGCTGCGTAAGCCATCTGAACTTTATGAGCCTACCGAGGTGCTGACCAACAAGCTCGAACCAGGCTGTGGCAGCTGAGAAAGTTGGGCAAGCCGTGGAGGTCCGAGTTCATGGAGAGAGCAACCGAGGCGTACAAGCAGGTCAACAGTGCCATTGCAAAGTTTGTCTCTCCTCTCTTCCACACTTCTTGAAGCTGACACTTGCTCCCAAACCTAGTGGACCCGACGCGGACTTTGACAAGATCGCAACCGCCCAGCTCATCGCCGCCATCAAGTCTCAGCGAGTCAACAACTTCAAGGGCCTGAATCTCTCGTGGAAGCTGCATAGAATCGTGAAGCAAGAAATGGTGTGCGTGAGGCACCAGGAGGTTCAGAACGACGAGGCATGGGCGCAGATCGCTGTAAGATTCGTCACAGATCAGGTCAGTCGCGATCTTCTGTTTCTCGAGTGTGGAGGAGAGTGCTGATCTGGAAGGTTTGATTTTTCAGAGTTTGGAGGTTCGCAATTCGAAGGGAACATTGTTGAAGGGAAACCACGACGTACCGGAGCGAGTAACTGAGGTACGTGGAGTTCCCACCTTCTTTCGACAACACCCGCATCACTGTTGTAGACCTCTGAGTACCTTGTCACTGCTTTGTGCTTATCCTCTCCGCAATCTTGCAGTACTACGCCTTCCAGCGCGCGATGTGGCTGCCGAAGGAGGACTGGAAGATCATGCAGAAGGTGCAGGAGATCGATCCCTACAACCTCCCGCCAGGCATGGACATCGGGATTGAATGAAATCAACTGTCTCACTTCAATGCGCGCGAAAGTCAGGAGAGAGTGGTTTGTCCTGGTACGGCATCAAGCCACACGTGGCCCTGCCTCCGAGAGCTCTCGCGACGCTTCCGTAGCTTTCATTGGAGGTGAGACACAACCTATATGTTTTATCGCAACAGTATCCCGTGTACACTAATCCAGTCACACCTATATCCCGGCACACCCGCCAATCGTCTAGAACAGCGTCTTGAGCGTCTTGTGGACGACAGTGCCAACCTTGCTCCTCTCAATCTCCTCGTACTCGTGCTCGTCGAACTCTTTGTCGTTGATGAACGAGGTGATGTCCATCGTCGAAGCACGTTGCTGGAAATTCGAGAAGTGAAGGTCAGCTGATTGAGCGAAGAGGGAGGAGGGTGGACAAGACTTACGAATTTGGAGCGGAAGATGAGTTTCCAGCCGAGGGTCGCGACGATCCAGAGCATAGGCATGGCGTCTGGAAGTAGAACTGGTCAGGGGCTGCTGAACAAGGTTGATGCGGCATTGCGACTCACAGGCGAAAGCAAAGTTGGGGCCCGACCACTGGCCCTTGAGGAACACGTAGTATCCTGAAGTTCAAAGAGTCAAACGTCAGCATTCACATAGCTAAATGGTTGAATTCAAAGACAAACCCTGCATGAGCATGACGAGTGTCGAGTTGATCAACCCGTACCACGCGCACCAAGGAGCGAAGCGAGACTATTTCCGCACGACAAGACACATCAACAGTCTGCATCTTTTGGCCGGAGATTCAAGAACACTCACGCGAGAGTAGAGGGTGTCACGAGAGATACCCTGAGCTTTGTAGGCCGCGTTCCAGCGCAACCACGTGGCAGACATGACCATCCAGTTGACGAGTTGAGCGGATCCGACGAGACCCGTCAACCAGGTGATCACAACGGAGGCGGAGGTGTTGAGTTGACAGTAGGAGAGAAGGGCGATAGAGAGGGAAATGACGACGGCGATCCAGGGGACTCCGTTGCGGTTCCTCTTGCCGACGATCTTGGGCATCTGTCCGTCGTACGACATCTGGGCGAGGGTCCTTGAAGCACAGAACTGGAAGGCGTTGCCGGCGGAGAAGACGGAGGTCAAGATGAGGGCCTGCGATGGGGAGTGTCCTGTCAGGCATCATCGACGCGGAGGAAGGGGAGAAACAAGAGCGCACGTTAACGATGTGAGGGAGGCCAGCGATCTTCATGCGGTTCATGGCGATAACGTAAGGACTCTTGGCACCTCCTGGCGCTCCAGTGGCCTGGGCATGGAGGAGGTTTGCCTAAAGGAAGGGGAATAAGCGCCAGTCAGCTTTCGCACGTGGCCAATCCTCGCGCCGGGCCTTTGAGACAACTGCAAGAAACTCACGTCGTTGTAAGGCACGAGGATGCCGATGCAAAGAGCAGAGCCGATGAAGAAGATGACGAGACGGTAAATCGTAGCCTTGAAAGCCCTGGCCATGGTCTTCCGGGGGTTGCGAGCCTCGCCGGCGACCATGCTGAGGTAGTCGGGACCAGCGACGGTGAAGCACGCGTTGATGACACAGGCCAAGAAACCCTCAAAACGACCGGTCTTGAAGCCGTGGGAAGGGTCTGCGTGGAGACGTGGTCAGCCTCCACTCCTCTGCTGCTTGTTCCATGACACGTACAGGGAGTGGTCATCGCTCCCGGGTTCTTCCAGTAAGTGAATCCAAACGCCTTGTGCTGGGGGTTTCCGCCGACCACTGTGATAGAAGTGGCAAGTCAGTTTCGCGCCGCTTGACGAGGCCACACGACGACATACTGGTGATGAAAGTCATGCAGATGAGTCCCGTGATAAGGAGAACCTTTCCAATGGCAAAGAAGAACTCGGCGGTTCCGAAGAACTTGGTAGACTGTGAAAGAAACGGTTAGCTTTGACAATACGTGATCAAGAAGCAGAACGCACCCAGATGTTCAAAAGGAAATAGGCAACGAGCGTGACGGTGATGTAGACGACGTCGTTGACCTTGGCGGCACTTGCCCAATATCCAATGACAACGCCGAATGCCACAACTTCGAAGATGACAAGGGCGACCTGGGAGAGCCAGAAATTGAGAGCCGTGGCGAATCCGGCACCGGTGTCGATGTAACGGGCGGCGTTGCGAGAGAAGGGCGCGTCCGTGGGCCACTAAAAGTCAAAGATGATCAGCATGTGCGAACTTAAGTGCAATGCCTCATTTGGCGGGGCGATTTTCTCAAGCGATGGCGCCAGGGAGGTGAGGAGTGGAGGCCTGGCTGAGGATTTTCGTGCAGGAGAAAGAGCTTTACCTGAGCCACCATCTCTCGCTGACACTCTGCGATAGCCCAGATGACGCTGACCCAGTAGGCATACCCCAAAAGGAGCGAAAGCGGTCCTCCCTCTGTTGAACAATTGTACCACGTGTCAGCAGTCGCGCTCTATCGACGTAGACCCCGTCTGAACGCTTGTGAAACGTACGAGTCAATCCGCTACCCATGTAGACAAAGAGCGCGGTTCCAATGGTTCCTCCGATCGAGATGAGGTTCACCTGAAATTTTACTGTTAGCGCGCCAAGCAACGAGCACCAGTCCCGGGACCTGAAATGAGCAACGAACATGGTAGGACTCTACAGGAGGGAATGGGGACGGGTCAGCGATAGCACAGCGCTGGAGACAGATGTCATGTAACATACCGAGAGTCCTGTGAGCTGCTGTGGTGGTGGCAAACTTAGCCAGAGGCGAGGAGAGGACGGAGGCTCCATCGTAATCTTGGACGGCAGCGGTCACGCCGACGTCCTTCTCGTCGAGGGAGGATGGTTTGGACATGCTTCAACAAGAGATAGGTATGGAGAATGAGGAGGGTTCGTGAAGAAAAGGAAGAAGAGAAAGCGATGTGTCGAAACTGGGATGAACGATCAAAGGCAGGGACTCCGCAGGGACCGATCCCGTAGTGCGCGTTTGCCGCTCTCGATAGCAGAGCCAGATAACGATCGCGTCCAGAACGGGCCATCGCCCTGGCGCGACGTTGTCTCTTGAGCCCGATCGCTACTCACTTATCTTGGAAAATCTGGGGGAGGAGGCAGGTTGCGCCCTTCCCATCGTCGATATCGTGTGGTGCCGCCTGGGGTGAAACACAATCCAGCCCCCTCTGATTCGTCAATGGCCTTGACCTTCTGATGTTGGAGCCCTCAAGCCTGTACCGAAAAGTTGGCTTTTTGAGCTACCTGCTCATATCCATTGGCCCTCGTGAGCCTGGAAGGGGTGCAATCTCCGCGTCCGACATGTTGACGTGGCGCCAAGGGGCCGCTAGTTGCGGGCACCGGTGTCCTTTGCAAAGTACGCGCGCGGCACTGGAGCTTCCAAGCAGAACATCCAAGGATCTGGGGTGCTCTCCGCAGGCCCCGTCGCGGTCTGGAGTCCCACGTCTGGTCACGGGCAACCTGCTTCCCGAGAGAGGGCGAGCGATAAGAGAGTTTGCCGCGACAAAGGTGTTTGCTGGCACCTGGTGGAGGTCAAGACTGGCTGGAGAGAGCAAATCTTTTCTCTTCATCGGCAAATGGTCCAGCTTCGAAGCTCGATTCTGGTCACGCGCGCGGCAGAGAGCTTGAGCGGCAAGGCGAAGTGATGCCAGAGGTAGTCAGAATCAAGTTAACCGTTTGATAGCAAGCGAGGTGATAAAACAACAACTAGACACAAAATCAAACGACGACGAGATGACACCCCCAGTCCTTCAAGACCCCCTCCTTGACAACCTTCACCGCCTCACGCCAAGCGCTCCACCACTCCCGCCCGCCCACGCTCCCACTCTCGCCTTCTTCCCCATACTCCGACTCAACCAGGTACTTCCACCAAGAGAGAATTCCCGTCGTCTTCTCAAGGTCCTGTCCCTTCGTCGAATCCAAGCACTTCTGCAGAAACTTGATGACTTTTCGAACGTCCTCGCCGTCGGGTCCCTCCTTCCACTCCTCGAACCACTGCTCGATGAACGCCCGAATCTCGTCCAAGTCCGTCAACCCAGCAAGCTTGGGCGCCACGGTGATCTTGATATCAGTCAAGTTGCCTTGACGAGGCGCGCCGTTGACCGCTCGTGTGCCGTTGTTCCCGCTCTTCCACCATCGACGCTTGTCGTTGATCTGCTCCTGCTGGATGGCCAGCGGGAGGGCGCGGAAGCACTCGACGTCAAGCTTGAGCATCTTGAGTTCCTTGTCGGTGATCGATGATGGCGAGGGCAGCTGAGGCTCGACGGACTTGGACTTCTCCTTTTCCTTCTTCTTCTCCGCGAACGAGTCCGCGACGCCCGACTTGGACACCTGGCCGTAAAGGACGTTCTGTGTCAACTTATTCTTTACCGGCACGGGGAGCGTCTTCGCACGCTGAGTAGCGAGCGTCTCGTTCTGGTCGTCTGCCGAGACGGCGCGGAAGGCCTCAGGGTCGATACCGAGCTCCCTCAGCTCCTCATCGGTGACCTTCGAGGCGGTTCGACGAAGGGACCTGCGAGTTGCCTCTGGTCTCTTAAAAAGCGGCGCGGTTTTCGGAGGGGGTTTCGAGGGTAGTTTCGACTTCAACGGTGGCGGTGCGGCGACGGCGGCGGAGGGAGCACGGGAGGAAGCGCGTCGTGGTGGAGGTTGCTGGGCGGGCAGTGGACTGCTGTTCCCTTCCGAGTCGCTAATGATGATGATCGAGTCGTCCTTCTTCAGCGCTGCTTGCACCGGAGGCGGAGGCCGCGCCGCCTCGACTGGCGCAGGCGTAGGAACGCCGACGACCTTCGGCTTGACCGGAACCCCAAACGACAACCTCGTCTGCCCCACCTCCTTGACAACATCCGTCGGCACTCCGTCCTTCTCCAACTTCTGCAACGTGATCCCGATCCCTCGGAGCTGGTCGCACGGCACCCGCTGTCCCATGATCTTCAAGCCCCTGAGCAGCTGCCACGCCTTGTCGCCGACGACCGCGCTGTCCTCGATCGCCCTGCCGAACGAAGCCTGCAGGTTCCTCTCGTCGCAGTGACCGTGGCCAAGGAACTTCGGTGCGTCCTCAGATGCGTCGGGATGGCGGATCATGACCTTGAGCGTCATGGTGCGAGTCTTGAGTCCGGCTTCCTGGAGACGTGCCGTGACGACCTCGGCGAGCGTTCGAACGAATGGCTAAAACGAGCACTACCTATCAGCTTTCCAAGCACTCCCGTTTAAAAATGAGAGCGCGCACCTCGACCTGCTCCTCCTCATTGAATCGAATCCCGTAGTTGACGTCCGCACTAACCGTCCCCCTCCCCTTCTTATTCACCTCCACCTCTCTCGAATCTAACCCCCTCGCAAACGCCGCAAACTTGACCCCATTTTCCTTCCCCAAAACTTCCTTCAACCTCCTCACATCTATATCCCTCAGCTCTCCCACAGTAGTCACCTTCAGCTGCTCCTCCAACTTGTCCTCCAACGACCACCCGATCCCCGGAAGGTCCTTGACTGGTAAAGGCGCGAGATGGGCCTCAACGTCCGTCGCAAGGAGGTGGGACGCTCCGTCTGGTTTGGCACGTTTCGAAGCGAGGCGAGCGAGGAGGATGTTGTGCGAGATACCGATCGAGGCGGGACAGCCTGTTGCTTTAAAGATTTCGGCGCGAATTTCGTTGGCGAGGTTGAGGGAAGGGTCGACGGAGCCGGAGGGGGAGGGTGGGGGAGTGGCGATCTCCATAAGGACTTCGTCGATCGAGATGGCTGGAGGGAGAGGATGAGATCAGAGGATGGTCGAACGATGAAAGCACGGGAGAACACACCCTGGAGGTAGTCGGCGTGGCTCAGAAGGATGGTGTAGAACGTCTTGGCAATGGACTTGTAAAGTTCGAAATCGAAAGGCAGAGTCTCGATTTCTGGACACAGCTCTCTCGCTCTTCCGAGACTGACAAAAAGCCACATCAGCACATGCACCGCCTCCCCTGCTAGAGGAAGCAAACAACGAACCTGATACCCGCCTTGACACCTTTCGCCCTAGCCTCGTATGAGCAGCTCGCGATCTCCGACGTGCTCGCGGCTCCTTCCGACTTGCCTCCATGGCACACGGCGACTGCCTTCCCCCTCAGGTCCGGCCGCTTGATGAGTCCCGCGCTGACGAAGAAGCAATCAAAGTCGACGTGAAATACTAGGAAAAAAAGCTGGTTCAGCACAGCTCAGAAAAAGAGTGAAAGGAAGCAGAACGCACTGGTCCTCCCATCGGACTCATCCCCTTTCAGCGCCTTCTTTCTGCCCACCCTCTCCTTCTCCGGCTGTAAGCCCACCACAAACTTCTTCAACTCCTCTTTGACACTCGAGATGAGGTGCAGTCGACTGTTACCAAAGTAGTCTCTGCAGTAATTCGGGTTTCTCGACGTGTTCTTGGCGAGAAAGTCGGGGTCCTGCAGAAGTGCCGCTGTGCGCTCCGAACGCGCCTTGGAGGGGAGGTAGGGGTTGTGCTGGCCCGTTGGCGAGTCGGTCGTCGGGGCGAAGCGAGCAGTGGATTTCGAGGGTGTCGTGGGACGGGAAAGGGCGGGGGTAGTGACGGGCTTCGAGGTCGTGGCGGAGGCGGAGGACGACGAAGAGGGTTTCGTGACTGGCGCTTGGAAGAAGAGTTTCTGGGCGGTCGGCTTCGGGGTGGAGGTCTTGGACGTGGCGGCAATGGACTCTTGGGCCAGTCGAAGTCCTCTCGCAGCGAGCGTCTCCATCGTCTCGTTGACCTCCTTCGCCTTGCCCTTGTTCGCTCCCGGTCGCGACCCTGCCTGCGCCTGCTTCTGCGCCTGCGTCTGCAGCCCCATGCTCCAGAGACTCTTCTGTGGGTTCTGCGTGCCCATGTAGTCGTTCTCCTCGTCCAGCCCGATCCTGAGCCTCGACTCTTCGACGAGGGCCTGGCTGACGAGGCCGTACTTGTACTGTCGCCAGTCGAGGAGCTTGCCCGCTGCGGCCGAGTCGGTGAGCCAAGCGGGGAGGACGACCTTGTACGACTTGAACTCTTCAACTTTTTTGGGGGTGAGGTTGGAGGCGACGATGTGGGTGACGATGGATTTGCGGTCGAGGTAGGCTGGGAGTGCAGGCGAAGGTTAGCAGCGGCGGCGGTAGAGAAGCGAAGTGGACTTGCAGACGTAGGTTCCGCCATGCTTGACGAGCATCTCCATCAAATGTCTGAGTGTCATCTCGCCACCGGTGTAGCCGTTGACCTGTTGACCAGGCTGTCAACAACCACTTGCGTTCGGACGAGAGCGAAGCCAGGCGACTCACGTAGACTGCCAGTCCCTTGAAGATCTGCGGTGCCCTCTCCTCAGGGTTGTCCTCCAGTATTGCATCATTCTGTATCCTGAGCTTCGCTCGCTTGTTGCGCATGAACTGAGCGCCCACAAACGGGGGTCAGATCGTGCGTCTTTCGGTGAGCAGACGCTGTCGACGCACCTGGCCAAACTCCCCGAACCCGGTCGGAGCGTATACAGAAGAGTCGGTGTAGTCTCCCTTTGGTGGCTTCGTCGGGCTGTCGTCGTCGTCGTCGGGCGAGACGGCAGCGAGCGGGCGCTTGGACGAGCATGTTGACTGAGAAGGCTTCGTGTCGTCGTCCAAGGCGAGGAGCGAGTCCTCGAACGCCGGGTCGGACCCTCCGTCGCCCCAGTACTGCGATGAGGACATACGTGGCCCTCCCTCTCGGCTGCCAGTTCGTTCGATAAAAAGTAGTGCGACTTGTGCGAACGAGGCGAACGCGCGCGCGACTCCGAGGCAAAGGGCCAAGTTGTGGCGCAGCAGGTGCCCCACGGACTTGACGGAGGCTTGTTGACAAGCCCTGCTGGGCTCGGCCGCTCGTCGTCGCTGCTCGCGTTCCTTTCACTACTTTTGTTCGCATCAACATCTCTCTACACTTACGGCGATGGACTCGCCACTATCACCTCAGCAGCCATCAAGCTGGTCGAGCGAGCCTGACCCTTGGGGCACCAACAACTCGCCATCCAAACAGCCTTCGACCCTCTCTGTCCTCTGTCCGTCCTCTGCTCTGCGCGCTTCACTTCTCACTACATTCCAAAGCTAACATGACTCTCTGCTACAGCGTCTGCTCAGATTCCACCGTTGTACGAGCGGCTGTTTGCCAACGCAGCGGACAACGGCTCAGTCTCGGTCGGCTCGCTCAAGGCGCTCTTGTCGGCGGGAGGCATCAAGGCTTCGTCGGTAGAAAAGGTCAGCTACTTTCCACCTATTACCATGCTTCACACCTCCCTCTGCCTCATCCATCAGCACCCTCGCTCCCCTCTGTCCCCGGAATGACGCACCTCCTAACGCCGTCTTGCTCTCGCATTCCATTCCATCGCCACCACCTTGCTTCGCCCATTCCAATCCTTCTACAACTCTTACAGATCCTCTCACTCGTCGCTAAATCGAACCGGATAACCCGCCAAGAGTTCTACATCGCGCTCGCGCTCCTCGCTCGCGCTCAGACGTTCCTCGACATCTCCGTCGAAGCCGTCGCCTCGTCCGAGATCCTTCCCCTCCCGACCCTCCCTTCCTCCTTCTCCAACCCTCCCCAATACTCCCAGCCGACACCACCAACACCGATCAGGACGACGTCGGAATCGTCGACCGACCCCTGGAATAACTCGCCCAAGGACCGTCCCACCCCTGAGACGAATGGAAATGGCGCGAGCGGGGGACAGTACGGCGGAGCGTCAACGATGGGGTTTTCGTTTGTTGAGGATGATGAGTTTGGAGAAGGGCTGGGTACGGGAGGAGGGTTCTACGGGAATGCGGCGGGGGCAGAGTGGACGCTACAGAACTGGGACAAGGTGCTCGTGAGGGAGAGAGATGAGCTGGGTGGGTACTGGATGAACAAGCACACGGTCTGGATCGTCCAGTCGTCTGTAAGTTGAAGCTCTTTCTCTCGCATGGTTGATCACCATGAATGAGGCTTATCAGTGTAATCATTTCCGCAGAAACATAACTCTCAACTCGAACGCCGTTACTCCGACTTTGTCTGGCTCCTCGACTGCCTCACCCGACGTTACCCCTTCCGCCTTCTCCCCTCTCTCCCTCCTAAGCGAGTTGCCATCAGCGGCCACTACCTCGCTTCCGACGACCTCTTCCTCGAGCGCAGAAGACGCGGCCTGGAGAGGTTCATGACGTTCCTCGTCAACCACCCCGTGATGAAGCACGATGCCTTGGTGACGACTTTCTTGACCCTCCCCACTGTCAGTCCTTTCTTTGGCATGCTCACATTTCTGCCACGCACCGAGTGGCCGATCTGACTCGACCGCCTTCATTGCCACGTAATCTCTCTACAGGAACTCGCCGCGTGGCGCAAATCCACCCCCATCTCGCTCGACGAAGAGTCCGTCTCCCGCATCCTCACGCCTTCCGAAGAATCCCAAATCCCTTCCGACGTCGAGGTCAAACTCTCCTCCCTCCGATCCCGCATCCTCCCTCTCATCGAACACTGGACCAAGATCTCAAGTCTGTTCGACCGGATCGCGCATAGGAGGCAGAACCAGGGTGGGGACTTGTGTAGGTTGGAGGTGGCTATTGAGAGTGGGTTGGAGACAGAGAGGAGTGGGTGGAGGCCGGTGGAGGTTGAGGGTGTCGAAGGAATCACGCAGGCGCTGGCGGTGAGTGTGGGGGAGATGGGCAGGAAGGTTGAGGGGAGCTCGGAGGGGTTGTTGGAGAGGACCGTGGAGGATGTTAAGCGGGTGAGTCTACCTTGAGGACTGTTTGGGGTGTGGAATGGTGCTGATGAGGATGTGGATGACAGCATCGCGAGCTCTACCTCAACCTCAGAGATCTGTTCGGTCGTCAAGTCACTCACAGCCACGACGCCGTGGACAAGCTCAAGAAGCGCGTCGAGTCGAATATGCGAAAGGTGTGCTAATTTTTTCTGCTCCATTTTCATCCACGCTAAATTTCGGTGACAGGTGGAGACCGTCCGAGAAGTGCGTAAGCCGGCTTTCGAGGTCGAGCTCGATAAGCTCGCATCGTCGATCGAGGCCGACCAGCGACAGATCGACCTCCTCCTGCGTCGCAGAATCTTCATCAAGTGGTGCTTGTGGCAGGAGACGCTCTGGATGTTCAGGTGCGTCCTTGAGGGTTTTTGCTCTCAGTTCCGACGAAGACGCTGACCACGTGACTGCTTTCGGGTTTGCTTCGCAGGTGCACGAGCTTGCTCCAGAAGACGCTGAAGGACTACGTCAAGAGCGAGGGAGAGTTTATGGAAGTCGGACGGAAGAACTGGGAGTCAGCAGAAGCGAGGCTGAATGGGTTTGCTGGTTGAGATATCTCGTCCGTTGAAAGGAGTTGAGGGAACACGCGCATAACGAGGTCATGTTGGTTCACAATCCGGTTCAACTATTTCATTTGTGATATATCATGCAAAATGCAAAGCATAGTTGTACATCGTCGCTCTCGTACATCGTCGTTCCCTCCTAGATCTTTCAACCGCCAGCCTTCCCGGAGCACGCGTCTCGTCGGTCAAGTCGAGAAGAACCCGTTGGTCGTCTCGTCGAGGCTCCTTTGTGTTGCAGCCCTAGGCGTCTCGATCTCCGTCGGCCTCATATCCCTTTGCATCTCACTAGAATGCTGCATCTTGTCGTTCTTTTCAAAGCGCTGAGGTATTCGGAAAACGTCTCCGAGAGTCAGCTGTCGTTCCCGCGCGTCCCGTGTGCTTCCTCTCACAGTGCCAACCGAGAAAAAGGGGACTCACAGTACTTCCATTATGCTCGCCACCAGGGAATCCGACCATATGCAAGATTTTGTCCGTCATGCTTTCTTTCGGTGGGCTCCCAGTCGTGCTGTACAAAAGTGGCGGGGAGTTAGTTGACCCGTCCGGTCGCGGTTCGAAGTCGACGATGGGGAGAACACGTGAGCGTACTCGGTCGGAGAAGACATGATGTGGTGCTGATGGAGGTGGAAGAGGTCTTGGAGCATGAGGTCTAAGGAGGGTTTGGTTTTGAAAGGAAAAAAAAGTAGAAGATCAAGAAAGCTGGCAGGCAGGCGGTGCAAAAAAAGTAGAACACCTGACTGAGTCTCTGACCCGCCGGCCACCAAGAGGAGCCAGACCCGAGGTCCGGTGACGTTGAATTTGGACTTCGAAACGGGTAACCGTGCCTAGACCTTCAAGCATGTGACAATAACCTTCGAAATTAAAGAGCAGTATTGGATGCTAGGAACTCAGTTGGATGCGGAATTACGATGCTTGGAAGGTACGGGAGCCGAGCGGAGTACGAGGGTGTGGCCACGTGGCGGGTTTCCATCGAGAAGAGGTTGTCGGTACTCATTGCACGGTCGGGCACAGATGAACAATGGTGAAACTGATCAAATTATAATGGCGGGGGTCTAAAGCTTGAACCCTCCAGCAAGATTCATGACACCTCTGGAACACCTCTCCACATCAGCGCCTCGTTTAGAGCTCGAGGATCGGATCGAAAGAGACGGAAGCTCACGCAGGATCGTACTTCTGCTTCAAAAGTTGGAGGCGAGGTAGGTTTTCTTGATAGATTTTTTCGACTGGAGTCTCGTAGTGAGCGTAGTTGGCGTAGGCGGGTAGATCTTTCGAGGTGATCCCGAGTTGTTCTCCGACTTCGGTGAGGTGGGTCGTAATCTCTCTGAACCGGTCGTGGAAGTAAGTGTCGTCCGAGCTGCTTGGCTTATAGTCAGTTCCTGGTCTGAGAAGGAGTGTTATATAGACTGCCGCTTACGCTGAGGACCACGAAACAATGAGGCCCGAAGGTTGCACTGGCTCAGAGTGAGGGAAAGCACCGGCTTTGTCATGAGCGACGTAGGTGGGCAGCTGTGAAGTATTAAAGGCTTAGAAAATGTTGAATGCCTGCGAGAAGTGGGAAGGCCCACCATTGGCTCAAAGAGGAACCCCATGGAGTCGAGACTGTGTCCGCTGGAAACAGCGGCGGCAGCTCGAGTCTGTGAAGTGGATAGTCAGCTAGCCAGTAAATTATGAAAATAATGGATTTTATACTGTGAGTTCCATCAAAACCTCGTACACATATTCCCGCTCGTAATGCAAGATAGGCAGCGAGTCAATGAGCGCACGTGTCCGAGTCTCGGCAATGGGCGCTGATCAAACCTGCCATTAGGTCCAAACTGGCTCTCGAGTGAAAGATAGGACTTGCCGGTACTAGCTATCAACTCCGAAAACTCCACGTCGTCCCTCGTGGCACTATCCATCACCGTCAATCCCTCGAAGCAACTCCAAGCCTCAGTCGGTGTGACGGGGCCGTCGTAGAACCAAAGAGCAGAAGATGACGGAGCCCCCGACCCTGTAACCTCAAAGGGCAACATTGGCTGGGCCCTTGTGTCCTTGTTGGTGCTTGCGAAACAAGAGATGGCGTCTGCAATGTCCGACAGAGTGGTGCTGTTGTCCTCGCCTCCAACGTCGAAAATGCGGAACCCGCCCGAGACTGGGCCCTGCTCGTACGTGCTCAAGTTGAGCTTGGTGACAATGCCAAAGTTGTTTCCTCCGCCGCTTTGTAGCACAGTTTTAGCATGGAAAAAGGAAATGAGCCCAGCGGACAGGCATACCGGATCGCCCAAAACAAATCTGGCTCTTCGGTTTGACT
Organism: Pseudohyphozyma bogoriensis; assembly: GCA_024364755.1. NCBI lineage: Eukaryota > Fungi > Basidiomycota > Microbotryomycetes > Chrysozymaceae > Pseudohyphozyma > Pseudohyphozyma bogoriensis. Next base: position 252,414 of record JALBUQ010000011.1, read on the forward strand.
TGTCTGGACAATCTCTTCGGATGGAAGAACAACCTCGGCACCTCGCAAAGAATCGATGGTCAGACCACGCGCTTGAGTCGTCCTGTTCAGAAACCAGCTTGAGTAGTGAAGTGAGGACGAGGAGTGCACTTACCAGCCGTAGCCGCCTCCCAACGTCAGTCCCGACACTCCGACGCCATGGATGCGACCACCATTAACACCTAGGCCGGTCCCTTTTAGGCTAGTGTAGACGTCGGTCCAGGTCAGGCCACCACCCTGCACACGCATACGCTCGTTAGTGATCCACGTGGCGGACAAAAGAGCCAAGTAGGCTCACAATTTCGACCATGCCGGCGGACTCGATGATGCGAAACGAGTTGAACCTTTTCATAGATATGTGAACTCCAGTTGTGGAAGAGAACCCTGGGTTGAACTGATGGCCGCCATTCTGGATCGCGAACGGAACGCGGTGCTGGCCGATGAGACGCAGGACCGTGGAAATGTCATTCAAGGACTGTATCCCTAAGTCAGTAGCGCTTCAAGGCTAATTAGAGTAAAGTGGCAAACATCGGCTTCAACAACACAGGCGGGGACCTGGTTGCACGAATGGGTCGACTTGTGGGCGGTGCCACTCGCGAAAGTGTCGGATCCTGGCAGAGTGATTAGCCTTCCAGTACCCCGTTTCACAGGCATGAAAGCGTACCCAAAGAGTGAACCGTATTTTTTGGCAACTCGTTGGCGATGAGCTCGCAGACGTGAGCGGCATTGGCACTCTCGGCCTGTCCACGTAGGACCTGCTGGGCGCCGCTTTCGCCAGACACGAACGCGAGGAAGGGAGCAGCGCTCAAAAGAGCAAGGACAAGGTGTGAGTTCTTCATTCTTGTGGTGATGGATGTAAAAAATGAAGAAAGAAAGACAAGAACGAGCAGGACAGTCGATGAAATGAATACATGCGAAGCCTGTCGAGAATTCCTCAGTCGCCGTGGAAAGGAGGTCCGTAGCCCCTGGCAATAAGCAACAAGCCGTGGGCCTTCTCTAAAGTATCGAGATTGATTTGTTCCGTTTGAGCTGATCATGAGGATGATAATGCACGGAGCGCGGAGCGCAATCGGCGGACGACTTGTACAGGACTCGTACATCCGCCACGCGTCCTAGAAGGGCCTCCATCCCCTTATCTCGGGAGGACGACAAAGTAGAAGAGCTAAAGTACCAGAACCCGTCTTGCAAGCCGACGAGTGTCTGAGTTTACGTCAATCTTTTGGCAAGACTTGACGCGGTCCAGGGATGTGGAGCAACGGCGAAGTTGCGGAGTCCGAGGTCTGAACACGTGGCGCCTACAGGGTGCTTGGCCACTTTCCAAAAGCCTTCCTTTCAACCCATCATGCATAGAGAAGTTGTGTGTGTTGAGAGTACACTCCCAGAGTCAAAGCGGCAATTCAGAGTCAGAAACTCCACGGACTCTGTTGTGTGACTCCGTGCGCTCCTTCGCCCCCCACAAAAGCGGACGCTCCCTCTCTTGCCTTCCTTCCACTCACTTTCTCTCATCACTTTCCTCCTACTTTTCGCACTACTTTCCGCCCCAAAAAGAGCAGCACTTGAACCAGGTTAGCCTCCCCTCCTTGCCCTCCTCGCATCACCGAAAGCTCACGTCCAGCCGTGACTCCGTCAGAACCCCTGGCAACTATGTCGCCCGCGCCCATCCCCGTCGATCTCGCGCTCCACGATGCCCAGCTGTTTGAGGAGGTCGTCAGCAACACCCAGGTCGCTTCGTCGTCGTCGTCTGGAGCCGCCCCTGCCGCCGCCGCCGCCGCCTCGGCCAACGTCGCCAACAAGAACCCCTTCTTCGACGCGTTCCGAGACCCTCAGCTCCGTGTCCACCAGCCCACCAGCAACCCAACCGACGCTACGAGCAACTTGATGCTCACCGAGAACGCTGGACTCACTCACGCCTCGACGCTCTCGGCCACGCTCGACCTCTTCACCTCGCTCGGACAGGTCGACGCCGGCAGCCTCAGGACCCTCCTCGTCGCGGCGTGGAACGAGGATCCGCTCCTCACACTCAAGATCATCTTCAGCACCCGCTCGATCCCACGAGGCAAGGGCTCCAAGGAAGGATTCGCGCGAGGAGCGGCGTTCTTGGCCGAGGAGCACCCCCAGACGCTCCTGCGCAACCTCGAGCAACTCGTTCGCCCTTCCGACTTGATTCCCCAGAAGAAGCGCAAGGCCACCTCGGACGCTCCAGAAGAGGAGGACGAAGAGGACGACGACGACATGGGCGAGGACGACTTGTGCGACGTGCCCGTCGAGCCGACCCCAGCGACCGCTCGCTCTCACGGAACGTTCAAGGACCTGCTCGACCTCCTCTACTTTTCGTCGCTCGCCTCGATTTCCACCGCCTCCAAGACCCAGCTCTCCGTCGAAGGCGACTTCTCTCGTCTCCCGGGATATGAGGCCGACCCTGCGTCGCCGTTCATCGTCGCCCGCTCCAAGAGGGCCGCGTTCAGGACCAAGGTCGAGACGCCGGCGGCCGAGACCTCCTTGGAGACCCTCATGGCCGGTAACACTCTCCACCGCTCCCTCCACCTCACCGTCGCCCGCCTCTTCGGGATCCAGCTCCAGAAGGATCTCGACGCCCTCACCAGCGCGACCCAGCTCCGTGCCGCTGGCAGGATCGACGAGGCTCGTGTCGCCGAGGGCAAGATCTCATTGGCTGCAAAGTGGGCTCCGACTGAGAAGGGATCGCACGACCGTCAGACGGGAATCGCGACTTCGATTGCCGAGTTTCTCACGCCGCCTTCGGATGGAGAGCGCACCACGTCATCCCTGCAGAGGGCGCTTGGTCGTTACCGCTCGACGTTCCTCGCGCCATTGAGGAAGCACCTTGAGATCGTCGAGGTCAAGATGTCGGCCAACAAGTGGGAGGACATAAAGTACTCGCGCGTGCCGTCGCTCGCCATGTCGAAGCACCGCAAGCTGTTCCACAAGCACGACGCCGAAGGCTTCGGCCAGTACCTCGTCAAGGTCGCTGAGGGCAAGGCGACGATCTCGGGCGCGGTCATGACTCCGGCGGTGCTCCTCAAGCAGGCCACCGAGAGCCACAGGGGTGACGACGTGGGAGCCTTGGTCGCCAACGCGCAGTGGAAGACGTTGGTTGACGGCGTGAGGGACACCGGCAAGCTCTCGAGGTGCATCGCCGTCGCCGACGTGTCGGGATCGATGATGAGCCCCATGCTCGCCGACCAGACCTCCCCACTCCACTCTTCCATTGCACTTTCGATCCTCGTCGCCCAGGTCACCGCGCCGCCCTTCGCCAACTCGATCATCTCGTTCAGCGAGTCGCCACGTTTCATCGACCTCACCGGAACGACGCTTGCCGAGCTTTGGGAGCAGTGCCAGGCCGGCATGGGTTACAACACCGACTTCATCGCCGTCTTCCGCGAGATCCTCCGTCGTGCCGTCGCCGCCAAGATCACCCAGGAGCAGATGGTCGAGCGCATCTTCGTCTTCTCTGACATGGAGTTCGACGAGGCGGGCTCGCACCACAGGCACAGCTTCGGCGGCGAGTCGGGTGGTTACGCGACGCACTACGACACGATCGTCAAGGAGTTTGGTGAATCCGGCTACGTCGTCCCCGAGCTCGTCTTCTGGAACTTGGCCTCGCGTCAGAAGACGATGTCCAAGCCCGTCACGGCTCAGCAGCCTGGCGTTGCGCTCGTCTCGGGGTACTCGGCTGCGATGGTCAAGGTCTTCTTGGAGGGTGGCGAGTTCGGGGAGGAGGCTGAGAAGGAGGAGGGGTCTCAGGCGAAGGTGGGAAAGGAGCCCATGACGCCCGAGCAGATCATGAGGAAGGCGATTGGGCACGAGAGCTTCGCCGGGTTGAAGGTGTTCGATTGAGCGGTGGAGGGAGGAGAGATGAGCGGTGGAAGGGAAGAGAGGAGCGAGGTGTTTCTGGAGGTGTATATAGTTTATTGTTGTGCAGCTTTATCTTCCTGAAACCTTTAAACCTTGATTTACCCTTCACACTGTTGAGATCCTCATTGCGTGCGAGAGGAGCAGAGAGAGAAGATGGCAGAGAAACTGACGTGACGTGGCTGGAAAGCACACTTCTTATCGTTGAATTCCGTCCTTCACTCACCGACCATCTTTGAATATTACATCCCTGTATGAACGCTCGCTCGAGTGTATCTTTCAACTCACAGACTCCTCTGAGCTGCCTAGCCTCGTCTTCCTCGTCATCCGAGAGGCTGAGGTGTCGCATACTGGGCGACGAGTTTCAATGCGTCCGAAGGAAGCTGACAAGGCCAGAGCAGCTCGGAGGATCAGTGGACCCGAGCGATAGATTTGGATAGACTGGTGATGTGGTGGTAAGAAGCTGAGGGGAGCCTGACACGAAGTCGCCGTTTCGAGAAGCTCGTCGGGGGCCATTGAAAGTGATTGAGAGGCTTGCAAATGATATCATACAGCAACAGTGAGCACACAACTCGTATATGCACATGCTTAATGAACTGAGTGAAGAGCCGGTAATAAGCACGACAACGAGGCTTTGGAATAAGAAGAGACGACGACGTACCTCGACGACTCCGTCTCGATAATCAGTCGACTCTCTCAGCGTCGACTGCACCAAAGAAGGAGGCAGGAGAAGAACACCAAACCTATCAGAATCAGCCCTGAAACCTTCAAGCGTCAGTTACAATTTCCTAGTGTAAGAAACGCGCCACGTACAAAGCATCAGCTGGGTGATGGTTGAGATCTGCTCCAACGTCTCCTCCTCCTTGACCATCCGCTTTTCTATCGCCTCAATCTAGTGAGAAGCCGAACGAGATAAGCACCTTAATTTAAGCTTCCAAAACGAAGAAAGGACGTACGGCCGTATCTGCTTCAGCGATGGTCTCCCTGACGCCCTTGAGCGTCCTGCGAGACCTCACGACCCTCTCGTCGACCTGGTCAACACCGTCTTTCGTTCCGAGCAAGTTGAGAGACGTGTCGTTTCGTAGAAGGTGGAGTGAAGCGCCGATTTGGTCCGTGAGGGTCTGCTCATCAGCTGGAAGTCAGTGGCGCCGCGAGCCGAGAGAACCAGGCAGGGAGAGCAGCGCACCTTGGCTCTAGATTCGAGGGAAGATAATGTAGCGAGCGATGAGTTCCAGTGTGAAAGCAGGCCGTCAATCTCGTGCTGTGGCGTAGACAGGATCAGCGCTGAAGTGCGGGCATGAGCGGCGGCCGGGGCTTACGGTGAGCTTGTTGATGGTGACCTCGCTCTCGCTACACCGCTTGATGGACCCGGCACATATCCTCTCCAAGCTCCTGCTCGTCCCACCCGTTGCCATCAGCTTTCCGTCTCTCGTGAGCGTGAAGACAGCAGCGCGTACTTGAGGTCGACCTGCTCGTCGTCTGGCTGCTCGTCGAGCTCGCTCGTACGAGTGTCGCCAAAGGTGAGGGATGCCCGTCGTAGGAGTGGCCGTCGTGGCGTGTCTGGTGCTGCCGTCTCGCCGGGCACCATGGAGTCGAGCCGGACGCGCGAAGGTGAGCGTAGGAAGGCAACGCCTAGCTTCGACGGCCCCGCGCGGCGAAGCTTGCCTTTGTTCCACCACTATCACGTTTGTACCATCATCGACAGTGGCTCACAACATGTCGAAGATAGTGAATGCTATGAAAGGGAGGAGCATCACTAACAGCCACAAGAGCCTTACACGCCCTGCATCTTCCGCCGCCGTCGCTCAACCTTCGGCCGACTCGAGGGACGACGAGCACAACGAGGTGGAGAGCGATGCTTCGTTCGTAACTTCCACATTCATCTGAGGACAGTTTGTGAGAAGTGATCCTCCGTGTTCAGCAATCTTGCCGCCGAAGCTATGAGCCTCCTCCACGACCTCTCCGACAGCAGCGACTCCGACGCTAACGACGAAGATCAAGCAGCATCAAAAGACGAGCTCATCAAGAGACTCAAGAATGATCGTGGGAAGCTGAAGATGGTGTCGGAGAGTAGAGCCGAGAAGGAGAAGAGGTCAGTCCAGTTGTCGTCCCTTCGTCGAGCATTGTTTACTGACCATCTTCCGCAGAGGACGCATCTTCAAGCGACAGGCCGACGCCGAGAAGATTGAGTTTGATTCTCAGCCGCGAGAGGACAGCCAAGCAACTAGCCACGGGCAGGAGGAAGAAGAGGACGAGCTCGAGTCGTCCCAGAACACCGACGTCGCGCCTCTCCAAAACAAAGGCAAAGGTCGTGCCCCGAGAAGCGCGTCCGCGTCGGTTCCACTCGTCGACTCTCAGCGAGGCAACCGGTCTAGTCAGGAGAAGAACGATTTTGACGAGGACTCGGAGGGCGATGAGGAGCGGGAGGAGGAGAGAAGGACGCAGGCGAGACAAAAGATGCAGGCGCAGGGGAGGAAGGGCGGTGTCGAGAAAGGGTCGAGTAGGTCGATGGGGAAGAAGAGGAGGGCGAGCACTAGCAGTGAGGAGGAGAGTACCGAGGCGGAAGAGGAGACGCCACCTCCCGTCAAGAAGAAGGAACACCGCAGACGGAGTCCATCGACATCTTCGTCCTCCGACAGCTCGCCGCCGCCGCCGCCGAAGAAACCGCAGGGCAAGAACCGCCACCGACTCAACAGGCCCGGAGCTGGTGAGAGGATCGCATGGAGCAGTGAGGAGGTTGCGATCCTCGAAGAGGAGATGAAGGAGTTTGGGACAAGTGGGACGAACACGTGGGCCAACATCATCACCCGTCACGGCCCTCACGGGACGAAGACGAAGACGCTCCAATTTCGCCACGTGAGTGTATTTTTTGTCCTTTTGAATTCGGTTTCCTTCCCTTCCCTTCCCTTCGCTCGAGCTCGCTTCCCTCTGCCGTCCCTCCTCGACGCGCCCCTCTTACATCATGCCGCGTCTCATCCAAGCTCGTGCTGACCGACCTATTTTTGACAGAACGTATCCGTCAAGGACAAGGCGAGGAACATCAAGGAAAATCTCATCAAATCGGGGAGGAAAGTGCCATGGTATCTCGATGGCGTGACGGTGACGGACAAGATGAGCAAGTTGCTGGAGGAGCAGGAGCAGGAGCGTCGGCGCCAAAGGCGGCAGTCATAGGCATATGAGAAGATGTCCTAGATGTTACTGCATCTGATATTGTATTAGAGGCTGTTTGCGAGTGCCCTCTTTTGTAAGAAAAACGACGGCCTGGCCGAGGAGGCTGACGAGAGAAGATCGCAAACAGGGGCCGACCTTGATCATCGAGGGTCGAGATCGCCATAGAGAAATGGGCGTGCCTGGGGGTCCGGTTTTCGCCTTTGCCCGCATCGACCTCTCGCCGCCGTTTCCTGGTACATCTGGGACTCAGTTGGGCACAACTTAGACTACTTTCGACCCGCCGCGAGACTCGATCGCGAGGAGCGCTCGCAGGTCCATCGCCGCTTGCAGGAAGGCAACTCGAAGCCGCACAGGTTCAAGGGGTTCCGCTCCGCCAGTCGCCTGGGAAGCACCGTCCGATATCGCTACGGTCAGTTCCTACCAGCTAGGAACATCCCGGTCGCCAGGTCAGCCAGCCCTCGACCTTCGCCCGTCTTCTGCCGCCTTCCTCCACCCTCTGCGCCCCGGTCGCCACACTCGATCCCATCGAGCTCGAGGGACCCTCAGACTAGCACGAACCCTCACCCGCCCGCCGCCGTCGACCCCGCCGCTCGACGACTGCCTACCACCACTACTAGACAACTAGGCGAACAACCCTCCACCTCGAGTCTCGTCCACCGTCGCCGCCCGTCCGCACCCGCGCCCGCGCAACCGCACCGCCCGGAGAGCATCTGCAGGAGCGCCACATCCCCCTTCCTCTCGTAGTCCGGTTCCAGAGGAACGTAGATACTTTTTCCGTAGGTTTCGACAAAGGACGTCCGACAATCGCTACGTCGTCGAAACCCTGCCGAACGAGTATCTCTGTCCCTCCAACAACCAGGTTGCGTCTTCCCAGTCTCCGCCAAACCTGAGGTTCGCTCTTTCTCGCTGAGCGGTGGAGGAGCGGCTAGCTGAGCTGGTATTACAGAACGCACTCTCGTCATGAGTGCCTTCGAGTCGTTCGACGGCTTCCTCGACTATGCGAATCAGCCCGCGTCCAACACATCACAACAACCCCCTCCCCCCGCCGCTCCGCCCGACTTTGACCCTCTCTACGCTGGCCCACTTCACCCACACTACGCCTCGTACGAACTCCCATCAAACCCCTACGCTCCGTCTTCTCCCCACGGCGGCTGGACCAACCAGGGCGACATCGCGGACCATCACTCGCCGACGTTCAACCCGCTCGACCACACGCGCCTCTCGCCCTCCAACTTTGACCCCAACAACTTTTCGTCTGGCTTCGTGCCGCCCAAGTTTGTCGCGGGAGGGATGGGAGGAGAGTTCGCCGATGGGCCGGCGGTGGTGGAGCCGCTAACCATGTCGTCCCCGGCGATGGACCTCGACTTTGGGACGAGCGGAGACTTTGGGCAGAAGCAGGGTGCGATGCCGCCTCCGCCTCTGAACGCTGGCTACTCGACCAGTCATTCTCACTCACGAAGAACGTCGTTGAATATGAGCATGCTGCCGCACGAGTCGCCCGTGTACGACTACTACGGGTCCTCCGTCGTGGCGATCAACTCGCCGCTGTCCATGCCGCCCCCACCTCCTTTGATGGCGAGGCGTCCGTCGCTTCCCGCCTCTCCTCAGTCGCCTTTCGATCCTGCGGCACTGGGACTTCCCCTCCCTCCTCCTCCCTCGTCGAACAAGAACTTCGAGGGCCTGTATTCGTCTTCCGGCATGGACATCATGTCGATCCTGTCCAAGGTCGTCACCAGGCCGAACCCGGAGATCCAGATCGGCCCTGTCGACATGGCGTGCGCTTTTTTGGTCACCGATGCGAGGAAGTTCGACAACCCCATCGTGTACGCGAGTGAGACGTTCTCCGTCATGACGGGCTACTCGAACGCCGAGATTTTGGGTCGCAACTGTGCGCTGCTTCTACCGATTTCCTCGTCGTTGATCATCTTAGCTGACTTTTTCCACAGGTCGTTTCCTCCAATCTCCGGATGGTATCGTCGAGTCGGGTTCGAAGAGGAAGTATACGGACGGCAATGCGGTGGCGCACCTCAAGAAGCGGATCGACGCTCGTCAGGAGTCCCAGGCGTCGTTGATCAACTACCACAAATCAGGCAGGCCATTCATCAACCTCGTCACTGTGTTCGTTTCCTTCTTCTTGATACCATGTTACGTCTCAATCTGACTTGCTTCCTCGTTCGTTTTGTGCCACGTAGCATCCCGATTACTTGGAACAGCGGCGACGAGATTGCGTTCTTCGTGGGATTCCAAGTCGACCTGGTCGAGTACGTCTGGAAGCGATATCCATTTCCGAAGTTAACAGGAACTGACTATGGTCACCGCAGCCAACCTTCGTCTATTCTCGACAAGATGAAGAACGGTTCCTACATCGTCAACTACTCCCTCACGGCCAACATCCCTCGAAACCCGCTGCAAGTTCCAACGTCGCCTGCCGTCATGGACTTCCCGGAGGACATGTGGGCTCATTCGGAGGAGAAGAAGTCGCGCGCTGCAGCTTCGGCCATCGAGCACGTTGTGGCCCACACGCCCGCCGACATCATTAACCGTATGGCCCAGCCGAAGCACGGCGTGCTTCCTGCGGAGGAGTGGTCGAAGCAGATGAACAAGCTTCTGCTTGATAACGTGCGTTCTTTGTGCTCGGCTTACTCGGCCTTTGTTGCCAGTCGCTAAATACGCATCATCAGTGCGACGACCTTGTTCATGTCGTTTCGCTCAAGGGGACCATCCTCTACGTTTCGCCCTCCGTTGCGAAACTCCTCGAGTACGAACCAAAGGAGCTGGTCGGGCAGACTCTGGCGTCCATCTGCCACCCGAGTGATATTGTCGCCGTGTTGAGGGAGCTGAAAGAGTCGGGCACGGCCGGCCACGGGACGGTCAACCTTCTGTGTCGGATTAGGAGAAAGTTCAGTGGTTACATGTGGTTGGAGTCGTCTGGAAAGCTATATGGTGAGTTCCTTCATGTTGAGCGGGGTGATGAGAAGGGGTGCTGACGCGACTGTTCACAGTCGAGCAAGGGAAGGGACGAAAGTGCGTTATCCTCACGGGACGACCTCAGAAGGTGTACAGGCTTTCGTGGGAAGAGCTGGAGCGCGCTGGAGGCTTGGGCGAGTCCGAGTTCTGGTCGAAGTGGAGTTTGGACGGGATGATCCTGTATACGACGCCGACGATCGAGACTATCCTTGGGTACAAGATCGACGAGCTTCGTGCGCTGAACTCTCCTCGTATATTTGTGCGATTGTTCTGACGACCCTTTTTTTGCAGGAGGAACCAACGTCAGCTTGATCGACGAGGGCGACCAATTGCTCACTTCGATCCGCGCGATCGCTACTTCGCCAGCGCCCGTTGCTTCCACGCTTTCGCACAGGTTGAAGAACAAGGCTGGTGGATATGTCGACGTCGTCACCGGTACGCTTACTCTTCCACATTTCTCGTCCTCGCGCGCTCGCTCATGCTCGTGGCGTCAGATTTTTTCCCGAGCCCTTCACACGTCAACGCCGACGATCATTCGACGACGCCGAACCAGCTTGTCCGGAACGAGCTTTACACTATCATGTTTGTTGTCCTTCCTTTTGAAAATTGCTGATTTATACTGACTTGTTCTGTGTCCCGAAGCGCAAGAACGAGTCTTTCCATCGTGAGCGGCTCAAAGAGGCAGCATCCGCCGTCCCATGCGGAGCTTCATCGCTCGAACTCGTCGTCCTCCGACGTGACCTCGAGCCTGAGCAGCCAGGGCGGAGTTTCGGCAGTCTCTGTGCCGGCGTTCCGAAACAAGAGTTCCGACGAAGAGGGCGAGACCTCGAGTAGCGGCAGCAAGAGCACGAGCCGGACAGGCAGCGGAGGATCGTCATCGACGTCGTTCTCTGCTATTCCGAGCACGTTCAAGACGCTCTCCAGCTCCAGCTCGGACAACATCTTCGACGAGCTTGAGACGACGCGTGGGACCTCGTGGCAGTACGAGTTGCATCAGCGTCCGTTCCATCAGCTTTCACGTTTCCTGGCTCAAGTGCTGATTTATGGTCTGCAGTCCGTCTCATCAACCGAAAATTGCGAGAGGAGAAGGATACGTTAGTCGCGTTGCAGAGGAAGAAGAAGCGCCGTCTCAACCAACCCATCGTTTCCACTCTCGGCGGTCCCAAAGCCAGCGGTCAGCGGGCATGCGCCAACTGTGGACGGACTGGCTCGCCAGAATGGCGTAGTGGTCCTACCGGTCCCAAATCTGTGTGTTTTGCTAGTATCCCCTCTCATGGAGTGTCGACTTACGCGTTATCCCTCACCAGCTCTGCAACGCCTGCGGCCTCCGCTGGAGCAAAGCCAAGTCGACCAACTCTCATTCCTCCGCCGCCTCCCCCGCCAACTCTCGCTCCGACTCGTTCGGTTCCACCTCTCGTGCCGACTCTTTCGGTTCCAATTCCGGCAAATCGGGCTCGCCGTCCGAATCCCCTTCGCTCTCAAGACGAGGGTCCAACGTTGGGCACAGCTTAGCTACTCCCTCTGGATTGGTTTACTCTAGCTATGGAGCGCCGGCGCATCCCTTTCCGGAACCTCCTCTCACTTGATGTCTTTTTGTTCGTGAAACCGTTCGTGCTCCCCTTCTTGAGTAGACCCGCGCGGACGCGCTTTTCGTTTTTCCATCCCCCTCCCCTTCCCACTCTCCAAAACATATATTCGGCCTTGGTCTTTAGCTGCACGGCCTCTTTTTTGATCTCCATTTTTGCTCCTTGTATCATCGCTGTGCCAATATGATACGTTCTTTTTCCCAAATACGTTCATGAGAGAGTTTCCGACCAACGTGAAGAGGCGAAAGACGAGGGAGACAGTAAAAGCCTGGAAGCCAAGTAAGACCACGACTGGAAGCGATATATATGCGCTGACGGCTACCAAGAATGGTGAAAAAGGGCAAGACGATAAGAAGGAGGAGTTGTACAAGGGCTGCAAATACTGAACGCTAAGGATGGAAGGACACAGAAAATCGAAGGTAATCGGTAAGACGACGAAGATGGTGGGTATGTATATCCAACAGACGAAAAGATGATAAGTTCCGTAAGTTTGTAGTAAAGGTGGTGATCTTTTATGGTAAGAACAAGAGAGGGTGGAGGGGGGTTGAGGCCAAGAGTAACTCCTCAGACTCGCATCGTTCTGACCGCCTTGGTGAGACCCTCGACCTGAGTTGTCGATCGACTTGTCCTCTTGATCGTCGTCGTCGTCGTGGTTGGGTAAGGCTTCGAGCGAAGCTCCGATGCGAGTGACGCCTTGGACGACTTGGATTTCGAGGGCGAGTGCGAGGGGGAGGAACGGAGGCGTGGTCGCGTGATGTTGTTGTTTGTTGTTGTTGGCGTGGGCGACGCGGACGCGGCGTTGGGCAGGGAGAAGTCGCCGGTTCCGGTGTATGCTTGCGTGACCTGGAGAAAGAAAAGGAAGAGGGGAGGAAGCGAACAGAGGTGCTGTCAATACAGTCATCACACCGGAGACGAGCAAGACAAACATCGGCAAGAGGACTCTCCGTCAACGCCCTCGCCCTCCGGTTCAGCGCGTCGTCCGACTCCATCACGAGCTCCGTAGCTTCTTCGTCGCTCCGGATGTCGTCGTCGTCGTCGCCGTTTTCGCTCTTTGCGTAACCAGAGTCGACCGCCGAACTTGGACTGCCTTCGACTGACCCACTGAGCGCGGGCGAGTCGGATCGCAAGTGCTGGTGTCGCCTTGCTCTCGCTGCTGGTGGTGGGAGTTCTGGAAGTGGTGGGAGGGAGAAAGCCAAGTCTGGGAGAACTCGTGTCCTGTGAGGTCGAGGAAGACAGGTCAGCGTCTGCGGCCCTACGTCGCCAAACAATGCCTCGTCGGGGCTCACCTGAGGGTGCCGGTGCAGATGTCGTCCGTCGCAGGGTTCCTGACATCCTTTTGAACGACGACCAGCTTCGGCTTGACGAGCTTCTTCTCGACGGGGCCGCACGAGACGTCGGCGACGGGCTGCTGGGCGACAGACTTTGCCCTCATCGCCTTGCCCGCTCCCATCGCGGCCTTGCCCTTGCCCAGCTTGCCCGCTCCCAGCGCCTTGAGATCCGTCTTGGCGAACGAGTCAAAGTTCTCCTTGCCCGTCCACTGGCCGTCGCCGTTCGAGTTGGAGGACGACGAGTCGGCCGCGAGGGGCTTGCGGCGTGTTTGTGACGCCTTGGACGACGACGACGACGACGACGCGCGAGCTGGGACAGTCGCGGTCTCGTCAGAGAAGACGGTGAAGAGTCCCTTTGCCATCGTTAAAAGGTGTAGATGGACGGGGACGAGGGCGTGGGACGGAGGCGGGTGGGATCTCTGAGGTGTCGCGAGGCGGAGGTTTGTTGAGTGAGGATCGGGGCAGCCGAAGCGTCGCGGTTCTCGATGGGCCAGGAGGACGGCGGAGTGAGTAAGAAAAGTAGTGTAAGAAATGTGATCGTCTGAGGTTTTCACTAAGATTGACGACGGCGGCGACCAGCGAGGGCGGAACGCGGGAGGTGGCGACCAAGCCAAGTGAGGGAGGAGCTCATCAGGAAAGGGGTGGGGCCAAAAAAAGTCACGTGACTTTCTCTTCTGCACACTTCTGTACCTTAGTTGGCGGAGCAACTTGTCCAGCTACATCTACTTCACCATTGTATTTCATGGCATGAGTAGTACTTCTTCTCTATTTTAGGCCAGCGGCGGGTGACCCAAGCGTAGCATACTTGGCGTCATCTCCTGGCGTGAAACCCCTACACTTTCAACAGCTCGAAGTCAAGGTTTTTTTTATAATCTTTTCCCCCCATTCAAACGAGTACACAAAGAGCTGTACAGCGGCACGTTTCCGCCGCCACGTAAGCACTCTGTACGCGGCGACACGCCCGGACACGCCCTGGGCGCGTAAATCGTTATCAGCGCAGACCGGCGAATCCTTCCACCATCTTTCCTTCTGTCCACCTCCTGTCCCCTAAACACCGCCATGCTTTCCTCTCGTCTCCATCGCTCAATCTTGAAAAGGACGTTCTCGACGTCTGCTTCTTCTCGCAAGACCGCCTTCACCTGGCACTCGCTGTACGGGTGGAACGATGTCGGCACGGGTCCGTTCATCGCGAGTGATGTCGTGGCTGGCGTCCAGCCGATCGGATATGGTGTGAACCACCCTGTGAGCTTTGTTTTGGCAGAGCAACAACTAGCTGTCTTATCTGCTTTCGCTTCAGGACACCAAACGCCGAGCGTTCGAGGTCATCGAAGCGAGTGGGCTGCTCAAGGAGCTCGAAAAGGTGGAAGCGACAAAAGCCACGGAAGAAAACGTTTTGTTGTTCCACCATCAAGAGTACCTCGATCACGTCAAGGCCGGCTCTGAGCAGTACGTAGGGTTCGATGTCGGAGATGGTATCACCCACGTCAGTCGCACTGTCTCGTTGATGAGAGTTGTTCTGATGAGGGACCCGGCTATGAGCAGTTTGGAAAGGGAGGCTATGAGATCGGCCTCTTGTCCCTCGGAGGAGCCATCAATGTCATGCAGTCTGTGCTAGGCGGCGAGGCGTCGAACGGATACGGTGAGAGCTCAGTGCGACGAAGTTTCTGGAGAACGAAAGCTCATAGCATACTTGTAAAACAGCCTTGATCAACCCTCCTGGCCACCACGCCCAACCAGGTGAGTTCAATCGCTCGCTCGTGTCGGAGGCGAGCACTACATCCTGACGTCCACGTGTTGCAGAGGCCGGCATGGGGTTTTGCAGTGCGTAGGAAAACACGAAGTGCTTGGTGATTTCTCAGCCCCTGACTTTAGTTTCTTGGACTTTCAGTGTTCAACAATGTGTTTGTCGTCGCCATCAGAAGTGTTGAGAGCGTTGCTGACGTCTTTGGTGCCGTCCAGCGGGATCTGCGCCGAGCTCGCGTTGAAGAGTGGGCTCAAGAAAGTTGCGATTGTAGACGTGAGTGTCTTCACTTATTCTTAGGCCATGATTCTCATGGTGTTTGATGGCAGTTTGACGTCCACCACGGCAACGGGGCTGAGAAAGGCTTCTGGGAGCGAAAGGGTAGGGGGATGCCTCCTCGTGCCACTCCCGCTCCCTAAACGCACACTCACACGGGACTTTGTCCAGATGTCCTCACTATCTCTATCCATCAGGATGGAAACTACCCCAAAGATAGTGGACACGCCACTGACCGTGGTGCCGGAGAGGGCTTCGGGTACAAGTAAGTGCTTCTCCGTCTCCGAATGGATCCGACCACGAGGATGAAGAGCTGACGCATCTAAAACCACGACAGCATCAACATCCCTATGCCTCCCGGATCCGGCAACCCTGGCTATGAGTATGCCTTCGACAAGGTGATCTGCCCAGCCTTGATGCAGTTCAAGCCAGATTTGATCCTCGTGGCTTCCGGTGCGCACTTCCCCCTAATCGTCAAAGGCTCGCAGGGTCGTTAATTGGCAATACACTTCTCAGGTGCCGACGCTAGCATCATGGATCCTCTTGGCCGGCAGATGGTCACCTCCAAGGGCTTCAGAGCATTCGTGACAAAGCTCAAGGCGGTCGCGGACGCTGTTTGCGGCGGGAAGCTGGTCCACTTGCAAGAAGGGTCCGTGATCTTGAGATCTTTCCCCACGAGCTGTGCTCATGAATGAATTGCAGCGGCTATTCGCCTTACTACGTTCCAATGGTCGTACATGCCATGTGAGTCTGCGTTAACAATGCTTAACAAATCCACGTGGTTGCTGACAGTTGTCTCTCTCGCGTAGGGTCGAGGAACTCTCCGGTGTATCGACCCTTAAAGATGCCTTCGATCACGTTGAGGATATCACTGGATCCAACTGCTTCGCTCCCGGGCAGAAGGAACTTGTTGATAGCATCGTGCCTCACCTCGCCGACATTGCGTAACTCAAACGAACGTGAGACGAGGTTGTGTAGATGAACAATAGAGAGATGGATCAAGGGTGGTGAAGGATAGGCAATAGAGAATTTAGACATGCCATTCGTTATGTTGCTCTATCCCTGGAGCATCCCTAGACGGTCTAGACACCACGTGTCTGATTGCCCGTGCAGCGCCAGTTCAACAGCTAGTTCTGGATCTTGACACCGGACGTTGCCATTTTGTGTGGCTTGACGCATCTCAGAGTAGTGGCTCAGCTCGGATTTGGCATGATGCGAAATCCCCGCCGGACTGAAGAGGATCAAGGTGCCGCTTTGCTCGGCGACGAAGTAGTATGGGCGGCAGTCTTGCGTCGGAGTTGACAGGTTTCTCTTTTAACGAAGATTGATGTGCTTTTATCGGCTTCGTGGACTTGTGGGCTTGGGGGTACGTAGCAGCCATTTGCGATTCGTACTCGGCCTAGCGTGCTTTCGCGCTCTTTGCCTTCCTCCGACTGCACCCTCACCCGTCAACGATGGACGCGGAGAAGCAACTTCTCAAGGATGAACCTCCACTACTCGAACGGGTTGCCAAACCCCGCCATTCGGTGCTCCACCTCGCCCTCCTGTGGTTCGCCGTGATTCTCGGCGCCCGCTTTATCTCCACGAGCCTGCCGACGTTCGTTCACGACCGCATTCTGTCTTCCACTTCCAGCAGCACCTCTTCTGGTGTTTGTGTGCAATATCCGGCCGTCAAGCCGCCAGCCGACGCTGTTCTTGATGCGAACAAGGAGCACATCTTCTCCGCCGATTATCGGAACAAGAGCGCCGTTATCTTGTCCGGGTTGGTTCAGGTTCGGTGAGTGCTTTGGTTGCTGTCTCATGGAGTAGCTGAACGTCGAGTGCTTCATAGTTCCGAGTCGTTCGACGACCTGGGAGTGATCGGCGAGGATCCGCGCTGGGACGTCTTCTACACTGTACGCCCGTATCGCCCTTGCCACAAAAGAACAGCCATTCAGTAAGGTTCTCACAGGTGGAAGAATACCTCAAGAAAACTTTCCCTCTCGTTCACGACAAGCTCGAGCTCGAGCACGTCAACACTCATGGCCTCGTCTATACTTGGCGTGGCTCCGACTCGGCGCTGAAGCCGGCGATGCTCATGGCACATCAAGATACAGTTCCAGTCCCAAACGAGACCCTGGACCAATGGACTTATCGTCAGTAGCTTGTCCTTCCTTGCGAGCTGACCCAAGCTGAAGCTTTCGGGACTGGGACAGCTCCGTTCGAGGGCAAGTACGACGGGACGTACGTCTGGGGACGGGGAGTGTCCGACTACAAGAACTCCCTCGCAAGCACATTGGAGGCTATAACGCTCCTCCTTGAAGCTGGTTTCCAGCCTCGCCGTACCGTGAGTACTTCGTCCGACCCTTGTTACCTTGGTCGCTTCTGAGCACGTGTCGTGGTAGATCGTTCTGTCATACGGATTCGACGAGGAGTGTGGAGGCTTGGAAGGAGCGCTTCCCATATCAAGGCACATTCAAGATGTCTATGGACCGGATAGTGTTGCGTTCATCATGGACGAAGGAGGAATGGGGATCAGCAAGATGGGAGGTGCGGTGTTTGCGATGCCGTCGACGGCGGAGAAGGGTTATACGGATGTCCATTTCGAGCTGGTGAGCTTGCAACTTTATTTTGTGTGTTTGAGTTCAATTCAGTCTTGACGTCTGATCGATTAAACAGCACACTCCAGGGTTTGTTCCACCTAGACCCACGTCGAGTAAGACTAGCGCTAACTTTTTCCCTTCCCCCTCCAGTGGACACTCCTCAGTCCCTCCCCCTCACACCGGAATCGGGATCCTCTCAGAAATCGTCGTCTCTCTCGAAGCCATCTCCTACGAGCCTTCACTGTCCACCACGTCGCCGGTCTTCGAGCTCCTCCAATGCGCCGCCACGCGCGGCACGCTCTCCGACTCGCTCAAGGCGAACGTCCTCGCTGGGAACGGGCACAGTAAGAAGGCAAGGAAGGCTAGACATGACGCGGCGGTCGAGTATGCGAAGGGCGGGAGGTCGAGGCGATACGTTGTCAGCACGAGCCAGGCCGCCGATGTCGTTCGTGGTGGGGTCAAAAGTGAGTGGGCGTCAGTGCTTTCTGTGGTGAATGGTCCTTGACGCCGATTTGGCCCCCACAGTCAACGCTATTCCTGAGTACTCAGAAGTTGTCATCAACCACCGCGTCAGCATCGACTCTACTCTCGAGGTATCTGCCTGCCCTTTCTGCTACAAGAGCACGTGTACCTGCTGACGCTTTCACCCGTCAGTCTGTGTACTCGCACATCAAAGACGTTGTTCTCCCCATCGCTGAAAAGCACGGCCTGACATTGAACATCTTCAACGAGACCATCCGCTTCGAGCCAGACTTGGCGGAGGACATTCCGGGCGGCGAGCTCAAGATTTACGCCGACAGGAAGTGAGCCACTCCTTTTTCTCTTGGCTCAAGAAGCGCGATCTGATGCCTCGAGATGATGTCAGGACGATCAAGCCTGCTCCCATCTCTCCTACTTCTGCACCGCAGTGGGCCTTGCTCTCTTCTACGATCCAACACGTCTACGCCGATCAGTATCCCCAGGGCCTCACCGTCGCTCCTTCCAGTGAGCCAGCCCTCCATGTGGCGCCTTTCTCACTCGGACTCACCTTGCTCACTCGATTTCGTTCTTTATTTAAGTCATGACGGGCAACACGGACACGAAGTTCATGTGGAACCTCACGCAGCATATCTACCGTTTCTCGCCGATGGACCGATCGCGTTCTGGAGGCACTCACACGGTCGACGAGCGCCTCTTCTTCGACGACCACATTTCTGGTGAGTGGTGAGAATCGAAATATGTACTGCCAAAAGCTTTGACTAACGTTCCCTTTTTGCAGGCATCTACTTTTACCACGAGCTCTTGAGGAACGCCGACGTGGCCGACCTGCCCTGAACATACGCTCGTCGTTCTCTTCTTCCTCTCTGCAAGACTCCTTCCCAACGTTTTTAGATGATGCACACGTAATGAGACATATCTTGCAGGGTATCACTAATCAAAAAAGAGAGAACCTATATGTGTGAGAGAGTCATGCTACCAGATAAAAAAAAGAAACGATCCGTCGTGAGGAGGAGAAGGGGAGGGAGTAAATGCAAGTGGGAACAACGAAAGAGAGGAGGATCTGGTCGTGATGATAAGGAGTCGAGTGAGGTACGTAAGAGTGTAACGAACGAACAGAAGAGAAGGGGGGATAGTACAGAAAGTAGAGGGAGGAGGAAAAACAACAACCCCTTTAGACGGAACCAAGAAGAGAGCTCGTCTCGCTACTGACGGACTCCTCCTCTTCGCTGGGGCCTGTATCGAGACCTTGATCAGTTGTTTTGCTCTTGAAAACATCAACGGCCCAGAGGGAGAACGCACCAAGGATGCTAGCTCGTCCCAACACCACCACGCCCTCACCCTGACCCTGATCCTCCCTCTCCAAATGCGTATTCTTCATACACAGCATCGACACCAACGCCGGAATCAAGAACGCCATCGCCAAGAAATTCAGCACGCGCTGAACAGCGACATAGCTCTCGTTGATGGCGATCCGGGTCGGCGTCCCAGGAGGGAAGGAGAGCGTGTATGGGAGAGAAGCTAGGATCTCGGGAATGAGAGGTTGGTCGGAGGCGGGGAGACGGGCATGGAGTTGAGTTGGGAGGAGGGTGGACCAGACGGCACCGGCTAGGGCGGAGCCGACGGCGCCGCCGACTTGGGTGATGGTGAGGAACGTAGCGGTGGCGATTCCGACGTCTGAGGGAGGAAGGGTTAGCGTCGGGGCGCTGGACAAGGCGCGTCGCTCTACGGCATACCTTGGTGTCCTACTACACTCTGGCATCCGATCTGGGCGGCGATGGTAGTGAAACCTCCTCCGATCCCGCCAACCACTTGACTGAGGACCAACTCCCACGTCGGCGAGTCGAGGTTTCGCAGCCTCATCATCAGCTGCAGGTCGACTCGTTAGGATCCGATCTGAACTTGATAACCCCAGATGAACTAACCCAAGTTCCGACCATGTGGATGAGAACACCAGACACTCCGATCCACTTGTACCGCTGGGTATACTTCGCACAGATACCGGCGACGATCGCTGCGACCGAGGCGGAGAAGATGTATGATTCGCTACGACCGAGCGTCAGTAAACGGGTCTTAAGATCTGATGAAAATGAGCTTACGACACGTAGGACGCATTTCTAGGGGTGTAATGTCTCGCGACTCTGCTCACGCCACGCCACGTCAGCATTGCGAACCCTCCGGAACCGGGAGCACGCGCAGTGCGGGCGCGAAAAGGACGCACTGTAGGAAGCTCGTGAAGAACGACTCGTAGCAGAACTGCGAGCAAAAGTGGAAGAAGCCGAGGTAGCTCGCGCACATGACTGTGCGGTTGTGGAGGATGCGTTGAGGGAGGAGGGGGACGGGCGACCAGTGCGCTTCGTAGTAGCCGAAGAAGATGAGGGTGGCGATGCCGAGGGCGATGAGGACGTGAGTTTCGACTGTTGAAAAAATTTCGAGTAAGCAGTGAAGGCCTTTGACGCTTCAATGAGGACAAAGACGCACCATCTTTCCATGCTGCCGGTCGCTGAGCCGCGAGCGTAAGGGGCAGAAGGACGAGCGAGCACCCAACGGTAAGGCACAGCAACCCAACAATATCCAACGCCTGCCACACTTCCGCCGACTTCCTCCTCCACCCCCCACCAGCAGCCTTGACCTCCTCCACCGCCACGGGGTTGACGCTCGCCTCACTCGGCCTCCTCTCCCTGACCATCCACCTCGTCTTGATGATCTTCCTAGCTTTCCTCCACTCGAACCATAGCGTGCCGATGAGGACGCTCGAGATGAGGGGAATGAGGACGCCGAAAACGCCGTAGGCGGAGCGGTAGCCGACTTCGCCTAATGACTGGAACCACGATCCTAGTGGAGGGCCGAGCCATGTTGTTGCGATCCAAGGGAGTGAGATGGTCGAGGTGATGAGACCTCGGTTCGTGAGCGTCGTCGTGTCTATTCGTGTCAAAGGGGAAAGACGCAGTCGTTAGCTTGTGACGTCGGAAGGTCCCGAAGGGGAGAGGAGACGGAGGTAGGACGCACCAGCAACGATGATCTGTTGGCCCATCTGGAGGCCTTGGCCACCTAGGGAAGAGATGGCTCGAGCGGCGACATAGACTCGGACATCTTTGGCCGTAGCGGTGAGGATGTAGCCGACTGAGTAGAACACGGCCGAAAGAGCGATGCCTATCGGGTTTCGCGGGAACGGGAGATGGTCAGCTGCAAAGCATGCTGAAATTCGGATGAGGGTCTAGAGACTCACCCTCTGCCCTTCCGAAGACGTCGAGGATCTTTGTGAGGGGAGGTTTGCCGACGGCATGGGCGATCTGGCGGCGACGGATCGACAAGGGGCGCGCGGCAAAGTCCAAGAGGGGCGGGATGGTTTGATTCAGAAGAGTTGAATCATAGTCAGCTTAAGTCTTAGGGCAGGCGGAAGCCGGAAGGAGCGGGAAATTGGCGTACGGAGGTCACAATAGAGACGGCTCCGAGGAGACTGTGCGAGTTTAGCAGGGAGAGGAAGTACGGCTCGACGGTCGGTGTCGTGTTGCCCTCGAGTGAGAGGAAGATGGAGATGAGGTATACACTGTGACACACCAGCAGTCGATCAGCTCGCACGCTCAGGGACATCCGCCACCACCGGCGCACTCCCAGGGCGGCCGAGTAAACAGACGAGGACGCACCCAGCGTAGAGGGTCAGCAGGCCCTTCTTGCCCCAATATCTGCCCATGATCTCCATCTTCTTGACGCCCCACTGCTTGTCCTCGTCGTCCTCTGTGCGCTTGCGTGCTCCCCCTCCTCCTCCTCCTCCTCCGCCCGGGCCCAGAAGCGGGCCTCTCGCGCTCGCGGCGTCGCTCGTGTCGCCCTCGCCGCCGTTGCCGTCGTGCTCGTCCTCACTGTCGTCCGAGTAGTCGTACACGTCGTTGTAAAACTCGTCGGTCGAGGACGAGACGTCCCTCCCGAGTCCGGTGCTCCCGTTGAGCTGCCGCATGCCGCCGGGTCCGGCCTGGCCCAGCGAGGCGGTCGAGGTGCGCTTGCCAATCTCGCGCGCGTGGGTGTCCCAGACCCGTCTGCCGAGCTTGGCCTTCTTCTTGCTCGTATCCTTGCGGAGTGCGCCCCGGAGGCGGTCGCTCAGGTCGGCGGCGTTGGCGTCGGCGTGGTGGCTGGTGCCGGGCAAGGCAGGGCTGCCGAATCGGTCTGGCGACTCGAACGAGCCGTACCGTGTCGGCGTCGCTCGTCCGGACGAGTGTGCTGATCGTGTCTTGTTGAGTGGCGGGATGAGTGTCGTCGGTGGTGGCGAGCCCATCCTGTGCTGATCGCGCCCGCCGGTGGTGAACGGAACGAAGGCGAGGGCAGAGGCGGAAGCGTCAGGAGGCGCTTTGGATTTTTGATCAGATAACCCCGGGGGATGCTGCGGCGCCAGCAGATTTAGCTCTTGCGAGAAACGTGTGTGGTCGTCCAAGTTTGGCACGATTGAGTGGCACAGATGGTGACAGTTGTGGTACATAGGGGGCCCACAAGCAGCCAACAGTCCCAAAAGTAAACATCGCATTCCTGGAAGCTCCCGGGGGGTCCAGATGCGAATCAACAACAACGTGTTCGCCTTGCCGCCTGCCAAAAATAACGTGACCTCACGCAATCCGGCCTTGGTGCCTGCGCCTTGCTGGCTTGCACTTTCTTCAGTCTTCATTGCTTCCACTGCAGAGTCTGTAGGGTATGCCTCGAAATGATGGTGAGCCACACCAGGCAGTTTCCGACCCCGCACCCTTGCCCTTCGCGAGCAGGCGATAACCCCGCTTGAGTGATAGCCATCAGCAGGTCGCACGACAAGGATCACAGCCATCTTTTTACCAAAGCGAGTTTGATATACTGACACTTTGGAGATAACCTCCGCTGGCAAAGATCGAGTTTCGGTCTCCCAGAAGCCAGATTCGATGCCGCCGCAACACGTGTCCTTTCGACGCCCTGGAGAGCCAAACACACGGCCGTTCCAGCTTCTGGCCCAGCTCAACTAGGTCAACAGCCTCACCCCCAACCCCACCACGTTTCTAGAGCTTCTCACCACCGTGTCACCCGACAACTTCCAAGATCCAGCTCCGAACGGCTCGCTCGCTCCAGCTCCACGGCGGCGCGCGCGTCCAGCGCTCCTTGGCTTCCTCCACCGTGTCCCTCCATCCGCACACGATGGTCAACCTCGCACCATCATCACTATTCAGTCGGCTATGGCTGGTCCTAGTCATCGTCTTGCCGCTGCTCGTCGAGGCTCAGAGCTACAACCCTCTCGCTGCTGCCATGGCGCCGCGCGAACGACCGAAACGGCAGCCGACCTACTCGGGCAAGGTCGAGCCGATCAACATGAACGAAGGCTTTACGTATGTCTCCTGACCCTTTCGATGCTTCTACTGACCCTGCCCCACACGCTGACCCGCCGTCCATCGTTCGTTCAACCAACGCGCGCGTTTCAGCATGCTCATCGCGACGTACAACCGCACCCACCTCCTCGAACCCCTCCTCTCTCACCTCACGACCACCCCTCCTCCCTCCCTCAAACACATCCTCATCATCTGGCAGAACGTCGGCGTCCCGCTTCCTCCCTTCCTGAACCACACGACTCTCCGAACTCGGTACGCCGACGCGTCTGTGAAGGTCTCGGTCCGGATCTCCAAGGTCAACTCTATGAACGAGAGGTTCAGGCCTCAGTTGGACTGGTCGGAGGACATCGAGACGGAAGCGGTAATGATTATGGATGATGATGTCGTGCTCCGGAGGGACGCGTTGGAGTGGGGGTACCAAGAGTTCCGGAAGGTCACGCCTTTGGGTGGGGATTTCAAGACGGGGAGGATTGTTGGGTTTACGGGGAGGGATGTGAATCAGGTCGACGGGGAGTGGAAGTATGTCGTTCAGCCGAGGAGGGAGTACTCGATGGTGTTGAGCAATGCGGCGTGGTTGAGGAAGGACTGGTTGAGGGTGTATTGGAATAGGCAGGAGGAGGTGACGGGTCTGAGGAATTATGTTGACGAAGGTCCGTTCCTATTAGCTTCAGGGGTCTGCATTGCATCGAAAGCGAAGGAGCTGACCACCCTCGTCTCACCGCACGACGCGACGTGTTCCTCTCTTCCAGTATTCAACTGCGACGACCTCCTCATCAACTTCCTCGTCTCCAACTGGACCCACACCCCTCCTCTCCTCCTCCAACCCCATACCCCGCTCCGCACCATCCCCGGCACAGGACTATGGACCCGCGCCGCCTCCTCCTCTGACCACACCGCCTCCCTCCCCGTCGGGAAAAACGTCCCCACCTCGACGCCCTCCAAAGTCGGTGACAGCAAGAAACCAAAACTCGATCACTTTACTCAACGGAAACACTGCCTCGCCAAATTTTTGGACCATTTCGGGGCTTTCGCCGTTAGCGTCAACTCGACGTCGCCGCATTACCCTCTCGTCAAGACTTCCATCGCTGTCACGGAGACGGGATCTGAGACGACCGATGTGGTGGACCATGCGAGGTGGATGTTCCCTGGTGAAGGATGGGAAGAGACGGACTTTAAGCCGCCCGCTGAGATGTATCCCGCTGAGGAATTCACCGACGAAACGATGGATGGGGATGACGTGGAGTACTGGGATCGGGAGATCGACGACATGACGGATGAGGAGGTCGATGCGTTCCTCAAGGCTTTGAACGATGAGGCGGAGAAGGAGAGGGTCGAACGAGAGCGACGAGGTTCGGGAGGGGGAGGAGGGTTTCCAGTGGGACTCGAGACGCTGAGGATGACGAGCGAGGAGAGGGACAAGTATATCGAGGAGTTGGAGAGGGAGACGGAGGGGATGTCGGACGAGGAGATTGAGAGGCATTTGGAGTGGAAGACGGAGGTGTTTATGAAAAGGGAGAGGGAGGAATTGGAGGCAAAGGAGAAGGGGAAGGGGAGGGGCGTGGGCAAGGCGGGAGGGGAGTTGTAGGAGCGCAGACGGTATTCATCGCTTTAATTATTGCACGAAACTCGCATTGCATTACATACCCGTTCTTTTTGAGCGTTTTGTGGAGATTGAGGTGGTTCACGTCGCCACTTGTTGGTCGTCGGTGATCTCTCCTCCCTACGCGCCTCATGTCCCGCTGACGGTCTTTGGACTGAAGTTGAAGCACATTGGTAGTGTAAAGAGTGACTTGTAGCAAACATGCAACTAGTTCAGACAAGAAGCGCCATTCGGGTTGATTCTGCTGTCGGGACGGCGAGGACAACCGTCGAAATCTGCGAGTGACCATCAGTAGTGAGAAGAGTGTTTGTGTCAGAGAAGGTCTCATGAAGATAAAAAAAGCTGCTCAACACGTTATCCAGACTTGAAAGAAGGACTTGGAACAGTGTTGAACCTCTTTGCAAGGGGAAAAGTTGACACGTGTGCGCAAAGCCGCGGAGAAAGGATCAGGGAAGGGGTCCGCCCGAACGTTACTGTAAACCGACGCCACCTCCTTCCTACCACACCTCGCCAAACAGCATGTATCAGAATTCTTCCCACTCTGCCCCGTACTCGAGGCCAGTCCTCCCAGCTGGGTACTGCTCGATCTGTCGTGTGCCGTTCCTCCCCGTCGGCTCGATCTCGCACCTCCACCGCGTCGAGCAGCGCGGCCTCTCGCGTGCCGACATCGAGAACCTCACTTGGATGTACGCCATCATGTCAAACTTCCAGCGTCCACTCGAGAAGCCCTTGCTCGTCACGGAGGAGTTTGGCGGCATCAATGTCAGGTTCTCGCGAGGGATCGTCAAGATCGCGTACGTTGTGCTTCTTTCGCCACTCGCCGTTCAGTCTACATCCTTTCGATGCAAAACTAACTGAAGCTCAATAATCAGATCTCAAGCAATCGACGACACCCCGCACGGAGAGTTCCTCGCTCACCCCGCCTGCGCGTCGCTCCTCCTCGCCGAGCTCGACCTTCTCCCGTTCGACGAGACCCCCGGCGCCAACTCAGTCAACGAGAGGAAGCTGTACGACATCTCCTGGCGCTTCGATGTTGACCCTCAGGGACTCGTCTTGGGGATCGCTGACCGTCACAAACCACACGGAGATGCGCACGACCCTACGATCCTCTGCGCGAAGCTGTCGGACGCGGCGAGGAAGAGCATGCGTAAGGTCGGATGGGACGAGCTCAACTCCAACAAGGCTCGGTACAAGTTCTTGAGGCCTGATGTGTAAGTCTCCTCATTGCAAATAGGTCGTGAGCATATTTTGACCTGTCATTGCTCAGCTTCACGCCCGTCCCACCGACGGTTGTCTCGAGTCGTTACGCCGTGCCATCGATCACCAAGCCCGCACGCTCTCCGATCGGCCCCACTAGCCTCCTCCTCCTACTAACTGATGATGCTCTCAAGCTCGTCCTTCACTACCTCGTCTCGCCCGAGAACGTTCCCCGCGCCACGCCCGCCTCTGAGGCGAAGCTCAAGGACGCCGTCAAGACGTTCCTCGCGCTCCCGTTCCTCTCTCGCACCACTCGCCACTTCTTCCTCACCTCCACTGAGTTTCAAGATGCCTGCCGCTACCTCGTCATTGCTAAGCCCAAGGACGCGTCCGGTCATTTCGCGTTCCTCGACAGCGCGCGCTTCATCTCCGGCCTCACGAGGCATGTGGATCGCGTCTCCGCCTCTCCTGGGCCTCCTACTTCGTCGAAAGCCTCCGGAGACTGGCACTACTATCTCGCCAAGACTCTCACGTCTCCGACTCCGAACGATCTGAACCGCGCGAGGATCTACAAGGCAAGTCTTTGCACCGCCTCTTCCCATCAAGCGCCATTCCTCCAGCTAACTGTTACTTTTCTTCCCACAGAACCTCCATCGCTTCTCTCGCCTTCTTCAAGCCCCTAAAGCTCAATACACCATCCCCTCCTCTGCGCTTCAGCACATGAAGCACGTCCAATCGGTGGACGCAGCTGGACCGCCCTTGCACCAAAGCTTGACGCCCGCTCAGCGAATTTTCTTGAAGACGGCGGGCGGAAACAACGCGAATGAGTTCATGGACAGCTTTGTTAGGAGTCGCGAGAACTTTCAGCGTTTGGAGGGGGCGCAGCAGATCTTGTTGGATGCGGAGGATGAGAGGGATTACAGGACGACGGGGAGGTAGCTGCTTTTCTGGTAGGAGTTGATGAGTGAACGAGAGATTTTCCTTTTGTGATGAAGTCCCTGTAGCGAGTGATTCCTAATAGTGTTGATTTGTTGAGCAAGCTGGATCACTCAGAGAAGAGACGCGAGGTCCTCTGCGGAATGAAGTGACACGTATTTGCGATGCCGCGGCGACACCAAGCGAAGGGGTCCGCCCGCCCGTCATGCGCCCTCGCTCTGCTTCCTACCACACCTCGCGAAAAAGATGTTCTCACTTTTTCCACCCTCTTCAGGATCATCGAAGCCAGTCCTTCCAGCTGGGAACTGCTCAGTCTGTCGAGCGCCGTTCCTCCCCGTCACCGAGCAAGGCGTGCTCGGTCGTCTCCTGGGCTCGTCCTCGCTCCTCCAAAAGCTCCAGCAGAGTGGTCTCTCGAAAGTCGACATCGAGCACCTCACTTGGTCTTACACGATTCAGTCGCATCTCCAACGCCCACTCGAGAAGTCGCTTCTCGTCACGGAGGAGCTCGGCGGCATCAACGTCAGACTCTCGCGAGGGACCATCAAGATCGGGTGCGTCGTACCACTCAAGTTTTCCTATCACTGTCTTCCCTTAGCTGAATATTAATTATGTTACCTACTAGATCTCAAGCAATCGACGACACTCCACACGGAGACTTCTGTGCCCACCCAGCCTGCGCGTCGCTTCTCCTCGGCGAGCTCGACCTCCTCCCGTTCGACGAGACCCCTGGTGCCGACTCTGTCAACGAGAGGAAGCTGTACGACTTTGCGTGGCGCATCGAGGTCGATCCCCAGGGGCTCGTTCTCGGCATCATGGACCTTCGTAGGTCGGCTGGGGGAGCGGACGCCCCTGCGCTCTTGTGTGTGAAGATGTCGGACGCGGCGAGGAGGGATATGCAGAGGATCGGGTGGGAGGAGCTCCAGTCCGACGAGAGTTCGTTCAAGTTCTCAAGGCCAGATGTGTGAGTGTTCCTATTTTCTCAATCATTCTCTCGCTCTTTCCGTTCTTACTCATATACCATTGCAGCTTCACGCCTGTCCCGCCGACTGTCGTCTCGAGCCGCTACGGCGGCTACGCCCCGCCGTCCACCGCCAGCTCCGCATCTGCTTCTTCAAGCGTCCCCATCTTGAATCTCCCAGACAGAGCACTCGGCCTCGTCCTACGCCACCTCGTTGCTCCAGAGAACATCGCCCGCGCCACTCCCGCCTCTGAGGCGAAGCTCAAGGACGCCGTCAAGACGTTGCTCGCGCTCCCCTTCCTCTCCCGCTCGGCTCGCAACTTCTTCCTCACTTCTACCACCTACCAGAATTTCTGTCGCCACCTCACTATCGCCGAGCCCAAGGACGTGTCCGGCCACTATGCGTTCCTCAACACTGCGCGCTTCGTCCCAGGACTTTCCTCCCACGTGGATCGAGTCTCCGCCTCGCCTGCGCCTCCGACCTCGTCGCAAGCTACCGGAGATTGGCACGCCTACCTCACCAAGGCTCTCACTTGTCCGACTGTGAGCGATCTCAACCGCGCGAGGATCTACAAGGCGAGTGTCTCTTTTTGCACCGCCTCATCCGCAACACGAGAGACAAAGCTAACCGTGTTCGGGCTCTAGAATCTCCGTCGCTTCTCCCGACTCCTCCAGTCTCCCAAAGCTCAATACGAGATCCCTCACTCCTCCAGCCAGTCCATGAAACAGATTCAAGCGATGGACGCGCCTGGTCCGAACACGCGTCAGGCGCTCCCGAGCCAACGCACCGCCATGATCGCGTGCAGCGGGATGAATGCCGCTCAGTTCACCCAGACTTTGGCGACAAACCGCGAACACTCGAGTCGCTTTCAGAGTGCGCAGAGGAAGTTGTTTGAGACGGAGATTGAGGCGGATTATAGGACTTCGAGATGGTAGCGTTTTTGTGGTGGGAGGTGATGGCGGCTTTGGTTCGATAGGAGGTGATGATTCAATGGGAAAAACTTTGTTGCTCTTCAGTATGCTTCTGCAGTGTGTCGGCGTTCAGCATCAACAGATTGTCAAAGGAAGACCTTCTGCGTTTGACTCTCCCCGATACATGCACCATGGTGCTCCGCTCGGCCTTAAGGTCTCAAACTTCTTTCTGTCAAGCACGAAGCACTTTGTAGAGTTTTGCTTCTACTCAACTTCAAGCAACAGGCCCTCACAGAGCATGTGACCGAGTTCGCGCTGCTGACTTGCGCCACGTATCTGAACTCATGTGTAGTCAAGTAAGACGCGACGGAAGACACTTGGCCCATTCGCCGGGCGTTTCGAAGCTATGTGGCACCTGATGCGCTATACTCACGTGTGTGCTGCTTGACTGCTTCGCCCTCGATTGCGACGAGTCGACGACGAATGATCCGCGGAGATGGAGCACGACGGCAGGAAATCTCTGGCGCGCGGAAGCTGTACAAAAGTTGTCCTCCAGCCCTGCCCTCGCGTCCACCGCTCACATCTCGCTATATTCTCACTCAAACTCGCACCACTCCTCCGCCATCAGCTGAGAATGGCGTCCGCCTTCGCCGTCCCGGGGCAAGCGCCCGTGATCCGCACGAAAGAACCTCCGATGCTCCACCCGGGCGCGTCGACCTCCCAGCTCAAACTCGCCGCTCAAGCCCAGTTTGACCCGTCCGCGTCCGAGAACCCGCCATACGTTCTGCACGTCGTCCCGCTTGGTCCCCAAGGCTCGCAAGGCTACCTGTTTGCGGGCTCGGACGACTCGTTGCGAGTGTTTTCGCCGACGCTCGAGCTCGTGGGCGAGCTCAAGAGCAGTCAGAAGGGGAAGGGGATCACGAGTGTGGTCAAGGGCGCTGGGGAGGATAGTAATGCTGTCTTTGTGACGGCGAGGGATGGCACGTTGGTCGGGTGGGACACGAGGGATTGGTCAAAGGAAGCGTTCAAGGTCAAAGGTGCGGGCTTTCTGGAGCGTGAGGGCAAGGCGGAAGAGGCTGATTTCAGTATGGCATATTCAGGAAAGAGTGGAGCTCCTTACTTGATCTGCTCGCAAAGCAGCGATCTGAATTGTGTCGCAGTTGGAACGGAGCTGCACCACTACGAAGCCACCATCGACTTCTGGTACATGCCCTTTTCAGCTCTGCAAGGACATGGTCGCTGATCGTTCGTTCGTCGCTCATTCAGGGACCTCCGAACCTTGACGCTATCTCACACCTACACCGAAGCCCACTCGGACGACCTCACCGCCCTCTCCTTCCACCCGTCCCCGTCCCTCTCCCACGTCCTCCTCTCCGCCTCCGTCGACGGTTTGATAAACACGTACGACGCAAGGATCGCAGACGAGGACGACGCGGTCTTGACCACTCAGCAGGTCAACGCGAGCCTGATGGCGGCTGGGTGGTTGAGCTTGCCTGGTCAGCCGGGCGAGATGCGGGGCGTGTGGGGTGCTACCACGGTCGAGACTGTCCAGATTTGGGATGCTGACGAGGTGAGAAAGCTTTCTGTTGAGTTTTGTGGAGGTAGCCAGGCTGATAAAGTCGACTTTCGTTGTTTACTTTCGCAGTCCGAGCTGATCGAGGACCTTGGTGACATCCGAGAAGTCGCTCTTCAGCCATGGCGGTCCGACTACCTGATCGGAACACATTACAACTCGGCATTGGGTGGTCTCTGCTTCATGGCGGGAACGCAAAAGTGCGTCTCCGTCTCGCTTCGACGCTGCGCCACTGTGAACGATCCTGACGCGTGACTTTTCGTAGGGGTGACGTGGCTATCATCAACGCTCGGGACCCGAAGAACTGGGTCCTAGAGCAGGTCTTGCCTGGTGTTGGAGGGAGGACTTTGGGCGGTCGTGGTCACGCCGACATTGTGCGATGCGCTTGCCTCGATTCGAAGGTGAGTCCGCTGTCGTCGATCTATTCCTTTCCATTCTTGCTGATCATTGTCCGAGCAGACATCTACGGTAGCTACTGGAGGAGAAGATGGGAGGATTTGCTTGTGGAGTCTGTAGGACGCATGAGGTGGAAAATGGAGCGTCACGTATGCATACGCGAATGCTGCAGTCGTTGCCCAACAGCCGAGGAGACGGGTGCCGGTCTTCTTCCCTTCCGACTGTGACACAAAATCATCAACGATAAACCGAGAGTCCTAGGAAATCCTACCATGTCGAGTTTTGTGGACCGAGCAGCCCAAAGGCTCCGCCTTCGTCAGGCGCGCCAAACTTCGCCGTTGTCCTTGGACTCTGCCCTCTCGCCGCCGCCGCCGCCGCGTCCGCACTCCGTCGACCCCGCCAGCACGATGAGCTCGCCGTCGTCGTCGAATGATCACAAGGTCAAGAGCAAACGAGGGCGATACTTTCTCGGCACGCTCATGCTCCTCGGCGTCGTCCTCCTCTGGGTCTCGGTGCGTCTTTCGTTGTGCTCGACCGGCCGGGGTGCGGTAACTTGCGTCGTGCTGACTCTCGCGCTTGTTTTGACTAAATGAACACAGTCTTCTTTCTTGATGAACGTGAGGACTTTCTCTCTTCTCGCGGTACCCGCGTTCGGTGCGAGAACGGCGCGCCATCAGCGAGCGGGCTCGAATTCTTCTCAGACGACTTGGCGAGGTGACGACGGGTTAGTGGCGAGGGCGGGAATGAAGACGGAGTGGATGGATGGATATTAGGGATAGACTGCAGGTGGTCCTGGTGACTGAACACCCGTTGAATAAGGTGCGACGGGGCGCCGAGATGTTCACGCTCAGAGGCGGAGGCGCGATGGCCACTGTGGCCACGGAGGATCATGAGTGAGCGTTGGGGGGATAGACCTTTTTGCTTATTGGGGGGGGCAACAATGCTTGTGAGCTGGTGGGCCTGGAATGCTGACCTTGTGCTCTGCCTTTGCCGCTCTCAGACGATGTTCACCGACATGGACTACAAGTGAGCAACTCTCCTTGTTTTGATGTAGCTTTGATTAACTAACGAAGTTTTCTTACAGCAAACCATTCCTCATCACCTACCTCTGCACCGCAACCTTCTCCCTCTACCTCATCCGACCGGGCTTCACGCAACTCCAGAAGATCCGGAGAGAGGGTCTTCAGAGCTACACGGAGGGGCTTGCCAACAAGACCAGTGCAGATCTTGGAGGAGGGTGAGCGGATGTATCGTAGTGTGCTGGGAGCGGGAGCAGAGCGCTTGCTGACTATCGCTGGTCGCGCAGGACGTATCAGAGCGTGGGGACCTTCGATGTCGACGAGGCACCAGCTTTCAGTCGCCCCGAGGTCAGCATTTCTCCTGAAGACGAAAGGTCGTATTTCCTGACGCCCCTCTTCCCACCAGCTCACTTTTTCGAGGAGATCTCAAGGACGTTCCTTATCGCGAGCGCGTGCGGATAGCGTCGCTTCAGTCCCCGTGATCCCCGAAGAACCCCTCACGATTAAGGAGACCGCATCACTGGCTTTGCTGTTTTGTGGAATCTGGTGAGTGGCTTTAACTTGCTCAGCGCGTTCGCTTCGGTTGGACCACCCAAAGTTTCAGGAGCACTTGGCGCTGACGGGTTCGTATCGTTTTTCAGGTTCATCGCCAACTGGACTATCAACGCCGCGATGGGATACACCAGTGTCTCTAGTGCTACGATCTTGAGTAGCATGAGCGGTACGCGTCCTTCTCGTTTCTTGGCTCGACGTGTCGTGTCGCTGACGCGCGTGCGACTCGCCAGGCTTCTTCACGCTCGCTGTTGGGGCAGCCGTCGGCGTTGACGAATTCACGCTTGCGAAGCTGAGCAGTGTTGCCATCAGGTACTTTTCCAGTCTGATTAATCTCATACCGCCTCGAAGTGCTAACGGTTCCCCTCGCTCAGTGTTCTTGGTGTCCTCATTGTCTCGAAAGGCGACCACGACCTCCCCTCCCTCCCCGGCGAAGACAACACCCGCCTTCCCATCGCACCACTACTAGGAGACGCTCTGGCATTGGGATCAGCCCTAGCCTACGCATTCTACGTCATCCTCCTCAAAGTGCGCATCAAGAACGAGAACCGCGTGTCGATGACCCTGTTTTTCGGATTCGTGGGATTGTTCAACATCGTCCTCATCTGGCCTATGGGTTTCGTCCTCCATTGGGCAAAGATCGAGGTCTGGGAGTGGCCGCATGGTGGAAAGCTGTGGTTGAGCATCGGGATCAACGCCGCTATCACTTTCGTGAGTCGGTATCTCTCCCTTGCACGACCGTGCACGTCTCATCCACTCTTACGCTCCAGATCTCCGACGCGCTCTACCTCCGAGCCATGCTCCTCACTTCCCCCCTCGCCGTGACCCTCGGCATCTCCCTGACCATCCCCATCGCCATGGTCGGAGACCTCTACCGCGGAACCGAGAAAACAGGATGGATGGGTTACGTCGGTGGACTCCTCGTCCTTGGCTCGTTCCTCGCCAACGGACTTATGGACCTCGCGCAGGCGGAGGAGGAGAACACAGTCGGGGTGCAGAGCGTGCCGGCGAGTCGAAGGCCGAGTCAGGAGGTGTTGTTGGGGAGTGAGGAGGGGCGGATGCGGAACGGTGCGGTGAATGCTGCTGGGTAGGAGGGAGTCCCGGGGCCTCTTGTTGTGTATTTTCTTCATACCTTGAGAGATATAGAATACCCGCGGTTTGCTTCGCAATCTTTGATTTCCTGTGATTCCGAAAGTCGTCAGCCTGAATTTGTCAAATCGCCACGTGGGCGCATTCACGCGGCGCAAGCTCTTCGCCGTTCCCTTTTTCGTTTCAAGAGAGTACGACGAATCGCCAAGACTTATTGGTTAGTTCCAACTAGTCAAAAATGAATTTGCCGTGGGCCCTTCGCTGGTTTCATTTCTAGGCCCATCGGCGTCTCTCTCAATCTCAAGCTGGCTCAACACGCCCAGCCTTGGAAAACGAGATACTTGCAGATTATAGAGACTGCTTCAGATCTCAAACGAATCCTCCCGAAGCCCCGTACTTCTCGTCAATCTTTCTGAAGCGTTCCTCCTCGCGACGGGTGATGATGAGGCAACACGTGACCATGAAGAGGGAGACCTGGACCGCAGTGAAGCCGTAGATCTGTGGCATTTAGGAAAGTTCAGGCCTTGCAGCGTTACAGGATCCAGGTGGCTTACAGTAGTGAAGACGTTGTTGAGAGTATAGCTTTGGAAACAGTGAACCCACGGTCAGCGATTGCTCATCAACAAGCGCGAAAACCGGACTCACTCAGCGAACGCGGTGATTGGAGTGACACAAGGAGAAGCAGTCACGTTTGCTACGGTGGCACAGAACCCCGTCGCCTGGGTGAAGAGGCCTTCGGTCGTGGCGTTCCAGTACCCGCAACACGAGAGCTGCAGCCGGGGGTGGTTGCTAAGGTGAGCTTGACGTGCCGGCGCTTTTATGGAGGAAGAGAAGCGCACGGTGTCCTGGAGGAAGGCTTGAGTGGCATCAGATTGAGCGAGCCAAACTTCCATGTAGTCGTTCCTCTCCGTCAACGTGAAGAACCAGATGATGCTAGAGGGGTGACGTGGTCAGCAATTCGGGTGTGACGGTGTCTGTGCCACCCTCGAGCCTCACCTGCCCATGATGACCGTGATGATGCCTAAAAACACCTTCATTCATCCAGCCTTCATTGCTGGCGGCTTGTTCGAGAGACAACGCACCAGTAGCGACAAGGACGTAGGAGAACACGACGAGGCCGGTCGACTTTTCTCCCTTGCCGGGTCCACGACTCGTGAAGAACCCGACGAGACCTACGAGAAAGGCGACAACAATGATGACGCCCAAAACAGTCGCGACTGAACATGGAAAAACCCTTCCCAGTCAGCTCTCTTCCACCTGCCTCGCCTGCTCAAGAACGTCGCCACTCACTCGTGGTGTCCAGATCCGTGATGACGAGCTTGCGCAGCGTGTGACTTCCAAGTACCGTAGCATCATCTTGAGCTCTCCAGACTTGGGCGATACCGATGAGGACGCCGGCGGAGGCGAGGAAGAGGAACGAGATGACGCCCCAGCTGATCTCGAGCCTGTGGTTCCGCGACATCTTGGTTCGAGCCATTTTCGTGTGATTAGGGTTGAGGCTAGAGGTGGTATAGTGAGAGTAGGAGTTGAACGATCCGGTCGTTGGGTGGGAAGGAAGTAGGTGACGGCGGGGGGTGGTTGAGGCTCCAGGCCAGAACGGAGTGAACGTCGCCGGGACGGGAGGATAGACAGCACGAAGGAAGAAATCGCCAGCGACTCAGCTCCGAGACGGATTTACAATGGAAGGTTGTTGAGAGATGTACAGGGCAGGAGAAAGAGCGATGAAAGAGCCGTGAAGAGCGACTGATGGCCCTCTCGACGATTCCTTGACGACGCGCTTAGGAGAACCGAATTCGCCTGACGACGACCACGTTGCCAATCGTAACCGGACCGACCGCTTTCCGGATCAAATAGTATATAACAAGCGAGACTGAAAATGCAAACAAAAAAAACTAGGGTTCTCCCAACGAGCAGCGCACTCAAGCTAGTTCAATACGTGGCAGAGAAAACGTCGCGAGCCCACGCGTTCGCCTCGAGCCTCTCGCGGTACTCGTCGAAGCACTTCTTGAGCGGCGCGTACTCCCTCGCCACCGCCGGCGGCATCCCTTCCGTGTCCACATCCGTCATCGCGACGTCTCCATCAGCAGTCGTGCCGAGCTCTGCGGTCGCGGCGGCCCATGCGTTCAGCATCTCCTCGACCAGCGCGGTCCCGGAAGCGATCTCCTCAGGCGTGTGGGAGGAGGAAAGGTTCACGGCAGTGGCTGTGATGGTCCAGAAAGGTCAGAAAGGAGCGAGCTAGAGAGACCCACAATGGAAGACGTACGATCTTCAGAAAAGTCCTCCAAATCATCCGCTTTCCTCTTGGCGAGCTGAAAGTAAGTTTCGTCAGCTTTGCATTCAAGTTCTCAGGCGATCAGAAGATGCAACGCACCTTGATGACCTCGCTAGGGAAGTTGGCGAGCTCAGCGACGTGGATACCGAAACTCTGATCACAAACACCTGCGGTCCGACAACCTCGAGTCAGCCAGTGTCGCTCAAGTCGTCTAAACACAAGAATGACGCACCGGGAGAGACCTTGTAGAGCAGAGTGATCTCCTTTCCAGTCAGCGAGTCGGGCTTTGGATCGACGTGCGCGACGACGTGGATGTTCTTGACGTAGGGAATTTGCTCGGCGAGCGTCGTGAGCTCGTCTACGAAGATATTGTTAGCAGACGTGAAGACAGCATATGAGGTTTTGTGAGCTCACGAAAGTGCGAGGCGAAGAGGACCGTGGCTCGGATCTCGGTGGCCAGATGCCTGCAACGAGCGAACAAGACGTGTCAGTAGCCGATCCTCCCTAGCGACAGAATCAGAGATTCGAGCGGGCAACGCACTCGGAGATAGCCCAAGCCAAACCGAATCCATCGTACGTCGAAGTTCCACGACCCTACACCCAAAACACCATCAGTCAGCACACGCCCACCCATCGTTTCCCCTCAACAGCCAAAGCAAGCCAACTCACAAGCTCATCAATAATCACCAACGAGTGCTTCGTCGCCGAGTTCAGGATCGCCGCCGTCTCCAACATCTCCGCCATAAACGTACTAACGCCCTTGAGCTGACTGTCTCCCGCACCGACGCGACAGAGGATCGAGTCGAAGATCGGGAGCGAGGCTTCGGAACAGGGGACGAAGCAGCCGATTTGGGCCATGAGCGCGATGACGCCGGCTTGGCGGATGAACGTGCTGTGGTGAAAGAAGGGGGGTCAGTCGGGAGTTGTTCGGGAGTTAGGAAAGAGAGCGAGGGGAGCATTACCTCTTTCCTCCGAGGTTCGGTCCGGTGATGATCTGGAACTCGCTCACGTCTGCTCACACGCATTTCCAGTCAGCGCTGTTCGTCGACATACTCTTAAATGGAAACTCACCTCGCTCCATGACGATGTCGTTGGAAATGAAGTTGATTCCCTCCTGAACCTCAAGGCACGGGTGACGAGCCTCGATCAGGTTGAGGTCGCCAGTTCCTGCATTTAAGAAAGGATGGACACCTGCATCTGATAAAACAATTGATCCGAACTCACCTTTCTCAGAAATGACGGGCTTGATGTAGGAGATGGGAGCGGCGAGCGAAGCGATCGCCAGACTGGAGACGCGTGGACGTCAGTAACCTGCCGAATTAGCCCTCTGCGAGCAGCTCACCTGGCGATGACGTCGAGATGAGCGAGAGTGGTGTTCAAGCTCTCCAACACAGGGCAGTACGAAGCTGCTTGCACCACTTTGATCAGCCCACCATCTCCGCAAGAACGCAGGAAAAAAAGGGCGGGCAACTGACCAGCAATCGAGATGACCTCCTTGACGAGCGAGGCCTGCTTCTTCTCGTACGACTTGGTGAGGTCCCGGTAGTCGTCATTGAGCGACTTGAGGCTCTTGGTCGTGAAGAAGACGCCGTTCGTCTTGGACGTGAGCTCGATGTACTTCTTGTTCCCCTTGATCGCGTTCGCCTCCTACTCAGCCCCCATCCAAAACCAGTCAGCATTCCAGACCCTCCAGAGACCAAACTCGAAAGAACACACCTTCTTCGTCAAACGGAAGCAATACCCATACAACTGCGTCATCTCGAAATGCAACACCTTCTGATCCATCTCCATATCCAAGTCCCTTGCCACGTCCCTGTGCTCCTCGTCCAAACCATCCCTCACGCCCTCGAGCTCGCCCTTGAGTTTCTGTAGACTGTCGTCAAACTCGGGCTTGATGACAAAGTTGTGGTTCTCGAGTTCTTCGAGGTCGATCGTCGTTTCGACCATCTGCTCGAGCTGGTTGAGGTTCTTCATGTGCTCCTGAGATATGGATGAGGACTCATCAGCTTCCCTCACTCCCCTTCAATACACCACAGCAAAGGGAAAACACACCCTGAAAGGCGCTAGATAAAACTCCTCGATCAACGCCTTCCACCTCTCCGACTTGTCCTCGTCGACCCCTCCACCATTCTCGAGCGTGGTCGTGAGCCCCGGGAGGAGCAGGATCGCCTGGTAGACCCTCACGACGTCCTCGAGGTTCGCGACACCCTTCTGGAAGCGTTTTGAGATCCTGTGGAAGTCGGGCATCGACTTGAGGTAGTCGTCCTTTTCCCCGAGATACGTTAGCTCCGGGACTGAGGTGAATGAGAAAAAAGAGGACGCACGACGACGGACTGGCGCAAAGGCTGGTCCTCGCAGAAACACTCGACGAGGTCCTGACGTTGCTCTGTCCTTCTGGTCAGCTTTTGTGCGTCTAAAAAAAAAGAACGAGAAGGAAACGCACGAATCGAGTGCAAGTTGACCAACGGCTGCTTCAACCACATCGCCAACAACCTCGTCCCCTGCGCCGTCTTGCACCTGTTCAACAACCCAAACACGCTCATGTTCTTGTTCGCTCCTCCCATTCCGTTCGGATCCGGCATCACTGCGCGAAGCAAAGGCCGATCGAGTTGGCCACGTCAGCGTCTGGATCCGACGTCGAGTGGAAGAAAGGAACGAACGATGAAGAGCCCTCAGAGCGCTAGCGTCGAGCTTCATGAACTGGGAGAGGTCGTGATGCTTGAGGACGTAGTTGTTGAAGTTGGAGTCGGAGGCCATGAGGGAGAGGTACGAGATCAGAGCGGAGGTCGAGCCCATCGCGAGCTTGAGCTCGAACTCGGCTGTTATTGCGGGTGGAAGCATCAGTGTCTGACAGGCTTTTACTGAAGAAGATAGAGATACTCACGTCGCGTCGAAGCCTGAAGGTTTCCCCGCAACAGACGGTTCAAGTCCTGCTCGACGTCCTTGCCCGCGAACTCGGCTACAAAACGACGCGTCAGCTTTTCCCTCTCACGCGTTCTTGCATGCCCTCAACCCCATCAAAATCTTTCAGATAACTCACTCTTCTTCCTGTCGGTGATGACGATGCCACACCTCTCGACCAATGTCCTGATCTTGCCGAGCTCGTAGTCCGTACCTTTGTCGTCCGCAGGGAGGAGGACCTCCTTGACGCCCAACTGAATCAACAAGCTCTGCAAAACACCCCACCATCAAAACCCACATCAGCTTTCCGACTCCTTCCCTTCCCCTTCCACCCTCGCGAAAGAGAGATTCCAACCGCGTACTCACCTCCGTATTCGAGAACAGCTCGTTATCGCTATACTCGCTCACCCCTACGACCCTCTCACTCGTATCCGCAAACGCCACTCCCACCTTCCTCTCCCCCGCACTCCCCAACCGAATGGCCAAAATGACGGGCGCGACCAACAGGTCCGTATTCGCAAACAACAGCTCCTCGACGCCCGCCAAGTTGCCCGGACTGGCCGCTTTGCCCAACTTCCATTTCTGCGAACTCTTGCCCGACCCTGACCCTTCGGAAGGTTTAAAGATTTCGATGCGGAGTTGTTTGGTCGTGAGGGCGTCGCGGAGGAAGGATTGGGCGATGATGGGCGAGAGCGTGACGGAGGGGAGGCCGGGCGCGCGACCGAGGTATTTCAGGACGGTGGAAGTTTTGAAGTGGTGAGTGGCGATGTAGAGAGCTGACGAGTCGTGAGCTGAGAACCAGTCCTGTGGAGGGGGGGGATCAGGAGGAGCGAAGGAGGGAGGAGGGAGGAAGAGGACGCACGCCGCGATCGAACAGCCTGATCGTTCCGGCTGGCGTCTGATAGTAGATATCACAATAGAGACATCGTCAAAGAACGATCGTAAGAGAAATGACCAAGTTTGAGAGACAAGTGGGCAGGCGTACGGGGGTGAGTTTGCGGACGGCGCTGCAGAAGCCCTCGTCCTGCTCCGGGTCCTTGCCGCCAGTCTTCTCCTCGTACATCACCATGGCCTACAATCTGTTCCTTTCGTCTGTGCTGCTGAGGCGAGCTGTAGCGAGGGACGACGACGACGACGAAGAAGGCGAGTGATGGGAGGAGCGCAAGACGCGTCGTCGCCCCAAGTCGCGTTTCGGCGAGAGGGGGGCGCCGATCCCGCTCAGCTTTCGATTCGGAACAGCTCGGTCACGAGCACGATCCATTTGATTAGTACACAACGACTATGTCAAGAATGAAACTCGCACGAAAACGCGTCGTTCGCCAGCCGAACCGCGATACCAACCTTTGGCGGTGCGTCGCGACGCGTCCCCTCAGACCTCGATCCACACGCTCCTCTCTCGGTCCTCTCGTACGCGCGAAGGAAGCGAAGGGCAGGCCACGAAAACGGGCGCTGAGGGGTGAATAACAATAACGGAATTGGGGGTAGTAAAACTGCGAAAGGGGTAAAAACTGCAGAGCTGGTTGGGGGGTAAAAACAACGAAAAGGTATCCACTCAGTCAACAACGCAACGTCCCCCGTCCTTCCTCTTCTCCTACGAAAGCGAGTATCGAAAGCCTATCTCTACTTGGAAGCAGAGAACTTGGTGACGGCCTTGGTCTGTCGGGTCCGAGAGAGAGGAGGTCAGCTGCTGCAGTACGCTCGACACGGGCGCTCGAAAGAACAGAAAGAAGAGAAGAGACGCACGCCCTCCGAGATGGCATGCTTGGACAGCTCGCCCGGGAGGATGAGGCGCACGGCGGTCTGGATCTCGCGGCTCGAGATGGTGGCCTTCTTGTTGTAGCTCGCGAGCTTGGACGCCTCGCCCGCGATGCGCTCAAAGATGTCGTTGACGAACGAGTTGAGGATGAGCATCGCCTTGTTCGAGATCCCAGTGTCGGGGTGAACCTGCTTGAGGACCTTGTAGATGTACGTCGAGTACGTCTCCTTGCGAGTCTTCTTCTTCCTGCCAATCCCGCACCAACCACAGTCAGCTTCCCGCATCCTCACCACCAAACAGTATCGCACGAAACGCACTTCTTCTTCTCGCCATCGCCCGCAGGAGTCTTCTTGACCGACTTCTTCGCTGGAGCCTTGCCGGCAGGAGCCTTGCCCGAGGTCGATCCGGGCGCTTTCGAGGCGGGGGCTTTCGACGCGGGCTTCTGTTTGTACGACGATCCGAGGACAAGTTAATAGAGCAAAGTATAGAGAGAAAGGAGGGGAGGACGAACGGGAGGCATCTTTGTGAAAAGTACAGAGAAAAGTTTGGGTGGCTGGCTGGGTTCGAAGGATGTGGTACGAACTCAAGAGGCGAACCGGACTGCATGCACAGATGATCAGCACAAACTTGGGGGTGAAAAGTCCGCGGACTTGACTAGGTCCCCCCACCTGACTTGTAGCGTTTTTGCGGGCTTGCGGTTCCTTCCTATCCCTTCCACCCTTTTCTTCTACTTTTAACCTCTGCAAGATGTCGAATCCAACTGCTGTTCAGACTGCAGGCGTCCACCCGCTCAAAGGCCGCGTTATCGTCGTCACCGGTCCGTCCACTTTCCTCCTCCCGCCGCACCCACCACACACCCGCCTGTTTTCTCGCACCACCCACCACCACCCAAAACTAACACCTGCTTCCCACCCACCAACCAACCACACACACAGGCGCAGGTTCCGGCATCGGCCGCGCCGTCTCCCTCTCCCTCGCCTCCGCCGGCGCCCGACTCGCCCTGACCGACTTGAGCGCCGAACTCGGCCGCGAGACGTGCGAAGCCGTGAGGAAGATCAACGGCGGCAAAGTCGACGTCGTGTTTGCGAGGTTGGACGTGAGGGACGACGAAGGCGTCGGCAAGTTGATGAGGACGTTTGCCAAGACGTATGCGAGGTTGGATGGTTTGGTCAATTGTGCTGGTCCGTCCCCGTTCCCTTCCCCCCTTTTTCTGTTTTATTTCCACACCAGAGCTGGACGTTGAACTCTCCACTCTGCTTCTTACCCAGGCATCAACCCCTACATCCCCCCTGCGACCGGATCCGCACTGCACACCTTGACCTCGATGCAAACCTACAACGAAATCATGGACACCAACACGAAAGGCACTTTTGTCTTTTGTCAGCAGTTTGTCAAGATCGTTTTGGGGCAGGATATGGCGGGAGAGGAAGAGAAGGAGGGCCCGAATGGAGGGTACAGCGTCGTGTGAGTTTTGTTTTGTTTTGCGGCTGAGGGGCGTGTGGTTCGACGTGCGAAGATGGGAGGGGGGATCTCGGGAGAAAATAGGTAGAACGGTGTGCTCGATTTGGTGTAGGGAGGCTAGTGATGAGGAGAAAGGAGCCCACCTCTGCGAGTCTAAGGGGTTCCGAAAGAACGGCAACGAGGGTACAGCCTCACCTCGAGCGACCGCCACGGAGTTTTGAGCCTTTGGGGGCTCAGACATCGAGATAACCAGCCTCTCAACTTGTCATTTGCTCAAACGTCCCTCCTTCCCTTATGCAGCAACATCGGCAGCACCGCCAGCCTCACCGGCATCGCCGACAGCGTGGCCTACGTCCGTCCTCTCTCCTCCCTTCCCCATTCTCCCTCCCTCCCTCCACTAACTCTCCCTCCCTTCCAACGCCCTATACTCCAACAGGTAGCAAGCAAGCACGCCGTGCTCGGTCTCACCCGCTCCCTCGCAAAAGCCTACGGCCGGACCCCGCAAGGCCCGATCCGGTTCAACGTCGTCGCGCCAGGTCCGGTCGATACGCCGTTGTTGGAGGACAAGTTTGAACCGACGGAGATGACGCATGAGGAGGTTAGTGAGGTGACGGCGTTGAGGAGGTGCGTAATGTTTCGTTTCGAGGGGTAGTTTGAGAGGGGGAGGGGGTGACGTGGCGCTGATGTGGTTTCTCTGTTTGTTTTTTTTCGGGGGTGTGGGGGAGCAGGGTCGCGAAGCCGGAGGAGATCGCAGAGCCCGTGCTATTCCTTCTCGGTCCTGGTGCGAGCTATGTCACTGTACGCTCTCTCTCGATCCCCCCTTCTCGTGCTCAACGCTCACCCCCGTCGACTTTACTTGCGTGCGTGCAGGGCGCCGT
Organism: Pseudohyphozyma bogoriensis; assembly: GCA_024364755.1. NCBI lineage: Eukaryota > Fungi > Basidiomycota > Microbotryomycetes > Chrysozymaceae > Pseudohyphozyma > Pseudohyphozyma bogoriensis. The sequence goes on from JALBUQ010000011.1 coordinate 295,266, forward strand.
CATTCCCGTCGATGGAGGTTGGACTGCTTAATGAACACAACAAGATACCCTCAGCAGCGAATATTTGAACTTTGTCATATACCCTGTTCCTCCTTGAGCGTCGTTCGTGGTGAAGGAGAGCCAAAGAAGCCACCTCTCAGCGGCAGTATGGTGCCTGCGAGGTACCACCCGTCCGCACAGACATGCTCCACAAAAGAAAAACAATTGAAGGAAGCTTCACTCATTCCACTCAGCACCGAACCCAGCTCGCACGACCATCAACGCAGCCCCTTGTTCCTCGCGCTCCACCCACCCAACCAACCAATCAAACCCACTTCTCACCCCTCCCTTTCCAACAGCTTCTCCCTAGCACTCTGCATCCTCCCCCAACCCTCCTCATCCCTCGTCACACTCGCCGCGAACCTCCACGCGTGCGGTCCGAAACTCACGTGCGTGTGCACCGTCGCGCCCGCGACTGTGGACGGGATCTGGATGGCTGGGGGCCCAGCCGCGTCCGTGGCTTGGGCTTGTCGCATCCTTTGGGTGTGGTATGGGGGCATGTCGTATTTCGCTTTCGAGGATTGGAGGAGACGAGAGAGGCGACGGAGGTTCTGGGGAGGAAGAAAGTCCTGTTAGCTGGCGGCGGGATGGCGCTTGCGGCTTGATGGGAGGAGGCGGTGCAAGGACTTGCCTTGTAGATCCTCGCGCGGTTGAGATCGTTCCGAGTCGGAGAGGTGAGAGTATTGATGAGGTAGTAGTGCCAGTCTCCGGAAGCTTTCGACGAGGTAGGAGGCGCAGGAGAGGCGGAGAGGCGATCGACGTGCCTCGTGAGGCCGGGGATGAAGCGCGCGCTGTCGAGGAACGCAAAGTGGCCGGACGCGTCCTTGGGCTTGGCGACCACGAGGTAGCGGCAGGTGTTCTGATACACAGTGGAAGTCAGGAAGAAGTGGCGAGTGGCGCGAGAGAGGAACGGGAGCGCGAGGAACGTCTTGACGGCGTCCTTGAGTTTCGCCTCAGAGGCGGGCGTGGCGCGAGCAATATTTTCGGGAGCAACGAGGTGGCGTAGGACGAGCTTCAGTGGTTTTTCTGGTAGGTTGAATATGGGGTCGTCTGGTGTGGCTGGGGAAGATGCGCCGTTGGCGGGGGACGGTGCGGCGAAGCCGTTGTAGCGACTCGAGACGACAGTCTGCGGGACAGGCGTGAAGCTGCAAATGATACAAACTTAAGAACCAAGTAAGAGAGATGTTCAAATAACAAGAACACTCACACGTCTGGCCTCGTGAACTTGAACAACGTCTTGTCGGACTGGAGCTCGTCCCACCCAATCCTCTGCATATCCCTCCTCGCCGCGTCCGACATCTTCACACAAAGGACCGGATCGCCCGCCACCCCAAGCGGCTTCCTACGATCCACGATCCCCAGTACCATACCCTGAGGGTCGACACCAACGCGTAAATCAAGGTCGTAGAGCTTCCTGTCCTTCTGTGAGTCCGCGCCTGAGGCTGCGTCGAACTTGTACGGCAGGAGGTCGAGCTCGGCGAGGAGGAGCGAGGTGCAGGCTGGGTGGGCCCATAACTCTCCTCCAGGGCCTTTATCGACGATTTGGGAGCTGTGGAAGGCGGAAAGGCGTCAGTGACGAACCCACTTCTTCTGTGTGGGAGGAACGGACGTGAGCACCGGGGTCCTTCGCGAGAGCCTCGATCTGATCCCGCCGTACTCGTCCGTAACGAGCACGCCCTTGTCTAGTGGACGCTCGTAGTTTGCGTTAATCGCGTACGTCCAAGTGAGGTTCTCGACGTCGGCTGGCGAGAGACCGCGCTGCTCGACGCTGTGGAGGTGCGAGATCGAGCCGACGGGGAGGAACGGCGCTCGACAGATCGAGCAGTACCCAGCTGGGAGGGGCGGCGTGTATGGTGGTGCAGACGATGCAAAGTTTGGGAACATGATGTTTCGTTGACGTGTGGTAGGAAGCTGAGCGAGGGGCCTTGACGGCTGGGCGGACCTCGTCCGTCCCTTCCTCTCTCCGCGGGCGGGCTTACACGTGTCTTTCTAATACATTCATCACAAGGACACTCTCGATTTTTTACTCGGATTCTATGGTGAGCCAGCACATAGCTCATGTATTCTCGTTGATGTGTTATCAATGGCACTTGCTCCTCCAACCACACGTGGCCACACACTTAACACCACGCAAAGCCCTCGCACACTCTCCAGTCTACATCCTCCACATCAACCTCACTCCAATACCACGCCAACGCCGGCCAACTCCCGTCCCTCTCCTCCTCCCTCGTTTCCAGCCCTTCTTCCCTGCTGACCTTCACCACGTCGTCGCCGGGGTTCCACGCTCGGACTTCCTTGACGCCGTACCGCCTCGCTTCTCGAAATGCGGCGTTCAGTAGCGACGAAAGCGTTCCTGGTGGTGCGTTAGGCGAGAGCCGGAGGCGAAGAAGTCGGAAATATGGCGGGGAGGGGAAGGATGGGAGGTATGTCAGGAACGAGAAGTCGGAATCGGTGGTCGGTCCAGTAATGGTGGAAGAAAACGAAGAGGAAGAGGAAATGGACTCGAATCCAAAGACTTCTGGTGTTGAGAGAGAGTAGTACTGAGCATAAAGCTCGGCGCGTCGGTTCTGCCAATGCAGAGTGTTGCCCGTCGGAGGCGTCCAGAACTGTCGTCGTGGCGATGTCCGTCGCTGGGCGTCCAGTTCCTGCCGTAACAGCTGATAGTCCCGCCGTCCGACATCCTCAAAATCTTCCATCGTAATCGCTCTGACGTCCCTTTTATCTCCACCTCCATCCTCCCCCTCCTCCGGAGCCCTCCACACACAATCCCTCTTCCACTCCTCCCTCCCCCTCCACCCCTTCCCATCCACACCCTTGTCCTCATAAAACTCCCCAATATCACTAAACAACCAACTCGCCACCGCATCCCTCCCACCCATCCACTTCTGCTCCTCGGCCGACCACGCGTCGTCCCACCGCACGAGCTCGCTTCCAGCCGGCAAAGCGAGTTCCTCGTGAAGGAGCTTCATCATCCGACTCGCATAACCTTTTTTTTGGTGTTCTGGAGGGGTTATGACGGTCGTTACGGCGTAGCCGACCGTTTCAATCCCGTCGACGATGGCTTTGCGTCGGAACGTTTCGACGGAGGTGTAGAAGTCGCCTGCTGGATCGCTCGTCTCTGCAAGAACCCTGAAACCATGAGCTAAGACTATGAAGTGAGATACTGTGAGACGGGATCGAGCGTACCAGCAAAACCGTCTTGATCCCAGCTCCGTTTCCCTAGGAATCACCTCCGCCTCTCGCTCGAGGTACTGCTCGAACGTGAGCCCATTGCCCCAGGCAAGGTACTGCCTCCTCACAGTCGTCAGATATTGTGCTTCTGTGGCCGGATACAGTGCCGTTGACATCGAGGGCAAGTTCGGAGCACAAAGGAGAGAGAGAGAGAGAGAGTGCAACCATACGGTCGCGCGCGTCTCGCCGGCTATGACTCAAGCACGTGACCTTGAGTCAAAAGTCATGCATGTCGCATTGGACTCGGCCGAAGCAAAGTAGTTTTTGTAGTTGTTGACGTAACCTGTGGCTAAATGTAGGTGGGGCAGAGTTGAAACTCTCAAGAGCCACGCATCAAAGTGCTCGAGCAAGATGACGTGCCTTTGTGGCGCTCGAGGGTCTCAACATCCCTCGTAAACAGAACAACATTAAGACTCAAAATTAAGAGCTAAGGTATCTACTTCATAAACAAAGGAGGCGGCGCCAGCGACGCGCTCGGCACGACCCACCTCTCCCAAGTCCACTGCTCGGGCAGCGGCAAGTCCTTGACCAATCCCAAAGCGATCCAACACCTCCCAGCCAACAATCCCACTCCCACGATCCAGAAGTACGACCAAATCGTCGCGTAGACTCCTCCTTGGAACTTTCTGCCAGTCGTTTTGGTGATGATGGCTTCGAGGAAGACGGCGACGGCTTGGGAAAGGAAGAAGATCCAGGCGCCCCAGCGGACGGAAAAGGGGAGGGATGAGGGGGAAGGCGAGGAGAGACCGAAGCGCGCAGACCAGAGAGCTGTTGATAGGCTTGATTAATAGGGGTCCATTGAGCCCACATGCAAAGAGCGCCACGTACCCTGATCATGCATCCACGAGCTTAGAGTGAAGACCGCCACAGCGCCCAGCATCTTTCCAGCTTGTCTCCCCAGGACTCTCCCTACAGCACTATTCACAGCATCGTACCCCACCGCCGTGAACTGTTTCCGAAAAAGCGCGTGCCACTGGGACGACCAGAAGAACGTCACGGATCGCGGCGCCCACGGGCGATTGAACAGGCACGGCCATTCTCTGCTGTCAAACTCGGCTGGAGCAATTGACTCGGGAAGAATCGCTCGGAGAGCGATGGTGCCGGAGAGGAAGAGAATGGAGAGACCTTCGTGGCCGATCTCGAGCTGCGAGTGTAGTGAGATGCCGACGAAGAGGTAGGCGAGGACGTTGGCGAGAGGTTGAATAAAGGAGGAAGGAAGGTAGGGGAAAAATAAGTCGTGTAGGAACGTTGGGACTCCGGAGTGTTGGTTGAGAATGACGATGAGGGAGATGGTGGAGATGATGTGGGCGCGAAGGAGGTTCGAGAGGGCGTAGCGTAGGAAGAGACCGGGTTCGCGAGGCGGAATCGTACCCAACGAACGCGGTGGCGGTCCAAAAGCATATCCGATCCCTCTCATCGCCATACAAAGGTGAATCGAATGCATGAGGATTGTGAACGGCGTGGCCTTCTTCGCCGCTTCGTTCACGTGTGCCGATTTGACGACAGCCGGAGGCCCAGCAGTCGCGATATCTGCTTCGACGATGTTTGGTGTCCCCTCGCCCAGACTCGAGCTCATCGACGGTGGCGACGACAGCGTCGGCGTCGCGATGGCCGAGCTATCGGGGCTAACGAAGTGTCGCCGAACGTGCGTCCCATTCTTGAGCTTCAAGCTCACTCCACTTGCGAGCGCCGCCTCGGCCTTGAGCTCTTTCCTCGCTTCTGCTCGTAGCTGTCGCCTCTCCTTCTCGGCTTCAGCGTCGACGTCGTCGAACCCAATCCAGACGTATGCGCTCCGGTCTCGCGCCAGGCCCCACTCGAGCGCCTTCATCACAAACACCGGCCCAAACACGCCTGTCAAGTGAGGCTGTGGCTCAGCCACTGATACTCTTGCTATGACAGCTGGCAGCTATCAAGCGTAAGAACAAAAGCGAGAGAGACGTACCCCAACGGAAGTTTGCGCCTACGGAAAGGTGCGCGGGCTCGATGCGATAGCGGAACGGCGCGACAAAGGCGCCATACAACGCCGGCAGCATGAGCACAAAGCGAAGGACCCTAGACGGCGTCGCTGGTATAGATGGATGGAGGAGGATGCTCTGGAGGAAGAGCGGGGCGAGGAAGAGGTACGCGTTCAGCGGCGGCAGAGCAAATTGGTCGATCGCACCGCCCATCTTCGAGTGCTCGAGGGTGCTGAGAGTTGTTGAGTGTTAACTGGACGGTCGTCGTAAGTGCATACAGCAAGTTATGCGAGACCGAAGGAAGTAGAGAGTGGCAAGAAGTCAAGCCCGGGACGGAGCGAGATCGCCGAGGGGCTGCCGAAGCAGTTCCGCTAGCTCGGGTGCGATGACGTGTTGATCTCAGACATGTGTGCACTGTTTCGCTAGATACGTGGCCTTGTAATCGACGTATACCCGGCTCCCTTTGTTCAATATTGTGCACTTGTAATGGGTTGGTGCCTTGAAAGTCCGCCGCCGCGTTCAAGCGTCCGACATCACGCCAGACAGGGCGGCTGCTTTCGCGAGGTTGAGACGGAGGAAACCAATCAAGCTTGTTTCCTCTTCTTCTTCCCCTGCTGAGCTACTTCAACTTCTTTTGGCGTAATCGCTCCCTCCTCCATCGCGTCCGCTGGCCTCTTCCCTGCAACTGCACCGCCTCCGCTACCTGCTTCCGAGGAAACTGTGGTGATGGTCGGGTTGGACACGACCCCTCGGTAGGTTGATCGCATTGACACTGAACATCAGGGGAGTGAGTACATGTGAGAAGGCACAAGAAGGAGAAAAGACTCACTGCCGCGGAGAATCGCCTTTTGAGGATTCGTCGTGAGCGCATCTTTCGCTTGAGCTGGCGTAAGGCCGATCAAAGTGCACCTGGAACAGTTCAGTATCAGTAAATCACAACGTAAATACACCTGATAGAAAGAGGGTAGCACTCACAAGTTGACGATATCTTCACTCCCTCTCATCTCGCCCGCCGTCTCTGCGCCACTACTCAACACGACGTTCCTTCCACCCGTAGCCCTAACAATCTCCCTCGCTCCAGCAATCCAATTCCTCCTCCTACTCCCCGCACCTCCAATCGCGTCATCCTGCTTGACCATCCCTCTCAGCACAATCTCGAACATGACGCCGGCGCGGAGGAGCGAGTTGACGAGTCCGCGCTTGAGCTGGAAGGGGAGGCGCGGGGAGAGGGACGGGTCGAAGGTTACGAGGGTTGGGGCAAAGGGTGAGGGTGGGCAGACGGAGAGGGCGAGGTGTGAGAAGACGGGGAGGGAGAGGGCGGTCGCGGAGAGGAGGGTCGTCGCGGCGGGGTACAGAGGTGCTGTCGAGTTGGACTGAGAGCAGAGGCAGAAGTTAGCTAGCTCTAGATGGAAATGGAATTGACATGAAGCTCACAAATCCGTAGTATCCACGCGTTCCAGTCGATTTGATGGCCTCCTCGGACAAGTCGTTGACATGCACCCTCCAGAGCTGCAGCACCATGCCCTCCGTGCCCGGCGGTGCTGTTCTCGGGTCCATCTCAGGGAACAGCGGCGTCGGAAAGGAGAGGGTAGATGGGTTCGTAGAAGCCGAGATGGAAATGTTGAGGATCACGGTCGAGTATCCCACTGCAGGCGCAAGCACCGACGCAAACAAACTCGAGCCCATCAGCGACCTTTTTCGGCGAGTACAGAACGACATGAAGGACGCACAGAGTGAAGCCATGTGAACTTTTCTCTGCATCTGATCCTTCTCTTCTGGTGTCCACCCAGCGACGACGTCGTACGTCTCGCCTGACGCCCCTCCCTTTTGCTGTTGCTCCTTGCCCTTGCCTTTGGACGACTTCGCCGGCGCAGAGGTCGAAGCGAGGTGCAGAGGCACGCTGATCGTGTCGACGTAGCCGTGTCCCATTCCCGAAAGTATATGTAAATTGTTGATGGATCAAAACCAACCCTCGACCTGGAGGACCAGCGACAAGCTCGGAAATTAATGCGAGTTTTGACCGAAAAGCAAGGAAAACGAGAACTTCTCCAAGGAAAAGACGGCCCTGCGCCTTTGATCTCGACGACGTCGACTCTGGCTCGTAGCTCACAGCACAGGAGCAGAGCAGAGTTACATACTTTGCACGATGTCCAACAATCCACTCTTCTCGTCGTTCGGCGCCGCTCCGGCCGCGTCGACCTCGTCGTCGACGCCCTCGATCCAGCAATCCGCCGCCGGACCCGCGCCGACGCCCAAGAAGCGCATCATGTCGCCCCAGCCTCCAGCCGAGTCGGAGAGTGCGAAGAAGGTGAAGAAGGAGGACGCGACGCAGGCTGAGGCCGACAAGGCGTTCGATGTCACGGATGAGTTTGAGACGCAGGCGAAGCAGAACGTCGCGCCCGCCGGAGGAGACGCTGAGGAGCCGATGGTGTTGACCCACCAGGTGAGTCTTGATCTCTTCCATCCTTGCATGCCTTGTGAACGAGAACGAAGATGCGAGGAAGGGCGGCACGCGGATGAGTTTGTTGAGGAAGCAAGAGAAAGTTCAGCGATGATGCTGGCTCCAACGGAATCGCTTCACCACGAGCATTCTTCATAATCGATGCAGAGCAGATGCAAACATCCTTGCTTTGCGAGACAGCTCGCTTGACTCGTATTGTGCGACAACCGACGCCACTGACACGCTTTGCTCTGCCCCACCACAATACATCAGGTCCGACACCAGGTCGCCCTCCCTCCAAACTACCCCTACGTCCCCATCGCCAACCACGTCCCTCCCGCCGAGCCAGCCCGAACATACCCCTTCGAGCTCGACCCGTTCCAGAAAGTCTCGGTCGCCTCGATCCAGCGCAACGAGTCGGTCCTCGTCTCAGCCCACACTTCGGCCGGAAAGACCGTTGTCGCAGAGTATGCGATTGCCCAGTGTCTCAAGTCGGGAAGTAGGGTCGTCTACACGAGTCCTATCAAGGTGCGTTGTTGCATTGGCTTTAACGGAGGGCAGGGAGAAGGTGCTGACATTCGCGGTGCGGACAGGCCTTGTCAAACCAGAAGTATAGGGAGATGTTGGCCGAGTTTGGAGACGTCGGACTTATGACTGGTGATGTGACGATCAACCCTACCGCCAGTTGTCTTGTCATGACCACCGAGGTGAGCTTTCGTTCCACACTCGACTGGAAGAGGGCTAGCGCTGATGTGGCTTCCTTGCTAGATTCTTCGTTCGATGCTCTACCGAGGCTCGGAGATCATGCGTGAAGTTGCTTGGGTTATCTTTGATGAGATTCACTACATGCGCGACAAGGGTTTGTTTCCTCTCCCTCCTCCGAACTCGTCAACATCAGTCACCTGACCTCTGAATCGGTCAACAGAGCGTGGAGTCGTCTGGGAGGAGACCATCATCCTCCTTCCACACAAAGTTCACTACGTCTTCCTCTCTGCCACCATCCCCAACGCCATGGAGTTTGCCGAGTGGGTCTGCACGACGCACAACCAGCCGTGCCACGTCGTCTACACCGACTTCCGTCCGACGCCGTTGCAGCACTACCTCTTCCCCTCTGGAGGCGATGGGATCCATTTGGTTGTCGACGAAAAGGGAGTGTTCAGAGAGGATAACTTCCAGAAGGCGATGGGAGCGTTGACGGAGGGCAAGGGTGAGGATCCGGCGAGCACGACTGGCGGAAAGGGAAGGAAGGGCAAGACAAAGAAGGGTGGCGTCAAGGGTTCGTTCTCAAAGTCGTTCAATTTGCAAGCACCACCTGATTCTCACTTTACTTCCATGTTGTAGGACCCTCCGACATCTACAAGATCATCAAGATGATCATGCTCAAGAACTACAACCCCGTCATCGTCTTCGCCTTCTCGAAGCGCGAGTGTGAAGGTCTCGCCCTCCAAATGTCGAAGCTCGAGTTCAACACCGACGAGGAGCGCGACATGGTCGCCAACGTGTTCACCAACGCCATCTCGAACCTCTCCGACGACGACCGCAGCCTCCCCCAGATCGAGCACATCCTCCCCCTCCTCAAGCGCGGCATCGGAATCCACCACGGCGGTCTCCTCCCCATCCTCAAGGAAGTCATCGAGATTCTCTTCCAGGAGGGTCTCATCAAGGTCCTCTTCGCCACCGAGACGTTCTCCATCGGACTCAACATGCCCGCCAAGACGGTCGTGTTTACGACGGTGCGCAAGTTCGACGGCAAGGATTTCAGGAACCTTTCGGGTGGAGAGTACATCCAGATGTCGGGACGTGCTGGACGTCGTGGACTCGATGACCGTGGTATCGTCATCATGATGACGGACGAGAAGCTCGAGCCGGCCGCGGCGAAGGGCATGGTGCAGGGACAGGCGGATCGTTTGGACTCGGCGTTCCACCTCGGCTACAACATGATTCTCAACTTGATGAGGGTTGAGGGTTTGACGCCCGAGTACATGCTCGAGAGGTGCTTCTACCAGTTCCAGAACACCGCTGCCGTGCCTCAGTTCGAGAATGGTAAGTCCACGTGTTTGCTATACTTTTCATCGAGTTGGTAGCTCACCTCTTTTCTATCGCAGAGCTGAGAGCGCTAGAGGAGACGAAAGCTTCGATCGTCATTCCCGACGAGGAGAGTATCGGCGACTACTACGAGCTTCGTCAGCAGCTCGATATCCTCAACAAGGACCTTCGAGACGTTCTCAACCACCCCACCTACGCCCTTCCCTTCCTTCAGCCTGGACGACTGGTACGCGTCAAGCACGACGACCTCGACTTTGGGTGGGGTGTCGTCGTCAACTACCAGAAGCGCACTGGCGCCAAGGTGAGCTCGCTGTCTTTCCGATCTCTCCAACGTTTTCTGGAGCTAACAACGTACACGACAGGGCAAGCCTCTTCCAGCGGACGAGCCGCCACAGAACCAGTACATCGTCGACGTCCTCCTTCACTGCGCTTCGGGCACTAGCCCCTCCGTCCAGAAGAAGGGTCCTCCCGCCGCCGCGACGGGCGTCCGCCCCTGCCCCGCCGGCGAGGAAGGCGAGTTCTCCATCGTTCCTGTCCTTCTCTCTACCCTTGACGGCATCAGTCACATCCGAATCTTCCTCGCCAAGGACCTGCGGCCGTCGGACGCGCGCGCTCAGGCGTTCAAGAGCGTCAAGGAGGTTCGTCGGAGGTTCCCCGACGGCATCGCGTTGTTGGACCCTGTCGAGAACATGGGTGTTGTCGATGACGCTTTCAAGAACTTGCTACGAGTGCGCTTTATTCTCCTGGCTGTCATGGTAGAAGCGAAGACTGACCGCCACATGTCATCACAGAAAATCGAGATTCTCGAGTCGCGTCTCTTCTCCAACCCCCTCCACACCGACCCTAAGCTCGCGGCACTCTACGAGCAGTACTCGGCCAAGCAGGAAGTCCAGTCCAAGATCCGTTCGACGAAGAAGAAGATCCAAGCGGCGCATAGCGTGATGCACCTCGACGAGCTCAAGAACCGCAAGCGCGCGCTCCGTCGTCTCGGCTTCGCGACCAACGAGGACGTCGTCGAGCAGAAGGGTCGAGTCGCCTGCGAGATCAGTTCCGGAGACGAGCTGCTCCTCACGGAGATGATTTTCAACGGTGTGTTTAACGACCTTACGCCGGAGCAGGTCGCTGCGCTCCTCAGTTGTTTCGTCTTTGATGAGAAGGTGCGAAATGCTTTTTCTTTTTCTGATGATTCGTGGGTACTGACGAGAAGCCACTTGCAGAGTGAACAAACCAGCAAGCTCAAGGATGAGCTCGCCGGCCCGCTTCGTGTCATGCAGGAGGCCGCTCGTCGGATAGCCAAGATCGCGATCGAGTCGAAGCTTCCTCTCGTTGAGGGTGCGTTTCAGTTTTCGTATCTATCCCCATGTCTCGAGATCCGGCACTGAACGTTGTCTTCGCCTTCAGACGAGTACGTCGCCTCGTTCAAGCCCGAGCTTATGGACGCGGTCTACAGCTGGTGCAACGGTGCTTCGTTCTCTGAGATTTGCAAAGTTCGTAACTTTTCCTTCGTGTCCATGACGATTGTAGCTGACTTGCTTCCGTTCCACAGATGACCGACGTCTTCGAGGGATCATTAATTCGAGTGTTCCGCCGACTGCAAGAGCTGATCCGCCAAATGTCGCTGGGTGCGTTGCCGTCCTCACAACTTGCTTGAACCTGCACGCTAATACCTCCAATTCTTAATCAGCTGCTCACGCCATCGGTTCGGAGGAGCTGGAGAAGAAGTTCAACGACGCGCTCAAGTGCCTCGAGCGCCAGTCATCCGTCGCGTTCGCCGCATCGCTCTACCTCTGAGCGGCCGAGTTCGTTTCGCTGTTGTTCGATGGGAGCAGTTTAGCTCTAGTGTTTGTATTTCTTGCAATGCTCTTTGCGCTCATCCTTTTTGCGTTGAACGGTCTCGGGTCACACAAGCGTTTCTCATGATTCAAAGGGGAAGCCAGGTGTCCAGGTACCGCACGAACCGCGTATGAGCATTCTTGTGATGAACCGCATCTCTTCTAGGAACTTTGTGCTCCCTTCGCAATGACGACGAGCGACAACGAGAAGAAAAGACGCAGATAGAGACTTGTCTCTTGTCAAACGCTCTTGTCATCAACTGGTCGATTATATCTCCACAACCTCACAGGGCGTCTCCACCATCGACCTTCATCCCACCGGGGCCATCTTCCGCCTTGAGCTGCCTCGAAGATAACCATCAGCTCGCCCCGCCACATGGATCAGAGAGAGAGAGAGAGAGTAAGCACTCACGCCTCCCTCGGCGGTCCCTTCGCCGGCCATCGTATATCCAGCATCTACAAGGTTCTTGTCGTTCCGAATCTCGTCCCCAATCGGCTGCATCGGAATCGTCAGCTCTCACGTGATTTCCTTCTACGACTTGAGCTAAGGGGGATGACGACGCACTCTTCCGACACTCTGGTGGTTGTTCCTCTCCTTGTCCAACTGTCTCCAGGCTTGGATCGTCGGCGCCCCGCCATTGGGGCTCTCGAACGGGCGTTTGTCGAGCTGGCCCTCCGCGTCTGCGACGGCGGTTGGGAGCCCGTCGTCTCGGATCGTCTGTTTCCTCGCTTCAGCGCCCCAGAGTCAGATATGGTGCAAGTTGTGAAAATACTCACAGTTGACATTGTTTGAAGAATTTAAAGTGGTGGTGGTGGGAGGAGGAGGAGCTGACGAGCTGGCGGAAGAGTGCGAGCGAGGCCTCCCGCTCGTTTTCGTGACGTTTCTTGTGGTGGTGCGCGCACGCCTCGTCAGCCGCGTGACTTGGATCATCACCGCGGGTCAGAGAAAAAAGTGTACACGTCAGGCCGCGATACATGCACATTTTCAGCTGCTGAAGTACTCCGAACCAGCCATTACAGCCTCGCCTCGATATTTCCCTCTCGCTGCACAGTTTTACCCTGATGACGTGTCCGTATGCTTCTAACAGACGCTGCGTTTCCTCAAATTTACCAAGACCACTACATACTCTAAGCCCTAAACCCAACCATTCCCTCCCCACCCCTCCTATCAATCCTAACAACCCCCTTGGCAACAAGAGCATACAACGCGCTCGTGCTCATCTCCTTCCCGCCCCACTTCCTCTCCTCGATTACTTCCCCCAAGTACCCTTTCAGCCCCTTCAAGCTCAACATAGGTTCCTTATTCTTACTTCCACCAACGTTCACTCCGACAGGGGTCGCTGGTGTCCTGGTGGTGGGTGAGGAAGAGGAAGGTGAGGGAAGGGAGGAGGGGAGAACGGGGTCACGGAGAGTGATGGGGAGTGTGGTGGACGCGCCAGAGAAGGTGAGTAGGAGGATATGGAGGAGGGAAAATTCGACGAGTGATGATGTGGGAGGGGGAAGCGGGTCCAGGTCCGTGACAGTGGAGGTGTAAGTCGAGTGAGAGGCTGCCGGTGAGAGTGGAGTCGCGCCGTTCGTCGGAGGGAGCGCGAGGACGTGGGCGAGGGTTTTCCTGCGAGAAAACCATGCTCAATCCAAAAGAGGATCAGATAATGGAGAGAGAGGAAACTGACAGAGTATCGTCGAAGTCGAGCTTCTGTTCGGGGACGTCCGTGTCCTTCCCTGCCGCCTCCAACATCTTTCTACTCCAAGGCCACAGCGAGCTACCGAGTCCGCTCCACACCTTGTCCTACGAACGGACCATTATGACGTTAGTGATGCGTTCACAAACACGGAAAAGAATGGAAAGTTAGGAAGGGGCCACGTACAGCCATCCACTCCAAATCCTCCTTCGGCACCACGACGCCCCGAGCACCCGACTTCCTCCTCCCAGCCGGCGTAGCTGTATTCACACTCCTTAGCGTTGAAGACGAGGCTCTCGGCGTCACCGTCCTCGGCGAAGTTCCCGCTGGCGAGCCCACCCTTCCCGTCACCGCCGCTGTCGTCGCAGTCCTAGGCGACACTCCAGAAGCAGCTCTTGTAGACGGCGACAGCGAAGGCCTCGCAGAAGCGGAAGAAGTCGAGACGACGCGAGTTCTCGGACTTGGGGCTTTCGGCGTCGTAGAGATGTTGGGTAGGGACGGGCGCGACGAGAGGCGCGATTTCGGTTTGGGCTCGGGTTCTGCTGGAGGGGCAGTGGCTTTGGGTGGGAAGCGAGATTTGGGGGGTGAGGCTGGTGGGGAGGAGGCGGGGCTGGCCGAGGTGCCTCGAAGGAGAGTGGATTTCGAAGGGCTGGGCTTTGTTGTTGTTGTGGAGGTGCTGGGACGGGCGGGGGAGGGAGGGCCGGCGGGCTTGCGGGGTGGGGCAGATCGGGCTTTAGACTTTGCTGTGAGCGTTGAAGCCTTTATCCATTGTCGGGCAGGTCAGAATGTGCAAGGAATGGGAAGAAGAGGGACGCGGCTGACCTCCTTCTGCTTGTCCTCGTTGATCTCTCGCAAGGCAAAGATCTCCATCTGTTCCTTCCGGATCTCTTCTTCGATCTCGGCAGCTTTGGACTGTTGAACGTCCTGAGCAGCAGTGGCAGATGCGTTCCTCGACAAAGGCTGCAAGGCGGCGGCGTCGGCGCGGAAGTGGTCAGCAAACATTTCGAGGGCCAGTGGACAGCGAGACGGGCCACGCACGCGTTTAAGAGCTTCCTCCAAGTCGGCAATGGTGTCCATGAGTCCATCGTACTGTGCTAGGAGAGAAGCGACGTGTTCGCTGGCTCTCGGCAACGGGCTGCTCGCGATCAAAACAAAGCCATCGCGCGGTCCCGTCAGCGCGCGTTCGCGTGAGTGTGTCGCAAAGGAAATCTCCAGACGTACTAAACTTCTAGCAACCTCTTTGCAGCTTCGAGTGCCCGCTTCGGTTCCCTGCCCTTGCGCCCTGCTCCCTCCTTGAGCGGACTGGCCCTCTCCCTCGCCCCGCCGACCCTCCTCGGTGCGGCGCGTTTCGTGGCCGTCCAGTCGCCGTCCTTGGCGTCCGCGTCGTCGAACCTCGAATTGGGAGCTGTCGCACCAGTTGCACGGAAGAGTGCGCGTTCGTGCGACTCGGCGTCGCGGATGAGGTGCGCCTCGTACCACGCTTCGTGCGAGAGCGCGGCCGTCGCGAGCGGCGACGGACGGTGGAACGGGAGCGCGGCGATCGTCGACGACGACTGGGCCATCGAGTGCAGCGACGACAGCAGCCCGCTTGACGACGACATGGTGCGAGTTTTTCGGTGGATCGTGCGACTTGTGCGCCGTTGAGTGAACGCGCGCCAGACGAACGCAGCCCCGAGCAAGTGTATGGCGAGAGAAGATTGAGGGATAGGGGCTCCCCCAGACATTTGGAGCCTGAAAGAAAGAGGCGTCGCCATCGTTCCTCGTTCTCGTTTGGTTCCGCACCTTGGGCTGGCCCCTCCCTCACACTCTTACTATATCTCACAGATACCACTAATGGTAAAAACTTGCACTACTTTTGGCAGCGCGCCCACAACTTACACGATTTTGTCCAGGGCCGACCGATCTTTTCGCCCGGGTTCCACACCGCTCTCTCGCGAGACCACGCCCGCCAGCTCGACGCCGCGCTCTCGACTGCCCAGATCCACGACTCTGACGAGCACCACCACTCGAAACACTTGCACGAACCTACGCACCACGACGACCCCGCCAGAACCGTGAGTCTCGCGCCCTCGTCGCGCCCCCCTTGTCGTCCCGAGAAGTCAACAACGCCACTCGCCCGCGTGCCTCGTTCTCGCGTCGCTCACTCTGGTTCTGCTGGTGCACAGGACCCCTTTGCACACCAGCCACCGATCCGCGAGCAGTTCCTCTCGCCGACCTCGCCCGAAGGCATCCAGGTCATCCTCCAAGGCCGCACCGCGCATCTCTCGCCCCTCGCCTTGTCCCTCCTCTCGCGCGTCGACCATGCCGTCCTAGTCCAGGGAAGGAGGTTCGAGGAGAGGAGAACGGAAGAAGGATGGGTGTATGTCCACATCCATGGCGACAAGGGCGAGCTCGAGATTGTGGGAGAACTCGTTGGCGCGGGCGACGAGCAGGAGGGGGAGACCAGCGAAAGCGAGAGCGACGACGACGGACTGATGGCGGTCGACAACTCGGAAGCCGGAGTCAGAGAGAGGGAAGCGAGGTCCGCCATGCGGAGAAGCAGGTTCACCATCGACGTCCCCTTCCATTCGAGCCACGTCGCCGTCCCCCGCACCGGTGCAAGCTTTGTTGGCAGCGCCGGCCGACCTCGACTCTCGCCCGGCCCTGGCCTCACTCCCTCTGGCCACCGCCCCCACCCGCCATCCAGAGTCGACTCCACCGACCCCGCCAACATCTTCAGCGCTCCCCGACCCTCCCGCCTCGACCTTCCCGGGTACATGACCAACACCACCCGTCCAACCAGGCCGCCTCACCCTGTTGCAGGCCCACTCACGCCCTCCTCGCCCGTCTTCTCTTCCGACAGCGATCAGAACCGTCCACTCTCATCGCCGCCTCCTCGTCGACCCCGCTCGAGATCGCTTTCGTTCGTTTCGAGGGCTGGACCACCACCACCTTTGGTCTCGGACTCGAGCGAGGAGGATGGGAGGACGAGCTCGAGCGTGGCGCGACAGGAGGTTGTTGTGAGGCGTGATTGAAGCCGCCTGGCGTGAGATTGGACCGGGATTGGGATTGGACGACAGAAAAAAAGAGACTTGTTGATGTCTCGTGTATGAGAAGGATGGACACTGTTGCTTAGCGGGATTGAGGGTTTACTGTCGTCTTTCTTTACCTTATTCCTGACGTACTACCAAAATATCAATTCATGTTGTGCTGTTTCTCTATTTCGCTCTTGCTTTCGTCTCGCACGAGCCAGAGAGCAACACGTGTGCTTCTCATTGTCCCCTCCTCTCACCGTCACTGCTGATCGAACGACCCACAAAACATACTTCTGCTCCTTTGGAAAAGTCTATCTTCCATATTCACTTTATCCAGAGAAATCTACTTGATACCGATACGATAACGATATGTACTTTGCTTCCAGCGAACTTCTACGCCAACGAGCGCGGCTCCGCCGACACCGCCGGACCAGCATTCTCGACAAACTTCTCCTCTCCAGCGGGTTTGTCCTGGTGGAGCAAGACTGGAGGAGCTTTGAGTTCCGCACGCTCGCGCTGGAGCTCGGCCATGACCTGCGAGAAGGATGGAAACGAGGATAAGCGGTTGTGTGTGGTTAGGAGGGAAGAGAAGGGGGCGGACCTTGGAGTTGGCAGTCCAGGTGTTCTTCATGTAGAAGAGGCGATCCATCTCCTCGAGTGGGACGTTCTTGGTCTCGGGGAGGAGGAAGACGATGTACTGCGAAATGAAGAGGGGATCGTCAGCATCCGAGTAAGAGTGGGGAGGAGAAGAAGAGCGTACGGGCAACGAGAGGATCATCATAGTCGCGAAGAAGAGGTCTGGAGGAAAAAAATGTTGTCAGTCGTCGTACCTTAAAGGAAGGTCGTGCACCGCTGGAGCCTTACAGACGCCGTAGCCCATCGCATCGAACACTACAAGTGCAGGATGGTTAGCTTCGTCCACGCCATCCACCAGAAGACGGGAAATTGGCGCACTGTCTCCAGTGAACTTGGCAATGATGAAGGTCCAGAACCAGTTGGAAGTGGCAGCGAACGTCTGAGCGACAGTGCGGACAGATCCAGGCTACGTGGTTTTGAGGGCGGTTAGCGCTGACCGCTGTCATCCCAGAAGAGACGAGACTCACGAAGACTTCCGAACAAATAACCCAAGGGGTTCCGTTCCAACTCCAAGCGTAGAAGAAGGTCCAGATGTAGCTGAACAGGCAGAACCTTAAGCGTCAGCCTTACAGTGCCAACACGTGGCGAACCGAACCATGGGCTTACAAGAACCCAACGGAGGCCGTCTTACTCGAGGCCGAGTCGACCTTGATACCAGCAGCGATGATGTACATGCAGACTGCGCCACCAGCCTTCGGGATCATCAGACGCGTGTCAGCCAGTCATGTAGGAGGGTGTCGCGAGAAAGACGACGCACGGCACCGCCGAGCAACAAGACGCGACGTCCGACGTTGTCGATAAGGAAGAAGGCCCAGACCAATGCAAAGACGGTCTTCATGACACCTGGTTACAGAAGTATAAGCGCCGGTTCTTCTTGAAAAGAGAGAGGTCGCGAGACTCACCGAAGAGACCAGTGGTGAGCAAGGAGCTGTTCGCAAGGCCAACGGACTTGAACACAGTAGGCGAATAGTAGTTGATCGCGTTGATCCCGGTACCATTCTGCCACATGAACAATGTCGTCGTGATAATGAGACGACGGAACAGCGCCCAAGTCCCAAACACCATCTTGAAAGGCCCCCAGAACGAAGTGCCGACGCTCGTCCTGTCATGCTCGACCTGGATGTCGATGAGGTTGATCTCCTCGATGAGGTAAGGGTCCGAAACGTCGAGCTTGCGGAGGTAGCAGAGGTTCTTGATCGCTTCGTCGCGGCGGTTGCGGGAGATGAGCCACCTGGGGGACTCTTTGATGACGAGGGGGATGCCGACGGCGAAAAGTCCTCCAGGAATGAGTTGGACGGCGAAACTGTACATTTGATTAGCAACGATTTTGGGAGAAGGCACTTGGCTTCAACGTACCTGATGATCCACTGCTTGTTGCTGACAGGAATGTGCTGGGTGATACCGTAGTTCTGGAAGAGGTGCAGAGTCAATCAGCCAAAGCACTTGGGTGGGCAAGTTGCTTAGAGTTCCGACACCCAGAAACAGAAAGAAACTTACAATCCAGAATCCAACAAGTCCTCCGATTTGCCATCCAATCTCGTACATTCCGACGAGCTGGCCACGGATGGCAGGAGGAGCGATCTCGGAGATATAGAGCGGAGTGAGGTTCGAGGCGGCACCGATGCCGTAGCCTGACATGACAGACTTAGCCCTTGGATCACAATGTGCGTTCCAGGAGAAAACTCACCGGCAATGACCCGACCGGCGTAAATGGGAGCGAGGCCGCGCGACGCGTTGCCCGCCAACATGATTCCGGCTCCCAGGGTAAAGACTAGCGCAGACACCAGAAGTCCAGTCTTACGACCACTGTAAAGGATGTCAGCAGCCGTATTTTTGAACTATACTGTCAGATACGCACGCGAGGGTGCCCAGAGGGTAGGCCGAGAGAGAGCCCTGTGCGCGCACCACGTCAGCTCATCTTGACGGCCTCACGCGGCCAGACGGCCAACAAGTCTTCTACTACTCACAAAGAAAGCACCAGCCTGGTAGACACTGACAATATTGCTGCTGGCTGCCGAGATTTGGCCGGCGGTGCTGTTCCGGAAGAACTCGTTCTGCGTGGGGAATCGATGAGCGTGCAGATCGTCACGAATGAGTCGAACGAGTGCCTACTTTGAAGCTGGTCAAGCTCACTGTAGTACCGATGAAGGCACTGTCGTATCTGCGCAAACGAAGAGGGATTCTCAGCTCTACTCCCGTCGTTCCAGCATGCAGTCTGCCGCTTACCCGATCATGATAGCCGCTGAAGGAGGGACGGAGGAGTGTCAGCCGCCCACGTTCATCCAAACAACACACTACATATGTCCACTGGAACGTACCAGTCGCGGCAACGATGGCTGAAGCATACACACGGCTGATGGGGGAGCGGTGAGCATTGACTCAAACCACACCGAGAGGGAACAAAGCTCACAAGTTGTAGACCTCGGGTGGCGTGGGGCGGTCTTCGACCTTTCTCAATCCAACCATTGTGACTGGATTCGAGTGTGGCTGACGGAGCGGAGGTGTGGGCGGGTGAACTGGTAAAAGGAAAAGCTTCGGGCGCGCGAAAAAGTCGGAGGACGCAGAATTTCGGAGGGGAGGAGAGCTCCGTCGCTGGGATATGGGACCAATATAGGGAGAGGGAGGAAGGGAGGGGGAAGGGATGGGTCTCCACCTTTCTCCAAGGGGGATAAACAGTTCAGGGCGGGGTCCTTGACGGCTTACGTAGCTCCATCAGCTGAACGGCGGCGTCGGATTGGCCATCTCTGCGTCTCGCGCTGAAAGTTCTTCCGACCGCCCTATGCGCTACCTCGGTCGCAGCATCTCGAGCCCGAACGTATTGCCGGAGCAGAGGAGCCCCGGGGGACACACCACACGAAGCAAAACAGCTTGAAATGCATAGAGGAGGAGGACGAAGGAGCAGGTACGAAGCTCCACACCGTACAGAGCTCAGGTGATAAAGAACCGGAGTCCAAGCGAACGCACCGGAGGTCTGGCCCAGGCGCCGCGCCCAGGCCTGGCCTGGAGCGCTCGCCCGGGTACGTACCCGTTCACTCCCCGCCGGTTTTTACAAGTCGAGCTTGCCTTGAACGAACTACATCAAAAACCCAGCAAATAATGGACAGCCGTGCATTGCCGCGAGGTATAAACGAATACGCGAAAGATGTAGCCGAAAGGCGTGGGCGTCATCGATCCGAAGGGCGAAAGAAATGGCCGGTGGGCCGACGTTCAAGCGGAACGAGTGTAAACAATTTGGCAGCTTCCATCTGAATAAGGCCGAGGTAGAAATCACCGAGACCGAGATCAGCTGCCTTTGTGAGACCGACCACAAGCCTGCACAAATCGTCGCCCTTGCCGTGAACGCGAACACGTGTGAGACGATGCGATGCTGCTCTCAGTGTCGACCACGATGGCCCGGGCGAGCAGGAGAAAATTATGTTTCAACAGCCCTTAGAAGTCCAGCTTTGTTCAATATATTATCTACAATTTGCTTGCTACCGGCAGGCTTTGCTTCCGGCTTCGACACAACACTTGCGCGTCCTGTCCCTTACTTGCCAACCTTCATCACGTACATCTCCAGCTGTTCCGCAAACCTCACAAAGTACGTCAACTCTTTGTCTCCCAGCTCGCGCTCCCCGTCATCGGTATATCCGCCAAGAACGAACCCCCTCCTTCTGACCTCCAGGATCGGCAGGAGCAGTCCCGAAGCGTAGCCAGGCCCTCCAGCCAGCCTCCTCTCCTCCGTCGAAAGAGGACTCTTGAACAGCAATCCTCCTTCCGCTGCTCGCAAAGCTTTCAGGTGAAGCTGAGGGTCGAACGATGGCGGCGGAGTAGGCAACCCGCACGACGAAAGAAGGCGGAGCGATGGCGTCGCCGCCGACAGGTCGAGCGAAACGAGGTAAACAAGCGACAGCTCGAGACTCTTGTGCAGCATCCTCGTCGCCTGATCAAACATCTTTTGCAACTCCTTCGGGATGTCGCTGACGGGCATCTCGGTCGTCGTCTGCAGGCTGAGGAGACGTGGCATCGGCGACGTCGGCGAGATGTCGACGGCCGGCGGCGTCCACTCCGCGATCGACGCGCGTCGGCTAGCGATGGAGCCAGAGCTGTGGGAGGAGAGCGAGTTGGCACGCTGGAGAAGTGAGTCGGGTGGGGTGGAAGAGAAGCTGGTCCTCGCGCTCGTGCTCGCTCCGGCGGTCGAAGGGCGGCGAGAGGGCGGCGGAGACGACATTGGCGTGTCGCGGAGGGAGGAGCCGCTGAGGTTGGGACTGAGGGGGACGGAGGAAGCCGTAGATGGGCGACGTGAGTCGGAGTAGTGGGACGTCGCAGGGCGGGATGGCACGTCTGGGATGGGAGGGAGCGGGAGGGAGGGCGAACGGAGCGACGTTGGCGTGGGAGGGAGCGGCAAGCGAGGGGAGGGGAGTGGCGGCTCGATGGCCATGGTGGTTGGAAAAGAATCAAAGTCGAAGGTAGGTCCGAAATGGCTCGGGTGGAGAGGGTCGGATTGATCGTCCTCGTGGCCGGTAACGATGGGACTGCTGCAAAGCCACGTCAGCGCCGTTGGCTCTCTACGAAAGGGTCAGAAGATGGCAAACCACTTACAGTGGCTCTCTCGACTCTTTAGCTGGCTCCTCTTTCTTCGCCTCGTCGATCTCCATGCTCGTGGGCTCGTCCTGCGCGACCTGGTCGCACACTTGCTGAAACACGTCCGCGAGCGTCAACGGCGGCGGGACGATGTCGATGTCGACGCTCGAGATGGTCGGAGCGACAGACGCTGCATACTGTCGAGGAAGTGGTGGTGTAGGTGGTTGCAGCTGTTGAGGAGAAGATCCCTTTAGGCCGAAAAAGCCCAGCGCCTTCTTGACGCCCCCTCCGCCTCCGGTTTTTTTGGGCGTGCCTGACGAAATGAAGTACGAGGCCGTGTTGTGCGGGGCTGGACCAGAAGACGCTAAGTCGGACGAGGGGGTCGTCGAGGGTCCTCGCAGAGATTTTTGGCGAGTGAGGGTGCTGGTGGGAGCGGTGGACGTGGGTGGGTAGGGGAACAGGATCGAGTCGGGGAGGGACGACGCGAGCGACGGCGAGGCGGCGTGCGTCGGGCGAGCGGCGTCGGTCGTCGTACTTGTCGATGGAAGGGGAGGAGGAGCAGGGTCGAGCGTGATTTCAGTCACTTTTGTAGTCGGAGTTGCTGGTGGACGAAGGCGGAATCCTTTACGGCTGGGGGTGGATGGCGGTGGCCGGGAGAGCTTGCTGCCCTTGGACGCGAGCGAGGTGGACGAGTTGGACGAGCGGGCGGAGGACGGAGGTGTCGCTCCTCCTGTCGCAACAAAGGCGTTGAGCGAGATTCCTCGGTGGGGTGCCATCTTTCCTGGCAGTGTGACGCTCGGTGGCAGGACTGGGAGCATCCACGGCGCGCGGGACGGGGGGTGGG